>LR750424.1:295966-373466 GCA_902729485.2 Mus minutoides
GGTGATCAAAACACGTAAAGTGCTATTAAAGCCATAAAAACACATTTAGTCTAATATCCATTTATCAGTGAGTGCATACCCAATGACTTCTTTTGTGATTGCGTTACCTCACTAAGGATTACATCCTCCAGATACATCCATTTGCCCAAGAATTTCATAAATTCATTTTTTAAATAGCAGAATAGTACTCCATTGTGTAGATGTACCACATTTTCTGTATCCATTCCTCTGTTGAGGCACATCTGGGTTCTTTCCAGCTTCTGGCTATTATAAATAAGGCTGCTATGAACATAGTGGAACATGTGTCCTTTTTACCAGTTGGAACATCTTCTGGGTATATGCCCAGGAGAGGTATTGCTGGATCCTCTGGTAGTACTATGTCCAAATTTCTGAGATAACGCCAGACTGACTTCCAGAGTTGTTGTATAAGATTGCATTCCCACCAGCAATGGAGAAGTGTTCCTCTTTCTCCACATCCTCACCAGAATCTGCTGTCCCCTGAATTTTTGATCTTAGCCATTCTGACTAGTGTGAGGTGGAATCTCAGGGTTGTTTTGATTTGCATTTCCCTGATGATTAAGGATGTTGAACATTTTTTCAGATGTTTCTCAGCCATTCGGAATTCCTCAGTTGAGAATTCTTTGTTTAGCTCTGTACCCCATTTTTAAATGGGGTTATTTGTTTTTCTGGAGTCCAGTTTCTTTAGCTCTTTGTAGATGTTGGATATTAATCCCCTACCAGATTTAGCAAACACAAGAACATCAAGAAGGAAGACCAGCTCGTGGATACTTCATTCCTCCTGTGAAGAGGAAACAAAATACCCATGAAAGGAGTTACAGGGACAAAGTTTAGAGCTAAGATGAAAGGATGGACCATACAGAGACTACCCCACCATTGGGGGATCCATCCCATAATTAGTCATTAAACTCATACACTATGGCATAGGACAGCTAGTGCCTACTTAAGGGACCCTGATATAGCTGTCTCGTACAGAAGTGGATGCTCACAATCATCTATAAGAGGGAACACAGGGCCCACAATGGAGAAGCTAGAGATAGAACCCCAGGAGCTGAAGGGGTCTGCAACCCTAGAAGAGGATCAACAATATGATCTAACCAGAACCCCGAGAACTCGTGTCTCTAACTCCATATGTAGCAGAAGATAGCCTAGTCGGTCATCATTGGGAAGAGAGGCCCCTTGGTACTGCAATCTTTATATGCCCTAATACAGGGGAACGCCAGGGCCAAGAAGTGGGAGTGGGTGGACACTGGAGGAGGAAGGGGGGAGAGGGGAAGGGACTTTCGGGAATAGCATTAGAAATGTAAATTAAGAAAATATCTAATAAAAAAATTGGAAAAAAACACATTTAGTCAATGGTAGCAGTTAGGAATTGATACCTACAATAAATAATTTTTAGTTTCTTTAAAATAACCACATTTCAATGAAAAGACAGTATGAAAGTGAAGGAATGGATGTGTACATACCATATAAAAATTAAAGATAAAGATAAAACATATTTGAATAGAGATGCAAACTTGTCAATATATGAAGACTTAATCCCATTACTAGGCAAGCCTATATTTACAGAAAGTAATATACATTTATATGTAGTTACTAAGCACATAGGCAATAAATACAGCAAAATCATGAAGAACATAGCATTTAATACTATACAACAAGTAGAGCTCATTTTTTCAATATAAAACTATAGAAGACAATGTATTTGAATGTATGGATGATAATAAAGTACATGCTGTACCATAAACAATTCTCCAAAAATTTTAAAGTATTTAACTTGTGATAGCTAGATTCTGTCTACAATGAATTCAAGAACAACTCTAATTTATAACATTTTACTGACAGTTTAAGCTATGGTAAAAAGCTAAGAGTGAAAAATAAAATTCAAATAAATTCAAATAGAGGACATAATTGCCAAATTCTGAATCTCACAAAACTTAAAATAATAGCTAACAAATAGTAAGTGAATTTAAAAAGCATAGAAGCATCAGTATTGTCCAGGGGAGTGCCATCAACAGTAGATATATGTAAGCATATAAGTGGAGTTATATTACCGCGAAGGCTTAAAAGTCCTATTATCTGTTTTCTGTCATCTATAGAATCAGGACAACTTGTGATATATTCAAGTTCAACTCTGAAAACCTGAGGACAATGAACTATGAGAATAAAAAGATGACATTCCTGTTCAGAAGAGGAGCTATAATTTTAATTTCTGCCATGTTGTATTCTATTCAGGCCATCACATTCCAAAGTGGCACCCAACACTCTTGAGTTTGATCAACTTTATTCAGCACAGTTATCAAAATTTTGGGGACATCATTATAATTATTCAGAAATAATCTACTAGCTGTCTGGAATCAGTCAATTCAAATTTTCAGGTAAAACTAACTATTATGTATTATGTATCAGGTAAAACTAATTATGTGTATTTTCCATATGAGGACAACAAAATTAATAGGCTATTTCTATATGACTATTATGGAGAAGTGAAAATTAAAAAAATTACTGAAAATTCTCTAAGAACACAATAATAATTATATGTAAACTTAATAATATATGTAATCAACAGAAATTGAAGATCATTAAAATAAATTTCAGATGAACATATTAATCTCTCATCGGATAACTGTTAATATGTTTGCACTCCTGAAAATTTTTAATAAGAATAATACAATTACCTTACAAAATTTTGTATTCACTATTTGTAAATTAAGAATGAAAAATTAAAATTTACGTCTCTTTGTCCAGCTTCCACTTTACATCCTCTAATCCTGATGAAATGTGATTTCTGGCTCTAAAAGTACCTAAAACCAATGATTTTCCCCCATCCCTGAAGGAGAACAAATGCTCTTGATCAGATAAGTCTGTTTTCATAAAATCAGAATAGAGGAGGTTTATCCTAATGAATTTAAGCCTATTGTAAGCTAGGGAAAGTAGTACTAATGAAAAGATACTGGAACAATGATACAGAATAGAGAGACCCAACTGGTCTATGTGTAGTTCATATTCTCCATTGTTAGTCTAAGTAGTCTTAGAGGCACTGCCAAATACATTGCTTAGTTTAAGAGTATATCTAGTTGCAAATGCTGGGTCAGAATGGCAATGAGGACTTTAAGGAGCTTTGTGGACTCTAAGAATTAGGCAAGAGTAGCCTAAGCTGAGAATTATGAAACATATTCATGAGAAAAGCTAGGTGAAATGTGTGTGAAAATGCACTATATTCCTGGCTGGCATTAAAAGTCCATTTTTTTTTAAGTCATCACAAATTAACACTCATCAGGCTTTGTATTGTTTTTTATAGCCAAATTCAACTTCAGAAGTGCAAAATAATATAAAAAAATGGAGGTTGTGTTTGGACAGTAACAGACAGAGGTGAAAAGGGAAAGGAAAATGCTGAATAAAATGCTTTTTTTTTTTTTTTTTTTTGGAAATGACTACAGTGAGGCAAACAAAATATCATGCATCCAAGAAACATTTTGCAGCCAGAGAAAAGATGTAGTTAGACATCAGTGGATATGAGGGGGTGGTAGAAGCTGGGTGATGCGATTTTGAATTTGAGATACGATGTGCTGGAATTGATAAGCACATGGAATTACTTGAATGTGGGGATTGCTATTTGATTCTGTGAACTATTGTCTGTTGTAAGCGGGTACAGGAAGATGATTGCTGAAGAAAGAGCTCTAGAGATTGGAGGCATTGAATATTTTAATTACCAAGGATTTATTTCAAGAGAGAATTTAGAAAACCCTCATAATATGTCAAATGCCATAATCCTTCAAGGATTAAGGAGAGTCTCAAAGAAGCTAACTGCTCATATGATTTGATGGCACTGATTGAATAATATTTTACAGAGGAAAACTGGAGTGGTCTGCTGTTACATACTACGACAAAGCTTCTATAATTTAGTTGATCAAAAACTTCAGTTAGTCTGTAAAGGAAATTTAATCCAGCAACATGGATGCTTTGGCAAGAGATCAATCCACTGACTTTGTAGGACCATATGATCCATGTACAATGGATTACAGTAAAATCTGGGTGGAATACAGAAACATCCTTAGTACATACCTTTAAACCATGACAGTGAAGGGAAGGGAAACTTGTAGAGAATGACTAACCAGAGATTTCACAGAATAAGTCGGAGCTAGGATCTGCCCAACTCACATGAGAACGTAGAGGAAAGCCTACTTAAGAGTGGCATGGAGAGAAAAAGTGTGTGTGTGTGTGTGTGTGTGTGTGTGTGTGTGTGTGTGTGTGTGTGTGTGTTCTGGCACTTTTACAGGAAAATTTTACAGAGACAGGGTGCAGAGAGAAGCTAGATACAGGCAAAGACAGAACTAAGCAGAGAATTAGAAGGAGCCAGAAGATTAGAGCAAATTGCCAAAGTTTGTATGAGGCCTAGCAGAACAGTTCAGTCAGAAGCTGAGAGAAACTGCATTGAGTCAGTCAGTTTGAAAGATTAGATTATGCAGAGGCTAGACGCTAACTGGACTAGCCCTAGGTTTAATGGGAGCAGAGAAGGAAATTATCGGGTCTCAGCCATAGCCGTGTAGTCTCACAGCTTAGAAATAAAGGCAATGTTTAGATTAATCTTCTTCCTAATAAATATACAATTCCATCAATGTGTGGCATGAACAGCTCATTTTGTTACACTTAGTTCTAGCCAAGGCATCTTAAAACTGGAGAGGGCAAAGCTCATCTCTCTAGAAGTGGGGCTTGTAAGTTGACTAGAGCCTTAGCTGGGAAGTTAACCAAGATAAAACTCCATATAGTTTCTTTCATGATTTTCTTAATATGACAATTGGATTAGAAGTGTCTCGAGCCTGGCAGTGGTGGCGCGCGCCTTTAGTCCCAACACTTGGGAGGCAGAGGCAGGTGGATTTCTGAGTTCAAGGCGAGCCTGGTCTACAAAGTGAGTTCCAGGACAGCCAGGGCTACACAGAGAAACCCTGTATCAAAAAAAAAAAAAGTCTCAAAAGCCTTAGGGAAAAAATTTTATATTTAACCTAGAAGTTACCTTACATGCTCATTTCTCTGATAATTAACAGTTTCACCAAGATTCACTGGAGATAGATACAGATAGAACTTTACCACCTACTGATAAGGGGGATACACATGCTAACGTGTCACTGCTTACAGAAGATGTGAAAGGGGAGATATATGGCAGTTGAGTAGATAGTCTGGGAAAACAAGGAATTACAAAGGAAGTGTACACTGTAGAAGCTCACTGTTAGAAGGAAGGTAAGAAAGAAACAGCTGTTATCAGACAATTTGTGTTATCAAGAAAAAAAAAACATGTCTTTATAATAGGGACAAGGAAAATACAAATACAGAAAAAAAAGTTTGAAAATAAAGTAAAATTGTCTGTGATATTACAAAGGATCAAGAATCAAAAGATAACCAGACCAACAAACTCTTAGGTATTAGGAAACTTAAGTAGAAGAGATTTATTAAAAATGAAGAAATGTGTACAGAAACTTAATTCAAAGAATAAAAGAAATATATATATATATATATATATATATATATATATATATATATATATTGTAACATTTATTATTATGCTTGTCAGTATAAAATGTGATAGTACCTTAAATAAAAATAAATACAATTATGCAATATTTTAAAGTATTTAGAAAGCTTTTGTTTTTATTCATTTGTACACACACAGACACACACACAGACATATTCATACATATGTTTAGGTAACAAGTTGTCATGTAGGTAGAAGTCAGAGGACAAATTGCAGGACTCAATCCTCTTCCATTCCAGCGTGGATTCATTTTCATGAAGAGCCATCACTGGCCCTAGAAAACTTTAAAATATTACATACACCATGATATGTATTTCACTGAGAGCATGCTCTATTTTTTGTGTAGCTTTATAAAATAATACTAAGAAATAAAATATAGCAGAACTATATAATTTGTGGGCTCTCATAAATTAAAGTGAAACATATTTGAATAGTTAGTTGTATCTTAAGTTCTACATTTGTAATATTATTTTTGACAAGGGTACTAAATAGGAGTAAAATGAACACATGACATAATTCATCTATGTAAGTTCTCTCAACTGGCAAATTTTCTAACCACTAATTACTCCAGTTGTTAAACCACATAAAACTTGAAATTCTCTCTTGTTCTATAGGCACAGAGTCAAATTTTTGCACTATCTTTAATCATGGTAATAAAGTATTCTAGTTTTATTAAACTTCATACCTGACTGGAAAACAATCTCTTTTTTTTTTTATTCCAGAGTTTTGGCAGTTGATTGATTTTATTTTATTTTAAGAATATATCTTAATTAAAATATTCTTAAATCATTTCTACCCTTAGTTTTCTCTCTTGCACCATTTTATATACTATTTACTCTCAAATTTATGGTCTCCTTTTAAAAACTGTTGTTAAAGGCATGTACAAATATAAAGATCAAACCTTCTTATAGACAGCTGCCCTAGGGCTGTGTCTTCACATACTTTCCATCATGAGAAATTCTCCTACCCACTAGGTTTATCTAACCATAGCTATCACCCATGTCAAAAATCAACTAACTGGAGGGCCGGGTATTGAAATGAATTTTGGTAAGGCAGAAAATTTCATTCTTTAACAAATGTTCTTTTTGAAAAGCAATGTCCATACTGAAAATAAAGAACCAAAGAAAAAGAAAGTACCAAAAAGAAGGAAGAAAGAAAAGAAAGAACACACAAACATGAATTCAGAAGTACTGTAATTTACTTATGTTTTGATTAATTTTTATTTTTATTATTGGAGCAGATAATTTTTCATTTTAGGATATAGTACTTTCTCAAATTGAAGATTATGCTTCACAATGATGATAAAAATGGTATCTCCTATATCCTTTTTGAATTATGTTTGAGAAAAACGTGTCAAACTTTAGCTTTGCATAATATTTTACAGACACTAAAAACATAACTTATATTCTTAGTCCATTAAAATTTTAAATTCTAATAAGAGTGCATTTATTTCTGTTGAATCTTCCCTCATATTTTGATCACACCCTAGTGTGGTGAACACCGGCATTCAAAATAGAAGGAAGTAAAATGTTTATTACAAGATTAATGAGGAGCAACAACAGTGGAAAAGTAAATGTTGCTGGGATAAAAGTGCTTTACATAACTTAGGATGCTGTTAACTACATGCCACCTTCACTGTTTTATTGCTGCAAAGAGACAACATGTCCTAGGTAACTCTTAGGAAAGAAAGCATTTAACTCTGGGCTTGCTTACAGTTTCTCAGGCTCAGTCCATTATCACCATATCAGATAATGGCAGCTAGGTACTGCAACAGTAGGTGAGAGCTACATACTGATACCCATCCAGAGAGAAACAGAACAAAGAAATACAGACAAACAGACAGACAGACAGACAGACAGACAGAGACAATGAAGGACAGACACAGAGACACAGACTAAGCCTTCCTTTTGTGGGCTTTCAAAATTGTAAAGCACACTACCCACTTCTTCCAACAAGGTTATACCTATGCCAACAAGGCCACGCTTAATAATCATTCGTGTCCTTTCAAATAGTGCCCCTCCCTGGTGATTAATCATTCAAATATATGAGCCTATGCAGGCCATTCTTATTCAAAACACTATATTGTTTTGGGATTAAGGAGGAGATGTGTCTTGGTGATTAACAGCTCATATAATTACTTATTAGAGTAACACACAATCTCCTCTAACTCCAGCTCAAGGAGATCCTATGGTGTATTCTGGTCTTTCCCAGTACCTGCATTCACATGCACAAAATCACTAACACACATCAGTACTCAAATAGTTAAAAAAAAAATCAAATAAATTTAAATCAGAGTTATCATCTGTTCAAGAATAGTTACATAATATATTGTGTGGAGCACAATAAAGGAGTTGAGGATGAAAGTTGTAAGTTATATTGCTCATATCATTAAATCAATATGGGTCTTGATTAAACAAAAGTTCCAAAACTCTTCTAATGATTTGTATCTAAAGATACCTTTTTAAAAGCCCATGTTCTATTTCCAGTTACTATTATTCTTCCTATGGTACATATAAAGGATGTGTGAGTTACTTCTGACCATTATTTTACCTTTTTGTGTGTTTATATGTCATCTACCTTCAAGTTCATTTCTAGTTCCACACTTGTAGGGTCCTAAAATGTAATTCCATTTTAACTTTGCAGAGGAAATGTTGAGCCTGTATACTGGGATAGCAATCATAAGTATTATTGCAATGGATTTTTAAATTATTAATTATGTAATATGTAATATCTGCTAGGAATTTTCTTATATATAATTATACTTGCACATAAATACCTATTTAATAACCTATGTATATATGTGTGTGTGTGTGTGTGTGTGTGTGTGTGTGTGTGAGTGTGTGTGTATTTATGTTTGTAAGCACATCAATCCTAAGACAGGTACTATGATTTTATACTCTGTGGTTCTTTAGTAATATAAAAGATAATGTGTGTCTATTTTCATTGTGAAATTTAGTAACTGACAAAATGGAGAAGATGAATGAGAAAAAGCTGCCAGTACAGTTCCTGTTAAGAGTGAGCTTCCAAACACTGTTGAGAAATTTTAGCTGTGTCACCATATTCCTGCTTGGAACTTGTATATCCTGAAGATATTGGTTTTAAAATCTGTCTGTGCTGCCTAGCTTTGTACTTTTAACATGGAAGGATGAATACTATTGACTTTGTTTTATTAATATGCTAATAAAATTATCTTATTCTATGAAATCTTTCACTTGCTAACCAGGACCAATTAAAAAAAATTATAATGCTATTTTATCCATGTGTTTTCATTTTCAAATGACCACAAAGTATGGAGTAAATTGAGAAATGGTGGCAGAATGTTAATCATCAAATGACAAAAGAAGAGAAAGAGGCTTTGTAATATAATCTAACTTTGGTTCAGATTATAACCATGAAGTCCAACTTTCCATATCACAGAATCGGGACCTGCTTTGCAATCATTCCTAAAGGCAGACGTTTAGAACTATTACTTTTTTGACTCTGGTATTCTTTCTACTATGGCTTTTGAAAACAAGACAAGACGCATGGTGGCTTTAAATTAACATTTTCCCCCTGATAGTTAAGAAATAAAATAAACATGAGAGGTATTTGAAAAGCTTTACAGAACTGATCTTATTAAAGACAGAACTGAATAAGTTAACTAAATAAAGATACACATATATACATTAAGATAGAAAACCGTGAAATGCAGTTTAAAGCCTTTCTGAATGAAGCTTTTAGAATCAGGTTTGCTGTTGAAGTACCGTTCCTAACAAGTATTGTGAGTACTAGTGTAAAGTTGTTCAATTTGAGACCCAGTAAGACACTTGCACATTAAAAATTATGAGCAAATGAATGGCAAGTGTTCATAAATACATTACATTAGCTTTTTGTTATTATACATTGATAGATTTTTCTCATTCAAAAGAGTAACATATAGTACATATAGTTTGTATTTTTTTCTTTAAGAATTGCTTCATTCATTTTAATTCTCGGTGTATAATTGGAACAAATGTGATTTAGATCTAGTCTATGTACTTCATGGCCTCTATACTTTTTGAATTTACATTGACAGCAACAAATAGACTATATGCTATATTAAAAGTAAACTTTCTCAAAAGTAATCAAGGAAAAGCATTTTTAACATTTTGTCTCAAAATGATAGTGTCACTCTTTATCTGTATTGATCCATAATTTTCTTGAAAGCTCATTGTCAATGTTTTACTGGAACTCCTATTAACAACCAGGACAATGATTTGATGACTTGTCTGCATATGAGTTTTTCTCTCTTTTAGAGTTGTTCAGTTTTTTTAAGGAGAAATTTTCATCCTTAATGTACCATACTATGCAGACTATTTTATTCTGTATTTTTAAACTATATATTTTGCTTTAAAAAATTATCTTAATGAAATGCATGCAGGACTGTTCATTGAGATCATGAACTTATATTTAAAGTGCAGGGGAAGAAAAATTCAAAATAGGAAAGCATGTTCTCCTTTTAGTTTAATAACAAGACCCTGCTTATATATCTCATTTCATAACAAATGGCAATATACTAGATTCTTATTCCTCTCTGTGGACATTTTAATTACATATGATGGGACAATTCATTTCATGATTCACAGCAGGGTTTTATGGCAAAGCAAAAGAGTCATAAAACCAGGGTTCACCGCCTCATGATATAAACAGTGGATTCTCAGTTCCCATACAGAAGCCATTAAGCTTTTTTTTTTTTGCCAGTTAAAACATAATCACTCAGAATGATTTTAAAATGCATCTGACCTAGCTAAGCGATAAGCAAGCACGCTAACCTGAAAGTTAGTTACACTAAAACACATTAATTAAACTATCTACTTACATAAAGAGAGAATCAATAAAGTCTCATATAATTATTTATTTTATAGCATATAATGAATATATAGTTGCATATCATCATATTCAATAAGAAAATAAAAACAGGATATTGAATATTTATAAACAACTGCTAAATAAAATATCTTTGTTAAAAAAATAAAACTGTAAGTGGGTATTTATACAATGTTTAAAAAATATAGTAAAGCTTCATTAACTACTGCAAAGACTATGGTTGTTTTAATTCTAATTGAGGTACCATTTCTCCACAAAAATATCCTTTATACAATCTCATAATAATTTGATTCCAAAAAGCAGAGTTTTCTGTACACATTTCAAAGGCACTTATCCCATGGTGTAGTGTTGAAATACATTGCAAATTATAGGGTCAAGTTTTAGGAGCTCAAAACGATGTAGAAAATTATCTTAGTGTTTTAATAATCCACACTTTTATTCAAAGTTTTACTTTAATATTTGAATCATTTTCAGGTACATTTTTTTAAACATTAAAAGGTAATCTGTATTAGTTTAAATTAACTTGTGTGTCCTGCTTTTTAAAAGAAATTTCACTCTGGTGGCTTCAGATAGCACGTTTTCTTTTGTATAGACAATTGAAGAGAGATAAAATATAATATATAACTCATAAATGGTTTATTCTAATGAGATGAAATTAATCTTGTAGCTTGTGGGTCGGCTTCATTATTCCTTGTGTGTATGGGTGGGGATGGACTTATGTGTACATGGGAGTCAGATGACAAGCTTAAGTGTCATTTCATGGGAGCCATGATTTCTTTTTTTTTTTTTTTCAACTTTTATTAGATATGTTCTTCATTTACATTTCAAGTGTTATCCAGAAAGTTCCCTATATCCTCCCCCCTCCCGGCCCTGCTACCCTACCCACCCGCTCCCACCCCCTGGCCCCGGCGTTCCCCTGTATTGGGGCATATAAAGTCTGCATAACCAAGGGGCCTCTCTTCCCACTGATGNTTGCTGTACCAGTACCATGCAGTTTTTGTTATGATTGCTCTGTAGTACAGCTTGAGGTCAGGCATGGTGATTCCACCAGAGGTTCTTTTATTGTTGAGAAGAGTTTTCGCTAGTCTCGGTTTTTTGTTATTCCAGATGAACTTGCTAATTGTCTTTTCTAGATCCTTGAAGAATTGAGTTGGAATTTTGATGGGGATTGGGAGCCATGATTTCTAAGTCAACCCTGATTCTAGGAGTTTACACAACTTTTGTTCGGACGGTTCAGGTGGGCACTATAATTTTCAATATAAGCTCTGGGATTAGAATTCAGTTCTTTAACTTGCAAGCAAGCAGTGTGATAATTAATATAAGTACTCTGCCTATTTATTTTAACAGCATAGATATTTATTTTTGTTACCTGAAATTTGGCTACTTAATAAAGATTTTTTTTGACAATTAGTGAAACATGTAACATATAAAACATTTTACATCTCAACTCAATTTTATATGTCCTACTCAATTTGTACTGTTATTTTAATATCTAAATTGATTTACATTTGCCATTAAAAGAAGAAAAAGAGCTAGGACCAGAACTAGTTAAGATTCCTATGTCTGGAGTTATATCATAGGTATTCTGAACTTTTTGGCTAATATCCATTTATCAATTAGTACATAAAATGCATGTCCTTAGGATCTGTGTAATGTCACTCAGGATGATGTCCTTATTCTTAATAGCTGAATAGTATTGAATTGTGTAAATGAACAACATTTTGTGTATCAATTCTTCAGTTGAAGGACAGATGGGTTGTTGAGAGTTTCTGTCTATTACAAATAAGGTAATAAACATAGTGGAACATATGTCCTTGTTACATGGACGAACATTTTAAAGATATATTTCCAGGAGTGGTATAGCTGTGTGTTCTGGTAGAATTATTTTCAATTTTCTCACAAAACACCAGACTGATTTCCAGAGCTGTTGCTAAGCTTGGAATCCCACCAGCAATAGAGGCCTGTTCTCCTTGCTCCATACCCTTGCCTGTATGGATTGCTGCTTGGGTTTTTTATCTTAGCCATCCTGATTGGTGTGAGGTGGCATCTCAGGGTCATTTTGATCTGCATTTCCCTAATACTTAGGAGCTTCTCAGTCATTCAAGATTCCTCGGTTGAGAATTCTCTGTTTAGTTGTGTACCTCATTTGTAATAGGGATTATTTGTTTTTTTTTTTTTGGAGTCTAAATTCTTGAGTTCTTTGTATATTTTAATATTAGCTCTCTATCATATGTAGGGTTAGAGAAGATCTTTTCCCACCCTGTAGGTTGCTATTGACAGTGCCCTTTGCCTTACAGAAGCTTTTCAATTTCATGAGGTCCCATTTATTAATTGTTCTTAGAGCCTGAAAAATTGATACTTTGTTCAGAAAAATTTCACTTGTGCCAATGTGTTTGAGGATATTTCTCACTTTCTGTTTTTTTATAAATTCAGTGTATCTGGTTTTATATTGAGGTCCTTGATCCAGTTGTACTTGAGCTTTGTACAAGGAGATAAATATGGGTTTATAGTTTTCTTCTCTCTATTTATGTTCTTGTATGTGTTTGGTGTATGCGTACGTATCTATATTTTCAAAGGTGTATTCTCTAGATTATTGTCAGTAATATTGTTTGATCTCTGTTGTACTGTATTCTTTGAGACTTGATATCTCAGTCAAACTCAGAGTTCACTTATGTGGGTGGTGTCCCAGCCTGCTTCACTGACATTCTATCTTTACTGTTCAAGTCTGGTCCTTCTGCTGTATATCTGGAATATTAATCCTTGAAGGTCTTTCTGCCCTTATAAAATAAATTTATAGAATAAGTTATCTAATAAATATTGAAAAAAAAAGAAAAATAAAGACGTCCAAATCAGAAAAAAAAAAAAATGTCATCAACAACCTCATTTAAAATGTATTTTAGATATATTTATTTTATATACACAAATGTTGTGCCTGCATGAATGACACTGTACCACACACATACCTGGTTCCTGAAAAGTCAGAAGAGGTTGTGGAACAGATGGTAAAGATGGTTGTAGCTGACATGTGGTTGCTGGAACTCAACCTGGTCTTCTGTAAGAACAATGAGTGAGTGTGTGACCTTAATGACTGAAGTATCTTTCTAGCCCCAAACAACATCAGTTTTGAAGTGGATATGTGAAAGCAAGTTAGCTTATTTGTTCACAGCACCTGTTTACACTATTAAATGAGTGATGGAAGCCATTATTTCATGTTTAATCTTAATATGTAATTAGTTGATATTGCAATGTATATCTCAGCCATTTGGACCGCTTTGGGGAGAACTCTTTGTTTAGTTACATGCTAAAGTTTTATTGGGTTATAATATATAAGGAAATATATATATATATATATATATATATATATATATATATATATATATTAGATTATATAATATATGAATATATAGATATGAATTCTAAGAAGACCAGAATATTTTATTAATGAACTAACAGCAACTTGGCTAGTTACCTGGCCAAGACCTAAAGAATGTAAGCATAAAAGGGGTCAATGGTGCTTATGAAGACCAACCTACAGCTGAGGAGCTGTTGACAATTAATATAAGGTTAGAGGCAAGAGAGAGGGAGAATGTCAATGTTCTTCAGGGAATTAAACCTCAATATTCTGTGCATGTACAACTAGGTAATTGCATACCCATGTACATACGAGCATCATGAAATAGAAACAGTGGATCTAAAGGAAAATACACGACTTTAGGAAGCATCTGAGATAGTGGTTTGATTAAAAAACATTTATGGTTGTGTAAATTTCTCAAACAATAAATGAAAATATAATTAAAGCACACAGCAAAAAAATATCAACAAAGCCCATTTTTTTCAATATGCTTTTATTTTAATTATATCATGGGGGGGGGCATCTTTAACTCTTAGTCTATTCATTCTTGATTTTACCTGCAATGTTTATTGTCAGTGTTAAGAGACTAGAAGAAACCTTGTCAATTGCAGGGACATTATATGCAATTGGCCTGGATGGAGATTGTCATGGGAGACCCCATCTGGTTGGGTTAGAAGAAAAATATACAGAGATGTATAGGACATGGTTTCAAGGTGATGAGAAGCATTGTTTCCCTGAACAAAGTGCCCTCGGAAGCTGCTGAGAACTGCATAAGGCAAGGCAGCAAATGCAGACTTAATAAAAAGCTGTTTCAAATGAACTGCTTCAGTAGAGAGTGTGTCCATCTGTGATTTAAAGTGAAGATCTGGAGATATATGTGTAGGATAATGATTTACACAAAATTTCTTTATGTTCATTATAGGTATGGGGAAATATTCGAAAAATGTAACCCTCATATTAGAATAATATTATTTCACAGCTAAATACATGGATACTGAGTTTATAAAAAAAGTCTGTGTCTCCTTGAAAAGTTTATCTCATAGAGAACAGGTTCTAAATTCAAATACATGTCTTTTCTGTCAGCTAAGTCTGTTATTTACTTTATAGGAAGAAAGGTATGTAGGATGAATATAGCCATGAATAGGTTTGGTGACTTGAGGTAAGAATAGAAGGTAGTTTCTCTCTCTCTCTCTCTCTCTCTCTCTCTCTCTCTCCCTTTACTATTTCAACATAGTGACATATTACATGACTAGCATCAGGCAAACATAGATTACTAGATTTGTTTTAAGGAAATAAGAGAACCAGTTTCAAAATAATTACACCATGTTTTAAAAGAGTAAGCCAGGTGTTACCTAAGGCACATAAGGCACAGTTGTGATCTCAGCAGCATATGTCCGGGGTTTAACAGCAGCACGATTGCTATCTCATGGTATGCATGTTGATTTTTAGACTTAGGATTGGAAGGAAATGAGTATTCCTGACTTTAAATAATTTTCATGACTAGTATTAAACCACGCACTTCTCTGTATAGGTTTTGGTTTACATTTTACCTACCTCAAACAAAGTAATGTAAAGAATTGTTCAATATTTTTCTTAAAGCTTTTAATACCAAATGTCCTCCAATCTGAGAAAAAAGATTCATATATTTTCAGTACAAATTATTGAAAATATTTTAGTCATCTTAAATAATTGCTTTCTCATTTTGCTCAACAAATTGTCATGAAATCCTTAAATTCACAAAGTAGAATCTACATCTTGTTTGTCCCAACCATTACAATAACAGAAGGTCCCACTTATTCTTTACTGTCTTGGGTACATTCCTACATATTGAAATATCTCTTACACTCCACTTTGTAGACTATCATATTCCACTGCCTTAGACCTGTGCCATCACTATGAACATGTAAAGTTCTCAATATTAAAAATTTCACATATCTTGAAAAAATAGCTTCATGCACATATGCCCTAAAATGGGTTGTGTGTTCAATAATCCATCATGAATTGAAAACATTAACTAATGGCATTACAAAGATTGAATTGAAGCAGAGAGAGGAAAGTTTGAGAATAAGTGTTATTAAAATGTTTGTGGGAAGATTATCAACATCTTACATAGCATCTACTAAGCTTCCTAATGAAATTCATTATGTGCTACAAGTAAATCACTAAATTTAAATTGTATTTTTAGAAGCCTAACATTGGTCATTGCTGAGAAGAGACTATTTGAAATGTGCTAAAAATATATATGCTAACATATAACTAATTAAAACATCAGACACAAACCCTGTTTCATACACGAAATATGTGCGTTAAGTAGGAACAGAAGCTAAATTCTCCTCTTCTCTCCTCTCCAGATTGAGGGAGATATCACATATCACTATCTTGGGAAAATACCCAAATCAAACAGTGAAACTATATTTTCTGTTGAATTCACGTTACTTTTGCACCACTGAACAGTCTAAAATGTCAACGTTGAACTGTTGTAGTTCAGAGTCATCTGCAATTAATACAGAAGTGGGATGTTATGCACTGTGATTTCTTCCCTCTGTAAAATTTTAATCTTACTATTTTAAGAGATTTTTGGATTAATTCTCTTCTTTCACCCACTTTCCATACCTGTTCTGCACCCCATTTTTCTTTTCAGAGAATGTCTCCCCATAAAGCATTGCTAAATTCTTGTCCAATTGGAGAATTATCCTATTAGAAATAAATAGTATTGGGGACTTGCCTACTACTGTGTGTCTGAGTATGTGTATGTGTGAGTGTAAGTGTGAGTGTGCGTGTATGTATAAGTCAGAGGATTGTGATGACCTGTGGAAGTTGATTTTTTTACTACCATCATGTGACTTCTATGGAGCAATCAAATATTGTCAGGCTTCGTGGAAGAAACTTGAATCCACTGACTCATCTCAGTGGACATGTTAGGAGCCCTTTTTTGTAGTTTTAGGTGGTATACCTTCAGTTTGATATCTTACCATATCGTTATTCCTATAATTGTCATATGTCTGACTATTGACACAATAAATTCTCCTAAAGGCAAAGGCATTTTGATAATATTTATATCTCATTGTCAAGTGCAATAGACAAGCCATTATTCTTCCTCAAAGAATTTTGCTAAACTAATGAACAATAAAGGTATATTTTACTTTTATTTTGTTTTTCCTACATTCATACTTTGCATGGTAGGGAGTTAACTGCACTGTCATATGTTATTGTCTAAAGTTTCTGTATTCAAAGTTATTCATTAAAACCAGGAGTTGGGATAGTGAGATGGCATCAGTACGCTGGATGAAGATAATTGTTTCCTCAGGTTTTCCTCTGACCTGCAGTCACACACCCATAGCATTTGCACGCAGCTGTGCATGCACACTCACACACACACACACACACACACACACACACACACACACACACACACACTAAATTTAATGAACACTTCTAAAATATGAACTACATATGGCAGATGTGTGGATTGGCACTTCATACCTTTGAAGTCAAATAGTTTAAAGTGAGAATGGTTGTACTAAAAAGGATAAAAGAAGAAAAATTGGATAAGAGCTACATATGGTATTGGCAGCTACAGCAATCCCATTATGAGTAAAATAACATTTAAATCTTCTAATCATTTTACTACTAAAATGACCTAATACTATCAAAAAACTCTTATCTCTCAAATTCCTTCACATTTGGTATGAATTTGTAAGAACATTAGGCTTTCACTATGACCATAATTAGATGGACTAAAAAAAATAAAANAGCTACATATGGTATTGGCAGCTACAGCAATCCCATTATGAGTAAAATAACATTTAAATCTTCTAATCATTTTACTACTAAAATGACCTAATACTATCAAAAAACTCTTATCTCTCAAATTCCTTCACATTTGGTATGAATTTGTAAGAACATTAGGCTTTCACTATGACCATAATTAGATGGACTAAAAAAAATAAAAGTACCTCATCATATTTTCCTAATTCCTGATTATTCAGACTGATGGCAGAAAGTCTCAGCGTGGATTACTGAAACCTGAGGTCATTCAGAGCAGATGAAAATTATTCGGGGCTCATTATGTCTATCCCATTGAAATATAAGTACATTTTTGAGCTTCAGCAAAACCACCATTGATACTTTAATAAATATTCTTCAACATATATATTCCTATTTTCACATATGTATACTGAAATATATATATATATATATAATTTAATTTCCCATCATATATATATATATATATATATATATATATATATATATATATATATATATATGATAAAAGTTAAAATAACTAAGAGCAAACTCTTTCTATTAGATTCTGTATGATGTAGTAACCATCTTCCGGCTGTTTCACTGACTTATGTGTATATTTCTTGCCCTTAGTGACACTTGTCAATATGAAACACTGGAGAGATTTGCCTGAAGTCAAAACTGAGTACCAAGACAGGCTTTCCATTTTCATAATCATTACCAGTTTTGTAGTGTGTAGGTATTTATATTAGAATACATAAATCCTGAGTGAGTATGCAACATAAAGCCCAACCAAACTAGTGCCAAAATATGGTATTTTGAAATTTCTATATGGTATAGAAAACGTTGCAGATAATTACAACAGGACTTGAGAAACGTTTAGTATATATTTACTAATTATGCTTTCAATTATTCTGTGTATTTGTATAGTGTGTGTGTGTGTGTGTGTGTGTGTGTGTGTGTGTGTGTGTGTGTGTGTGTGTTTGGGGTTGCATATGTGTGGACTCATTTTTGTGTTTGTGTACCTCAATGAGGAGGCCCAAGGTTGAAGTAGGCTGCCTTCCTTATTTACTTTGTGGCTTGTATGTTAAAGAAAGGCTCCTTGCTGGACTCAGCATTCATGTTTTAATTAGTCTAATGACCCTGTTTGTCCTATTTGTTGCTCTTCTGCCTTTGAATTCACTAGGATTACTGGCAAGGCATGATACCCACCAAGTATATCAATGATTCTTGGGGACCACAATTAAGATCTTCATATATGTATGAGAAATAATTTATCTATTGAGCTATCTCTTTTATTATTTCATTAAAAAGTTGGAAACTGTCATGTACCATACAGTCTAAATTGATATATAATACTTGTGTTTCTTAAATATAATTTCGGTAGTAAAGAGTAAATTTTAAACTTATTGGACTGTTCCTGTTGAAGTTGTAGACACACCTAATTATGTTTCTTTTATGACCATGTTTCACATGCTCCAGTTCCTACAAGCCATGAAACTATGTGCTGCAGGTCTGTTCACTTGAATTCCTGATGATCTGAATGGTCTGATAAGAGTCATCAGGAAGCTCATGGAAAATTCGTGAAATTGATGCAAAGACTATCTTCACTTTATCTTGTGTATATATATACTAGTCAAAATAGTACATTTTTTCACACAAGCACTACCTCTGTTCCCAGGAAAAGCTTAGTCTCTCATTTCTCTTGACAGTGTGCAGACCTGGGTTCTTCAAAGCTTCTCCTCACAGCCAGACCTGCAGCAAATGTCCACCTCACAGTTACACCCATGAGGAAGCTTCCACCTCTTGTGTCTGTGAAAAGGATTATTTCAGGAGGGAATCTGATCCGCCCACAATGGCATGCACAAGTAAGGACCCCTGTGGCTATTGGGTGATGCAACCTTACAAGTAAGGAACCCTGTGGCTATTGGGTGATGCAACCTTTCACCAGTTTTGAGAAACAGCATGATGGAGCCTGTTGTGTTTGCTTAATATTTTTCTCCAAAACAGGCATGTTTGCCCTTCATAGTAATGTTGCTCTCCCCAAATTTCAAATTCCTTTATTGAATAATAAACATCCTTTCATTGCTGACCGTTAGAGCATCTTTTCCCCTGGCTTCAACTTCAACGTCCAAGGCACCATTAAACAGTAATTCTTTTACTTTTGTTGTTTAATTTAGTATTCTTGACATCGGCAAATCGTTATGCCTTTTCACATCAGATGTGTTAAAAACACGTCCTGGAAGTCTGTCTTCTGAACTAGTAATTATGCAATAAGTGGCAACTTCAACTAGTTATAGTTTACATGACTAAACTGTAAAGCTATCCAGAAAGTCATTGGCCAAAATGTAGATGAGGTCTGCAGAGCCCAACAATGAGGTCGCAAATTAGATTAGAACAGTATGTAAACACAGCTTAGACTTTCATGTATCTGCAATGTGTCTTTCTTAGGAAGAAGTATTATGGAAGCTCTACTTGTCTTTAAATAATCAGTCGGTGGAGATGGATAGATAGTAAACATTATTTTCAGTATTTCTACTGAATGGATATGCATCTAGCCAAGCTTTATATTTTTCTTACTTTAAGATATTTTTGTAAACCTAGTGTGGCTATTTACACATTGGCTTCTTGGTGACTGTACTTTCAGATAATATTTGCTAACATAGTGTCTTTAATAAATGAAAACAAAAAAGAAAAGTAAAAGAGGAGAGAAGTGAATATATCTTTCCTCATGTGTGTTTCCCTCGTGGCATCCCTTGCCTTACTTGTTAGTTCCCAGCTAATTGTATACACTGAATGATGTTCATAAGACTATAAATGTAATCCTTGATAGTCAGAAACAGTACAAATGATGTTATATAAAGTAAACACAGGTTGATTTTAAACAAATTTCAGTGGCCGAATTTTATGCAAAACTGAAATATATCACTTTTTGTAATTCAAAACTACTGATTTTGCTGATCAAATACATTGTCATTAAGTTCCAGTGGAAAGATACAGCTCTTGTGTTATAGTGGAATTCAACAATGTTTAACATGTAAACTGTAGGTATGATCAAACAGCAAGAAATGGGAGGGCCAGAAAATAATGGCACCGAATCCGAACCATCTCGTAAATGATTACAAAGTTGTGTGTTATAAGACTTAACAGTCACAATTTACATCTTGTTAACATAAATATAAATGTACATTTATGTGTATTTATTTATTATTTATTTGGGGACTCAGGAGGAGGCTATGATTTGGTGGTAAGAACTGCTTAGCACTCCTTTGAAACTAAAGCCCAGAGACTTCAGATTTTCTCAACTTTCAGCTCTGTGAGATTCTATTACTGTATTCAAAGGAATAGTAATTCATGCTCATTTCTCACAAAATACCACCGTGAGTGTGAATGTCTCTTTTCAGTTTGATCCAGAGTACCACAAATGCTGATGATCCTCTCATGGCTTGACTAATTAACGTTCAGAAGAACATCTTGAACTTTGTACCGCCATTGTACATTTTTTACTTGTATTTATGATTTTGATTCCTTTTAATATATAAATTCTGGGAACAGAGTGTTATAAAACTATAGGACAAAAATCAAACAAGAAGAAAGCAAAGTATCTCATGATTATACTTAAACCAGGAATTCTTCTCATGGCTATACATTGGTCCACACATCATAGCTCTTGTTGGGTCAGTGCCATGTTTTAGATGTCGGCTTCTTTGGATGCTTTAATTTTATTTCTACTTAATTGTATCACTTGAGTTGGTCTTCTTGGTAGCTTGTGACCTAAAGTTGTGGATGTATTGTTGCCAGAGTTCTAAGTAAAAATCCAGACACACGTTTATTGATTTAAAGCAAAGAAAGGAGAGAAATTCAGTTCAGCTGGTAGCAACATATTGGAATTTGGCACACTTCAGGAACATTTATTCTTTCTCAAATGTTAAGGACACTATTTTTTTTTCGCCTAAAGTTAAAGTATCTCCATTCTTCCTATTAAATAATCCCACTTGTACTAAATAATGATAATGTATTTATAATTTTACAAATGTCTGAGAGTTAAACATGAGCTCTAAAACAGAGCTGTAGAAGACTGTATGCATGTAAGCCTTCCTAGGGCCCAGAGATAGGGATCCTTGAAGAGTGGTTGAGGAAAGCAAGACAAGTTCTTAGATATGGAATTGTTTGTCTAAATGGAATTGTAAAAATTTCACAAATAGTAGTTTTCTTTTAAAATTACTTTAAGTATGTTTCTCAAAGAAGATGAATTAATGTTGGGTTGAAATAAACATTGAAACTTATATTTGGGTCATATACTTTTAGTCTAATTGAGCCAGATTATTTTAAGGAGTTTAATTCATTCTTAATATCTGCTAACATACCACAGGATTTCATTTCATCACCATTTAAGAGGTACTGATTAGATCTTCAACAGGCAGAGATAAGCATTCTGATTCTGAGACAATGACAAAGGCAAGGACACACTTATTCTAGAAGACACAATCGCATAACATTTCACACCGACTGAAATTTGAATTTTAAATATCTGAAATTTGCACCAATTCATTTTCCTTTCCCCTGAGTATGTGAATAATTAGGTTTTAAACAGTTAAAAGCTATTGAGATTATTGTTAACATTTAGTTGAAAAACCATTTAAGCAATCAAAGTTATCTTTATAAAAATGAAATATGTGATAAAAATTACATGATTAGAAAAGCTGCTATAGTATTATTGTAAGATGATAAGTCTCTATGAAGGATTTTAGTTGAAAGAATTTTTTGTTTATTGGAGAGATTGGTGACTGGAGATTAAAATTATCCTGAAAACCTGGGCATTCTCCACTTATCTTACACCGTCTTTACTAGAATTTCAACCTTTAGCAAAAATTTGAAATAAAACTGTAGTAAGGAAAAGCACCTAGTTAGCAATAGTGGTCTTGACCTTCATCATTAACCTTAACAATGTTTGTTCAGGAGAAGTTTTGATTCTGTTCACTATCTATCCATGTGATTACTAGGCAGTGTCAAGAGCTATCCAGAAGTTGAACATATTTATTCACTTCTAGATCCCAGAAAGGAAGTATATATCCAACTTTCAAATAATCTAATGTATTATATTTTTAAACATAAAAAACTTATCCAATGTTTCTGTCAATACATGGGATTATTCCATGACTATGTACATATAATTTAAGGAAAAATCTGATTTTATTAAATAAATTTTATAACACTCCTAAAGTAAATTTATTTTTAGTGCATAAAACAACAGTTTCATAAAAATACATTTTAATTTTTTTATAAATTATGACATAATAATTAATTATAAATTTAGTTTTTTTCTTCAGACCAGGGATTAGTATGGTCAAGGGCAACTAATTAATATCATCTTAAATATGTTTTTCTCACTTTACTTTGCAAACCAGGACCCCCCTCAGCTCCTCGGAATGCCATCTCAAATGTTAATGAAACTAGTGTCTTTCTGGAGTGGATTCCGCCTGCTGACACTGGCGGACGGAAAGATGTGTCGTATTATATTGCATGCAAGAAGTGCAACTCCCACGCAGGTGTGTGTGAGGAGTGTGGCGGTCATGTCAGGTACCTCCCCCAGCAAATCGGCCTGAAAAATACCTCTGTCATGATGGCGGACCTACTTGCCCACACAAACTATACCTTTGAAATTGAGGCAGTGAACGGAGTTTCCGACTTGAGTCCAGGCACCCGGCAGTATGTGTCTGTAAATGTAACCACGAATCAAGCAGGTAAGTGTCGTGCCCAACCCAATTGTTTATTTTCAACTTTGCTCTGCCAATTGAATCCACAGCTGAGGACTGACCTACTAGGTAGGTCCTGTGAAAGAATGTCCCCAGCATGAACAAAGTCAAGAACTAAAAGAAACTACTTCTCAAAGTATATATATATATTTTTATTTTAAAGAGAAGTTAAGGCTTTCTTAGTACAAACATCCATGGCCCAAAGAAAGGAGCGGTATGTTTTAATAAAATATTTCATCAAATGTACACTTTTGGACTAAACCATCTATACATAGCAATCATCATATATTAAACATATAGTTTGATGTATTATATATATAATACATAATAAATATACATAGTGTACCCTTTATGTTGTCAATCTACATCTTGTTGCTTTCTTAATGTCCAGAGATTAAAAAAAAAAATTGTATAGCATGCTATATTTGCCTTTTGGTTTCTTGCTTTACAGCTGTATTTACCTTGCAAATTATATTGGCCTTTCATTATTTTTTCTAATAAGTATAAGAAAACATTGGAATCTGTGCCTGTGCTGGCATATGATAATAGTCACAGTAAGCTTTGTAAGTGGTCAGTAATGTCAACCATCATCGGAGTTTGGAAAAATAAAGATTTCTATGCTGTTGCCTCAAGCATCTAAAGTTAAATCTTTAACTCTTTTATCCATACTTGAGTCTAAAATGAGCTACACAATATCATCTTGTACATAATGAGAAGTCACTGTGATGTATCTTCCCTTCAGAGACAGTTCAGTAGCTTCTGTGATTCTAACATCTTTATAAGATACTCCCTAGTGATAAGCTATATGAAAGAATGACATTTTATTGTTAGGGGCATTACCAATGAACAAAAATATATTGTAGTTGTCTTTGATTGACTGGCTTCTTCTGATTATAAGGTATATGATTTGGACCTTCATTGTATAAAATAGGAAAAAAAAAGTTACTTTCATCTAGTAGCCATGGTACATCTAACCTGTAATTTGTAATCTTTGCCAAGTGAGAAGATATTGTAGTGGTTATCACTTTTTGAATGAGTGTCATATTTTTAAATCACTGCCAATTTATCCCTCAAATGTAAAATACTGTTTTTCTCAATATCACTATTATAGGTCAAATAGGGCTCAATTCCATATTAAATGTTAATGTAAAGAAACTCTTAAGAAGTTTTCTATTTATTGTTTTTAATAGCTGAGTAGTACTCCATTGTGTAAATATACCATTTTTTTTTGTATCCATTCCTCTGTTGAGGGACATCTGGGTTCTTTCCAGTTTCTGGCTATTATGAATAAGGCTACTATGAACATAGTGGAACATGTGTTCTTGTTACCAGATGGAATATCTTCTGGATATATGCCCAGTAGAGGTATTGCAGGATCTTCTGGTAGTACTATGTCCAATTTTCTGAGGAACCGCCAGACTGATTTCCAGAGTGGTTGAACCAGCTTGCATTCCCACCAACAATGGAGGAGTGTTCCCCTTTCTCCACATCCACACCAGCAACTGTTGTCACCTGAATTTNCCAATTTGTATCCCCTTGACCTCCTTTTGTTGTCGAATCGCTCTGGCTAGGACTTCAAGTACTATATTGAATAGATAGGGAGAAAGTGGGCAGCCTTGTCTGGTCCCTGATTTTAGTGGGATTGCTTCCAGCTTCTCTCCATTTAGTTTGATGTTGGCCACTGGTTTGCTGTAGATTGCTTTTATCATGTTTAGGTAAAAACAATAAATATATGAAATTCCTAGGCAAATGGATGGATCTGGAGGCCATCATCCTGAGTGAAGTAACCCATTCACAAAAGAACTCACATAACATGTACTCACTGATATGTGGATATTAGCCCAGAAACCTAGACTACCCAAGATACAATTTACTAAACACATGATACTCAAGAAGAAGGGGGATCAAAATGTGGACACATCACCCCTTCCTAGAATTAAGAACAAAGCACACATTGAAAGAGTTAAAGGGAGCATTTGTGCAGCTCAATCCAAAGGATGGACCCAACGACTGTGGCTGCCAGGGATCCATCCCACAATCAGTCACCAAACATAGACACTATAGCATATGCCAGCAAGATGGTGCTGAAAGGGCCCAGATATAGCGGTCTCGGGGGAAAATATACCAATGCCTGGCAAACAGGGAGGTGGAAGCTCACGGTCAGCTATTAGATGGAACACAGGGTTCCCAAGGAAGAAGGAGCTAGAGAAAGTGCCCAAGGAGCTGAAGGGGCTTCAACCCTATAGGTGGAAGAATAACCATGAACTAACTAGTACCCCTTGGGCTCGTGTCTCTAGCTGCATATATAGAAGAGGATGGCCTAGTTGGCCATCAATGGGAAGAAAGGCCCCTTGGTTATGCAGACTTTATATGCCCCAATACAGGGGAATGCTGGGGCCAAGGGGTGGGAGAGGGTGGGTAGGGGAGCAGGGCCGGGAGGGGGGAGGGTATAGGGAACTTTCTGGATAACACTTGAAATGTAAATGAAGAAAATATCTAATAAAAGTTGAAAAAAAAAAAGAAGTTTTCTATTTAGGTTCAACTCACAAGGCTGAATCTTCATCAAGTTACAACATAGGAAGTGAGTTTTGGATTTAGATTTGATAATAATGTCTTTAAGCATCCAGTTTAATGAATATTTTTATTTTTAAATGAAAATAATTTTAGTATATTTTAACTTAAATTTAAGTTTCTCAAATGATTGTTTTCCAAAATGTTTATTTCTTTATGATTGTTTTTTGTGGTTTCAAATTTTATTATCCTCAACAAATGTTCTGATATTTTCAGATTGATATTTTTTTTGTGTGTGTGCTGGGAAAACATGGATAAATTTTGCAAAAACTTAAAGGTGAAAAATTGGTTATTCATTCAATATGAAAATTTTGCATTAAGCTAGGAATGAAAACTAATTAGCTAAATTTGTCTATTAAACATGAATAAACGATTAACGTTTGGATATTTATACAAAATTTAAAACATTCAAAACATGATAGTTTGAAACTTTATTTAAATATAAGTGATACTTTTCTCATGTAAGCTAATAAAATGTAGTTTTTAAAAAGTGGTAGAATAATCCTAATTTTAAAAATACTCATATAATATAGTTATAGATTAACAGGAAATAATTCTAGTAATTTTGTTACGATATTCTTGGTCAATAAAATTAACTCATGGGAAGGAGAAGGAGAAAAGCAAGGGAAGGAAGCTGTAGAACAAGGGCAATGGGTTTAGGTTGTGGGAAGGAAATATGGCAGGAGAATAGGGACTGCAAACATTATGTGTAATAAACTCTCATCCAAACTGGAAAGAGAATAAAAAATGGATAGTAATTCAGTTACAATAGGTATGGAAACACATAGAAAAGTAACTAAAATAATAGTTTTTCATGTCCTTCTCTAGTTCTGTAGATTACTTATATAATTATAATCTTTTTAAAATTTAACAGTATTTAACAAATGCATATTTAGATTTGCTTACCCCATTAACATATTTTATTTGTATTATTTTAAGAAATATAAAACATATATATTTCAACAGGTATTTAAAAGCACATCCTGTAAGATGAAAGCATTTTACTAAAACAAGTTGAAAGTTTGTCTTCTTACAAAATACTGTATATGTATGATGGCCCTGCACACATATTTCTGTGGTTTGAAATAATTTTTCAATGGCCATATTTGAACTAAGATTTAATACTTCTACTATGTACACATATATGTATTTTATACCAAGCAATAAATGATTTCTAGATAACATTTCAAATTTATTATTCATTTTATTAAGATTCTCTAGAATAACAGAACTTATGGTATGAATATGTATTAAAAGAGAAAGAAGATTTATTCGAATGACTTACAGACTGTGGTCTAGCTAATCCATCAATGGATTTCTCTGAGTGGAATGACCAACCATCCAGTAGTTCAAAGTCCGTGAGGTGAGAATCCTGAAGGAGTAGCTTCTAATGCTAGTGAATAAATGGATTTGCTAACAAGCAGGCAAAGAGCTGAATCTTCCTTCTACCAGGCAACTTGTATAGGCTTCCATCAGGAGGAATTTCCAGATTAGAGACATGCCTTTCCACCTCAGGATATCTGGATCAAAGGTGTGTCTTCCTGCCTCAAAGATCCATACTAGATGTAGAGTTTTTTTTTTTTTTTTTTTCCCCTTCAAATTATGCAAAATTCCTCACAGGTTTGCCTACCCTATTTTGGAGTTTTAGTTAGTTCTAGATGTAGCCATGTTGACAACCAATAACAACCATCACACTAGCTAACATTCAGAAGTACAAAATTCTATTTACAAAGGAGAAAACATTCAGGAGATGATGTCCTATCTCAGATGGGATCCCTCAACCCTCTAATCTCTTCAGACCATCAGCAATGTGTATAAAATAGTTGGTCTCTATACTGTGGACAGCTTTATTTGCTGCCTCTGCTTTAAACAGTTTACTATGGAAATATTGAACTTGTAGGGGTTGATGCTAATCATAATGCTGTAGTTAATGTAGTTAACTAATTAGCTAATCATAATGCTGTAGTTAATCCACCCACTCTTTCTCCAGGAAACTTAGAGGTAGCTAAAGATGTGTAATTAAATCAAGAAATAGACAATGATATATAATACACCATTATATCAAAGAGTCTTCCTTCAAATTAAAATGCTTTTCCATTTATATAAAGGGCTGTGAAGTAGAAATATGTATTCCAATATGAAAAGTATTGAAAAGTCCTGATCAAATAGATCACTAATTTTGTACTTCTCAGATTTTTATTTTATTGGTGGTACAGATCATAAGACTTATTATTCTAGTCCAGACATGCCCATTTTCTGTTTATTTTACAACTTATCTTCTACTGCTTCTTATGGGATTTAGAGTTTTCTTACCCTGATGAAATGCTATAGTTTCCATTTGCCTTTCCTATCTTGAGCCCTAAAGTAATCAGGAAGTGATTTCAGCATAACTTCAAACTATATGGCCTCAAGTATAGATATCAGAAAGTAGGAAGGTTTCAAAAAATTGTACTGACCTCACACATTTTCTTTGATGGTATAAGTAAAATTTCGTTTTCACTCTTTCTGAAGATGAAATCAGTGTAAATTGTATGGGTTTCAGACAAATTTCCATTTTAACATTGCAATGTGTGAATTCCTTTTTCCATAATAAATTAAGGAATTCCCAGTGGATCAGGCTTCATTCCAGATTTGTTAAATAAACTGATTATTATTTCATTCCTGTTCCAGCTTATAGAAGTAGTGTTAATCTCCAATCCCACATGCTGAATAGAAATATTTCCTGCTATCTCTAAAATCACGATCCATAAAATTTACTCTAAAGTTTATATCTCTGTGATTTTAAAAATTGAGTTAGAGAAAAATGGAAAAGTCATATTCTAGGAATATTTATGGCTAGTACAAACTAGATAATTGGCTCCTAGGAGTGTGTAGGAATGTTGAATATAATATTTGGAATAATACTTGGACCAAAAGAGAATTGCTTCCTACTCCTACTTAAGCACAAAATTGTGTGCATTTGCTTTAAAACAAATGAATTGAGAGAGGTAGCAATAAAGGCTCCAGGTTCAGGAGTTCAGTATGTTTCTGGTAATTTAGTCTTTTATTTATCAGTTCATTCTAATACAAGGAATTTCACAAATCCTCACACATTTCTGCCTCATTTATTCAAAGGACAACAAAATTGATTCAGCTGCTCCTACAATGCAGGAATTTAATGGAAAATACATCAAATATAACATGTTGATACTAGTCTCTGCAGTTGTGAAACATGAGATACTTGATGACTCTGTTGATATTCCTTGATTATTTCAAGGTAGTAAGCTCATTTAAACTTTCTTGAAGCCATAGATCAGCTAGATATGCCCAGCAATTTATGTATGCTTACATCTATCATGTGTTTATAACATGAAGAGATGCAATTTTAATCTCTAGAAAATATTAATTAATTCTATATATGCAGCTAGAGACACGAGCTCAGGGGGTACTAGTTAGTTCATGTTATTCTTCCATTTATAGGGTTGAAGACACCTTCAGCTCCTTGGATACTTTCTCTAGCTCCTTCCTTGGGAGTCCAGTGTTCCAACTAATAGCTGACTGTGAGCATCCACTTCCATGTTTGCCAGACATTGGTATAGCCTCCCACAGCTATATCAAGGCATTTCAGCACTATCTTGCTGGCATATGCAATCATGTCTATGTTTGGTGGCTGATTATGGGATGGATCCCTGGCTGTTGCAGTCACTGGTTGGTCCATCCTTTGGGTCAACTCCACACATGATCTCTGTAACTCCTTCAATGTGTGCTTTAAATGTTAAACTACAGAAGAGCACCAGTCTTAACCATCAGGAAGATATTTTTGATTTATACCCTTCTTGATCAGAGAACAAAAACTACAGCTGTCATGAAGACATATTGTCTTAAATAGCCTAAGTGAAAATCATATCAATTCCTCTGGTATATCCCAAACCTTATACCTTAAGTCTAGCACTAGAAATGATATTGAGGTATCTATCCTGATTTGGCTATTTCACTTTTTAAGTTATGATTTGTTTGTTTTAGAGATTGGTGAGAATACTGCAGTTTATAACTATATGAATTGCAAAAAATACACTCTGATGAATTTGGCTAATTTTATTTCATTCACTTATCCATAGTCTTAGGAAAAACCCTCTTTAAAAGTAAGTGATGATTAGTGTCTCTTTCTCTTTCCTTCCCCTCCTCCTTTCCACTTCCTATCCCAATCCATTCCCTTCTTCATTTTTTCCTATTCTTCTATAAAATTTTAAACTATGAACATATTGGCTAAATTATTTACAGGTCTCAAATCATGACACTTCACTATTTTCAAAAAGTCCCAACAAGTTTATAAACTTTCTTATATACCTAACTTCAATTTTAATTGAAAAAAATTTAAAGGTTTTTTTCTGATCATAGTTTTTCCTCCCAGAAACCCTCTCAGACCTTTTCTACTTCTCCACCCATTCAATTCCAGTTTTTTCTGCTCTTGTTCAACAGTCAATTAAAAAAAAAAAAGAATAAAAGCAGAGCAGAGCAGACACAAATGTAAATTTATAAAATAAACAAACCAAAAAAAAAAAAAAAAAAAAACCTAAAAGAGATGTACACGGAGATACACACATATAAAAATAATTCACTTACAAAATACAATTGAATTTGTTTTGTGTTGGTTTTCCTTTGCAAGTATTGGTTGTCAATCAGAGATATCTTCTTAGGGATAGGTCCATGTATCCTACTTTCCCCTCTAAGAGCTGGTACTCCATCTGGCTTGAAATTGTGTAAGCTCTATGCATGCTGCAATAATCTCTTTGAATTCACATGTGTATCGGTCCAGTTTTGTTTGGAAGGTACTCTTTCCTTTGGGTCATCAATCTACCCAGTCTTACAGTCTTTTGGCCTCTCCTCCACATTGTTCCATGAGGTTTATTGAGGCAGGATTTTGGTGAAGACATCCCATCTAGAACTGAATGTCTCTAATTTTGTATTCATTGTCCAGTTGCAGTTTTCTGTTTTAGTTTTCATGCACTGCAGAAGGAAGTGTTCCTGATAATGTCTGAGTGAGAAACTTACATATGGGTATGGCAGAATGTCATTAGTACTTACATTATGGCTGTGTTCATATAGAAAAACAATAGTGTCTCCCCCCATAGGTCTATAACCAATCTAGTTTCAGGTTCTTAGTTAATCAAGCAGTGTCTGGTGTAAGTTCTATCTCATAGAGTAGATCTTAAGTTTATTAGGTAGTAATTAGTTAGTCATACATTAGTTCTATTATACCAGCATATTAATCATGAAGGTCACCACTGTAGATATCAGGCTTTTAGCTCACTTTCTCCTCATGTACTGTGCAAAATACCTTATAGTAATATGGAAAATAGTCAAAAGGGATGACAAATCTAGTTATGTACCAGCTGAACTTCTCCATGTTCAATTAGACATGGAAGCATCGTTTTAAAGAACAGGCCCTTGTCATCAGTTTGTGGAGAATACTCAATAGTATTGGCAATACCTTGCATTGTTTGAGCATTTCCATGGGGCTCATTTGGCTAAAAACTCAATTAGAAGTAGCTCGTACTTGGTACTGCAGATTTTACTTATTGGTGAAATAACAAACTGGGGCTTTCCACTCTCCTTGTTATTTGGTGACCCCAAATATTATGTTTTTTCTCATATATGTATGGCATAATTCTACTGTAATGTTAATTATTTTCTATTTTCAGACACTGAAAGCACTGATTATACATTTTTCATAAATATTATTAATTTTAATGTATGCATTTAATAACATGCAATGCTTTCAGGAGAGAGGACGTCATTGTATTTACTGATACAGTCACTGTTGAATTACCCACACTACAGTAGATAGCATGTGCTGGATGTGAGGATGAATGAATAGAAAAAAGACGGAATGTTCAATGTGACCAGAAGATCTTATAAACATGTATGAAACTGATAAGCTCAATAAAATGTAAAAATAATAAATTCAATATAAGAAGTTTCAAGATTACCAGTAACTTAGTTTGATAATTTTACTATGGCGAAAATATTCTATAGCTCTATGTTACTTCTTTATAATCATATGTGCTAGTAGCTGTCATATGTATATTATATATTTTTAATTATATAATTTTATTCTTTGTCAGTTCTATACATGTACATAGAATATTGCTTTCCCCTCTCCTCTATGCTTATTTACCTCCTCCCTATCCTTATAAACACCAATCTTGTCACCACCATTCCATTTCTTCTTTAAGTGAACCTTTTAGTTTAATCAAGGTCATCTGAGCATTGGATTGCCATAATCAATTGGAAAACAGTGAGGGCATTAGGCATACTGAAACCCATGAACTCCCATTTCTTTTGAATTTATCAAAGGAAAATAGTTCAGCTTGAAGTGGGTGTTCCTGTGCATCCTACTTTGTTCCATGCCTGACTTGATGGAACCATTCTTGTGCATACTTGGGAAAGGAATGTAAAGCTGTTTGGGGTTTGTAATTCCAAATATATTTTTATCTAGACATTGCTATTTCATATTATCTATCCCTCTCTTCCAGCTCCTTTATTTTCCAACCCCAATTTCATAATGCTTCCAGAACCTTAGCGGGAATGGTATACTTCATGGTTTATATAGAAATGAGCACTCACCCTTTATTTACTCTCTGCACTTTATATGGCTTTGAGCCTCCCAGTCACTCTTATTCACTGAAAATAGAGACTTTGGTGATGGAAGAAAGTAGCATTTGTCTGTGGGCAAAAGCATACATATTTAGGTGGCATTTTGTTGCTCTATCAATTTTGCTAGACACTACTATTCAGTACTCATTGAAGACCTATAATCTTCTTTGGAATGGACTTTTACCTGGTTTAGAACACTGGATATTTCTTTTCTTCACTGTGGCGTCTCAAATAAAATAATAAAGCACATAGCACAACAGTAATGCTACGGTACTCAAGTGGGTACATTTTGCTTTTTTGGTTGGTAATAGGGTATTTTTCCACCCACTCTCCTATTCCCAGAAATAACTATTCTGAGACTCAAAAATATTTACAAATACCTAGCCCACACAGCTTGGCTTGTTCTCTGACTAGATTGTAATGTAATATCCCATTTATTCTAACCTAAGTTCTGCCACGTGGATGGTTACCTCTTTTCAGTTTTCATGCATCTGTCCTCCTTCAAGTCGCAGGGCAAATCACCTCATGCCTAGCTCTTTCCAAGAATTATTTGTGCCTACCAAATATTCCACCATTCATTCTACCCTTTTCTATAAGCCATAGTTTTTATTGACAGCCGATGCATCCATACTATAGACAAGATATTTGCTCTAGGATTCTCCACTTTTAGTTAATATTACCAGAATATGTATGAAGTGGATGCAAGAGCTTCTACAACTATAGAAATGACAGTCTGGACAGCTATCCAAAATTTGTGCATCTGTCATCATTGGATCATCTTCTCAGCCTTAGCCCCCAAATACCTGACAAGTGATTTGGGGAAGCAGGTATTATGAAGAGTTGCTTCTCTTGCCTTGGAAAATCTCAGAAATCAGCTTCCCTGTTGTCTGCAGTTGAATCGAGAATAGTCTTGCTCAGGTGCTAACTTGCCATGTTTGAAGCAAAATTCATATGGTGTTTTTTTGTTGTTAATAATCTTCTTTGCAACAAAGTGAATTTGGCCATGAGCAGACATCGCTGTCCAAAAAAAAAAAAAAAAAAAAAAGGCTTAAATAAATAAAACTAGTTGAAAATGCCATATTCTGTAGGTCTCAGATTTTGAAGACCATCTATCTAATATCTGAACTGGCAAATATTGCCTCTTACTAGGCAAGTATTTAACTGAATTAGTATTTAACATGATCATAGTTTGATTAATTATGAGATTATATTTCTTAATTACCCTAAACAGTTTGCATTAGCAGCTTTCAAAGGGTCTAGAAATTAACATTGCATTTTGAAGAATTAAATGTAGGAACAGTACCTTTAATATGAGGGGAAAACATAGTAAATGTAGTATCTTGTCACAAAACTATAACCTTAAATTTGCATCAATATACAAAGATTTATACCAACATAACTAAATATTATCTTAGTTTAGTATCAATATACAGAGACCTATACCAATATAACCAAATATAACCTTAACTTTGTATCAATATTCAAAGATTTAAACCACTGTAAGAGTTTGTCTTATTAAGTCTGTTTAAGAGTAGATTCATCAATCTACCCTTTATACCTGTTCTTCTTCTATTATTTCTATGCCCCCCCGTCCTTTTTAAAATCCCATCCCTCTTCCTTTTCAATTACTACTAATAGGAGAATAAGAAAGAAGAAATAAAAAAGAAAGAGAAAAATAAATTACTAAATATAACCTCTTTTATTTGTTGCCTCCCTAAGCAAGTACATTGCAATTTGTAACCACTCCCCTTAAATGAAAACAAACATCCGTCATCAGTGAATCATCAAAACCCATCCATCCCACCTCTGAGGAATGGTAGCATAGCTCTCTTAAAGTTTTTTCTACTGATTTTGGGACATATTTTGGGGACTAAAGAAAAGTAGGAATATGGTCAAGTATTAATAAAGCTGGCTGTAACATTTGTTGTCCAGTCTCTACATAGTATGAAAATGCATGGCTTAATTAAAGTCCTGATTGAAACAATCTGTAATGTTGGACAATCTAGATAGCACCTTTGAAATTGTCCCAGATGCAGATTCTTGAGGAAACACCTATTAAGGCAGTCAGTGGATGAGTGGTTGGAAGAGCACTCTCATAGAGGAAAAGGGGAGGGGAGAGAGGGAGATGGGACCTCTGTTGGCATCCCATGTGGAGAATAGAATATAACTTTCTCATTACCCAGGAATTAGAGAGGATGTGGAAGAGAGTCCAGGGCCTGCAAGACTATTCATAGGCATGGCCCCAATTAATCAAAAATTTTCTAGTAGACATCACTTCTTTAAAGTTCTACCATATCCTGAAAATATCAGACGACAACCCAACCTGGTAATGCATGATATTTTGACAGGTTCCCTACTTACACTTCATGGTACTTTTTCTCACTATTGTTTTTTAATTATTATCCATTATTTTCTGCTAAGGTGAATCTTTAATGGACTCCACACCCTAATTTTCTGATTCAACTTACACAAGAAAGGGAATAAAAATCTGCCTAGTCCAGACATAGTAAGAGTTCACACAAGGATATGCACAAACAAATAGACATAGACAAATTACTCTGCTAATCCTTTTTAAATTAACATTTGAGCAGTGTAATCTACTAAATAATTATCTGGGTACAAGTTTCAAATCTGGTTTTATGTGAATTCTGGTTGATAACTTGCTGTCATTCCAAATGAATTTGGTATTTCCTCTGCAAGTCATCAAAGTCTAAGTAAGTTCAGAGTCAGAGGCTCTAGGTTATTAAAATATTCAATTATTCATCTCATTGAATGTACTCTATGAACTTATTTGCATAAAGATGCATATTTTATATTTGTGATTGGTAAGTGTAGAAAATTCGTGTCTAACTTCACTTTGAAATATCACTGCCTTTTGTTACTAGTTTACAAGAACATGGCATTTAGAGCACTCATGGTGTTCAAATACCATGTAAATTGTTTAGTGTGCTGTGTACATGTAGTATTCCAGTGAGCTCATACTTGTAAAATCATGGTTGTATCAAGCACGTGAAAGAGTCCTTTGTGAGTTTCTCAATGAAGTTTCTTCAGAATAAAAAATACTTTTTTTTGGCTAACTATATTTTAAAAGTTTTATTTTGGTGTTTTGTCTGAATTGGTCATTATGTATTCAAATATCAACTATTTAGTACATTCTACCTTCATTATACCCTACTGAGTATACTGCCTTCCATATTATTCTGATCACTCTGTAAAACAGTAAAGTAGAGAAAGACATACTCAAAATTTGGAGGATTTTAATTTCCTGGGGAAGAATTGAAAAATAAAGTCTATTGAAAATTAGACACTGAGGGCCTGGGAAAATGAATTAACTATTAAAAGTAAATTTGCACTTACAAAGGACTCAGCTTCAGTTTACATCATACATGTTGTGGCTCCCATTCGTTCGTAATTCCAAGTCCTGTAGAAGCAATGTTCTTTTTTGACCTCTTACGGCAAACAGGAATGCATATAGTGCACAGATATATGAAGGTCAAAAATAATGCATGCAAAATAAAACTGAAATCTAAAATTAAATACTGGGTCATGAAGTCAATCCTGATTGTATCAAGCTTGTAATCATCTAGGGACAGGATGAAGTGACTTGTTGATTCCATGGACTTTCTCCTCAATTACAGATATGATTCTGTAGTAGAGACAGAGACAGAGAGACAGAGAGACAGAGACAGAGCACACTTTTAATTATTGTGTTGCTTTCTCTTCAAATATTTGTTCCTTGTTTGGAGATCTCTTGTTGAATGATTTGCTAATTTAAAAATAGAAGTTATGAAAGATATATAATAAAACTATATGTTTAGTGGAATATTTTCAATTACTTTGATAACATAGATTGTATTACTGTCCATCTCTGTGAAATATTGTCAGTACACAGTGTAAGTAGCGTCTCTGCTCTGAAGTTTGATTTAAAAATACCAACAGTTTTTGCAAGAGCAAGTGATGTATGTCTTTAATACCAACACTTTGGAATCAGTGACAGGTAGTAGGCAAATGTCTGTGAGTTCAAGGCCACCCTAGTCTGCTTAGAAAAATTGGTCACAATGGGGGGAAAATCACCTCATAAACTGTTTTATTTTTGACTTTCCAGACATGAAATGATTTATATTAAACACACTATGGTTTTAGTGATAACTAGTTTTTTTCACTACCTTTGCCTTGTTAGTAATAGATAGGAAAGTTTATTGAATCATGACACCTAGTATATTTGCACACATGACCCATACTAGAAGGTGATGATTAGATCACAACTTAAACAATGCCTTCATTTAGACATGTGGAATCAGTTAAATAGAAACACAGGATTATTACCACTCTGTGTTTTCTCAACCCTAGTTATATTTCATAGTGAATATTATAAAAACAAAGATTGATGTCAGTTCTTAAATTCTTTAATTTTCTACTAAAATGATCAAGACACTTGAAGATAAATATATTCTTAGTCATGTGTCTTTAGATTTATTTTTTCCATAAATGTTTTATCTAGATTAACATGTGCTTATGTTTATAGTTTTCAATGAATAACTTGATTTGTTAAGACAATTCATTTACATTTCAAAATTAATACTTTAAAGGAGTAAACTGTTAGGATTTTAGAATGCTCTGGGCAGAAGATTAATGGTAAAGGGTTGTTTGAATGTCTTGTTTTCAACCACATAGAGACAATGATGCTTATGAAAACTAAACAAAGCAAAATTAATTAATATTTCATGACAGGATATTGAAATTGATTCTTTTTTGATAGAAACAAAACTGTGATTTGTATGATTTTTTTTTTGTTGTTGTTGTTGTTGTTGAGGACTAGAAAACAAAGAACTTTATTCCTTAAAGCTATGCAATCAACCATGTAACATAATTTTAAAGATTCTTTATAGTTAGGTTTATTTTCTGTTGTGTTTTTATACGGTTCTGCCAGTATTTCTAACCTACTGAGAACAAATCAGCACTATATCCCATTGCATTGCCTTAAAGTCAAGAGACAAAATGCCATGTACTTTTTCATGTATTCACTAATGGAAAAAAAAATACCCTACTATATTTAGAAAGTACTTCGTCGGTTTGCAGAAACTTCTACATGACAATCTTGAGCTCAAAATAATATACACTTTTATAATGACTAACCATGCATACTTTAAATGTAAATGTTATATATCTTGTCAGAAATTTGCATCCATTTGCAAATAGAATATGGTTGAGCAGCAATCTGCTCCTCGTTGATTTTCTTGCTCTTGTTTTATGGAGTGAGCGGTATTTTTCATATCTAATCAGAATTTACCTTAAAATTCTTGATTATGTATATTGTTCAAAATCACTTTAAAGATTATGCCAACAATACTGGTGATTAAAGCAAAAATACCGAATCACTATGTGTCTGGATATATCACAAGTAAAGTTTAACAAGTTTTCTAAACACTTTTTTTGGGGGGGTGGGGGTGTTAGTTTTTTGAGACAGGGTTTCTCTGTCTAGCCCTGGCTGTCCTGGAACTCACTTTGTAGACCAGGCTGGCCTTGAACTCAGAAATCCACCTGTCTCTGCCTCCCAAGTGCTGGGATTAAAGGTGTGTGCCACTTATGTAAAGGTATACATAGATACAGAATGTGTCTGCCAGCACTGAATCTGGCTCTCTCTCCAATGAGCACCTCCAGAGCTCTTATGTGAACCTGACATCCAAGCTGATGTTTGTTCTCAGCGACTAAATACATGTCAACATTTGCTGATTCAAATATAGTTTTAGTTTTAATTCTATAACAAGAAAGGTTGGGTTGCTCCCTCCCTAACTTATCAACCCAATTTTACCTTTAGTTTACTGAACTTTATTTTAAGCACAGCTGGCAAAGATACTCCAAAATACATTGCAGGACATTAATTCCATGTTTAGAGGTGGCCAAGGACTTTGCATCTTAAAGATACATCTGTAGGACCTGAATGTTTAACTCCTAATGGCTTTAGCTTCCAGTTACTGAGCTTTAAGATACACTTGTAGTTTACTCTTTGGTTTGCTTTCTATGGTTGCTGTAGTGTTAGTATATTCATAGTAGGATTTACCTAGGCCTGATTTCCTTACAAATATCTATATATCTCACTAACTTTGGATCATGGTAACAATTTTCTGAAATGTACTTTAAAACCAGTTTCCTAAACATCTTGTGATTGTACCTGTATACTTACATGTTTGCATCATTTCTTCATTTTCATGTACATATACTCCTTCATTGAATGTTATTACTACACACTCTGAAACATGGGACACATCCACTGTTGTCCTATCACTCTCAGTCCCTGTAAGATGAGCTTTTACTTGGTTGTTACCACCCAGAACATTAGCAGATTTCCTAAAGAAAGCCATGTTAAATTATAGAATCTGAGATGTTAAATTACAGAATCTGAAACAGAAGCTTAAGTAGATTTTTTCTTTTCTTTTATTTTTACTATTTTTAAAAATTTTTATTAAATATTTTCTTCATTTACATTTTAAATGCTATCCTGAAAGTCCCCTATACCCTCCCCCCACCCTGCTCCCCTACCCATCCACTCCCACTTCTTGGCCCTGGTGTTCCCCTGTACTGAGGCATACAAAGTTTGCAAGACCAAGGGGCTTCTCTTCCCATTGATGGCAGAATAGGCCATCTTTTGCTACATATGCAGCTAGAGACACAAGCTCTGGGGGTAATGGTTAGTTCATATGGTTATTCAACCTATAGGGCTGCAGAGCCCTTCAGCTCCTTGGGTACTTTCTCTGGCTCCTCCATTGGGGGCCCTGTGTTCCATCCAATAGATGACTGTGAGCATCCACTTCTGTGTTTGCCAGGCAGTGGCATAGCCTCACAAGAGATAGCTATATCGAGGTCCTTTCAGCAAAATCTTGCTGGCGTGAGCAATAATGTCTGTGTATAGTTATTATGAGATGAATCCCCTGGTGGGGTAGTCTCTGGATGGTCCATCCTTTCGTATTAGCTCTAAACTTTGTCTCTGTAACTTCTTCCATGGGTATTTTCTTCCCTATTAGAAGGAGGAATGAAGTTTCCACATGTTGGTATTTCTTCTTCTTGATTTTCTTGTGTTTTGCAAATTCTATCTTGGGTATTCTAAGTTTCTGGGCTAATATCCTCTTATCAGTGAGTGCATATCAAGTGACTTCTTTTGTGATTACGTTACCTCACTCAGGATGATATCCTCCAGATACATCCATTTTCCAGAATTTCTTTCTTGTATTCATGTTTTATAGTTCACCCTTAAATGAGTATGTCATCATTTTATGTCATCTCTATTACTGTGATATAAGTTCTTTTGGAAGATGATACTTATGTAACCAAAGAACAAGTCCACAATGGTTAATAAGGTTATTATGTAATAATGTGTGACTTGCTTTTTGTCATCATAGTTTTAAAGTGTTAAACCACACAGCTCAGGAAGGATGGATTGATTTGGGTTGACGGTTTCAGAAGATAGTCTACATCATTGTGAGGAAGCAATGGTGAAAGCACTTTTCATTGGAGTGGGTTTTCTGCAGTCCTCACTTGGTGACTATTCTAAGGAGCAAAGACAAGATGGAGGGAAGCAAGTTTGGCCTCTTGCTCTCTAAGGCTACTTTCATTTGTGCATCTCTGCCACCAAGGCAGTTCCCATTAAGGTTCCATAACTGCCCAAACTTTTATAGCTGAGGACCAAATGTTCAGACACATGAGACTGCAGGGACATTTCACATCCAAACCATAACAAGTAGGTAATTGGTAATGCATTAATATTGTAGAAATTTCAACTTCATGGAAAAGTCAGGATATGATCTAATCATGAAATTCTAAAATGGTATTAGCTCATTGATTGAAAACTTATACCCTTTAATGATACTAATTCCCCAAACCCTTAACTCATCTAAATGAAACTTTATTTTCTAGGTAGAATTATCCTAACTTTCTCTACATTTCATTTTGCTTATGACATCTAGATTTTTAGGGATCTTGTTTAATTTCTTTTTAAATTCATAAAATGTTTTTCATCCTGTGTACTTTTTTTCAACCTCGCTATTAAATTAACTCCTGAGTTATTACATAAAAATCAATTTTAGGTACGACTATCAAAGCTTCTATCTTTTTGCTTTTTTGTAAAATTATGTAAGTTATTATCTTTTTAGGTTAGGTTAATTGAGTGCCTTTAAATGAAAGTGGCCGAATATCCTTTGTGTTGTATTATCAGTACCTTGAGGCAGATTTCATATGCCTTTCTATTTTTCTTTCTTAATTCCTTACCATGTCACTCATTTTAAATTGGTTCTGAATAAGAAAATTATGTAGAAAATTATCTTCATATTGGAAAGATGATTAGCTTTGAAATTTACTATGTAATACAAATAAAATCTAGTCCCATCAGATTCCTTTTCTAATATCGTGCATACACACACACACACACACACACACACACACACACTCACACACACACACACACACATATTTGTATGTGTGTGTGTGTGTGTGTGTGTGTATGTATGTGTATATATATATATATATATATATATATATATATATGTAAAATTTTTATTATATGTTTTATTATATGCTAGGACATCTTTCACACATTCTGGTACTTTTACCTACTTCTGTTAACTTTTTAAAATTTAATTTTATTTGTAATCCATTTTTTACACTCCATATTCCATTACCTGCCTACCCTTGCACCCTCCATCTGCTCCGCATCCCACACTTTCCACCCACCCCTCGTGGATACCCACCCCCACCTCACCTGACCTCTAAACTTCTAGGGGCCTCCCCAGTCTCTTGAGAGTTAGGTGCATCATCTCTGAATGAACACATATGTAAATGTCCTCTGCTGTATGTGTGTTGGGCTCATACCAGCTGGTGTATGCTGTCTGTTTGGTGGTCCAGAGTTTGGAAGATCTTGGGGGTTCAGATTAATTAAGACTGCTGGTCCTCTTACAGAATCACCGTTCTCCTCAGTGAATCTGAGGAGAAAAAATCTGACTCTTGGCCTTTCTTGCTGCCCTTTCTTCCAAGATGGTCCCTGGGTCTTGGTGAAGGATTTTTATGTTTACATCTTATTTGTGACTGGTTATTCCATAGTCACTTCTATTGACATTTTGACCCTATGTGAGTTTCTGCTTGAACCCCACCTACTGCACATAGAAGCCTCTGTGACAAGATCTGAGAGCTACAGTCTTATAATAATAGAGAGGTGCAAAATTATAAAAACAGTTTAAAAATGTGCCCATTTAGCAAATTAGTAATAGTAGGCACATTGCTGGGGTCATTTTGCTCCCCAAACATAGGAAAATTTTACACTACCATATATGAATTTATTTCTGTAGAACAACTATTAAACCTAATGGAAAGTAGGCATTTGTTCTCATAAGGATAGTGACATGATTATACTCATGGACATATCCCTTCAGGCTGGTCCCTAGCACCTTCTAGTACTGTGAAAGTTATCCAGCAGGGAGAAAAGTATTATAATTTTAAAGTCTTCATCCAGTATGTTTTATGGTGAAGAGAAATCAAATAGAATAACAAATAAATTATTTAAAGATAAGATTGAAAATTTCAAAAATAAGAATCAAAACTCAAATCAAGTCTAATTTGAAGTAATTTGCTAAATTTCTCGATATATGAATTAAATGGTTTTGATGATAGCACTTCTTTACTTTATTTCTTTACCTTAGCACCTATGACCCGTAAAAAAATATTGTATCCCAATGTTTCATATTTCATAAGCAGAGTATGTTTGAAAAAATAAGCACAAGAGAAACAGTTTCATAAATATTTCTGTATGATGTACTTCATAGATAATAAGAATGGATACATTTACATGAGCCTGGCTAAAGCTGAAGTATTTTTAAGTTACACAGTGATAAGGGTCCCTGCTACAGCATTTAAGAAATCCTAGCCTGGTTGTTTGCATTTCATCTTGCTTATGTCTTTGAAAAATCACCTCTTATAGTTGTATACTAATATAAAGATTTTCCTATTATTTTGAAAATAATATCAAACCATGTCTTAGAAATTTTATAGAAATACTTTCATGACCACTTTGTTGTGACATTTTATGTAACTAAAATCCAATTTAGAAAAAATTATTTAGTTTGTATATGTCACTGATTATACCTTATGAATGAGACTATTAAATGATAAAGTTAAAGTCACCTATGTGGACAACTGTCCACCTGTCTATCTGCTCACCTGTCCACATGTAAAACTGCCTGTGACAAAGAGTGGACACACTGGAATCATATGAGATCATATATGAGCAAATATACGTGTTAGGGGTTGTCTGATCCTCACTTGAAGAAATGTTACTGTTGCTAATATAGTGTAAGATGACACTACTGAGTACCATAAACTGACAATTGGGAAATATTTTAAAATATTTTCTCAAAGCTGCTCATTTTATATTTTATACATTTTATATCATTTTATATTTTCAAAGTTGCATTTACTAATTATAATTTTTTTAGATGTCCAATGGTGTTAATTCTGTGTGTGCTTGTGTAAGATTATATATATATATATATATATATATATATATACATATATATATATATATATATATATATATATGTGTGTGTGTGTGTGTGTGTGTGTATAGTGTAATTATATCAAATATATACACATACATAAATTTATACAACATATATATATATATATATATATATATATATATATATATATATATGAAAATTAATACTAAGTGGTAGAAAAAGAAATTTTATTTTTTTTATTAAAATTTTTGTGCATATGTGTTTGCATGTGTGCTTGTATATGTTCTTGTGTTTGTGTTCCTATGGCAGTAGAGTATTTAGATATAGAAGACAGAGTTCAACATAGGTGTCTTCCTTTACCATTCTTAACCTTAAATTCTGTCTTTCATTTTCTCTTTGTTCTTTTCTTTTTCTTTATAAAAGAGATGTAAGTACACTTTTGCTGTCTTCAGACACACCAGAAGAGGTTATCAGATCTCATTATAAATGGTTATGAACCACCATGTGTTTGCTGGGAATTGAACTTAAAACTTCTGGTATATGAGTCCATTCTCTTAGGCACTGAGCCATCTCTCTAACTCACTTTAATTTCTTTTAGATTTGTGGTTTCTCAAAGCAACCATAGCTGGTGGGTTCCTTCTGAACAGTCTGTCTATCAAGTTCCTGGGATCCTTCCTTATCTGCTTCCTTAGTACTATGATTACTGTCACTTATAGACCTAATGTTTTTATGTTTCTGAAAATCTGAACTCAAGCCCATGCTTATATATCTCAGCCACATCTCCTGATCCATAGTTAATTGGGTTTTTGTTGTTGTTGTTGTTGTTGTTTTTTTTTTTTTATTATTTTGATTTCTTTTATCTTTGAGCCTGAACAGAATTTTGCCTTTGGTTTGACTCATAAAATGGTACTAAGATCTAAAGATTCCTCCTTCTTTTTCTTGGAGGACCTGCAGGCACTAAAAAGCCTTGTGTCCAAGACAACCAGAGGGCACCAGGAAAATTTCATTGCACATCGTTCTATAGCTCCAGGCAAAATTGCGTGAGTTCAGGTTTTTTTTTTTTTTTTTTTTTTTTTTTTTTTTTTTTTTTTTTTTTTTTTTTTTTTTTTTTTTTTTTTTTTTTTTTTTTTTTTTTTTTTTTTCCAGAATGTCATGGCTGGGATACTTTTTTTCTGAAGAGTGCATCCCTATCAGTAAACCTATCCTGACCACCATAAAAGCCACACAGCCAACCTAAGAAAATATAGTAATGCAAAGTTATTCTGTGTCACCAGATTTGATACTGTACCTTTAGTGTTCATTAATTCGTAGCTGACATTGTCATTGTGCTATTAAAAAACCCTGATATGAACATGTTATTATATTTATAATTTCATTCAGTAAGGGTAATACATGAATATTTAAAATAGTGTATTATTAATTTTTGATAATTTTACAAAATATGTGTTGATGATATTCATCCCTCTTACTAACTCCTCCCAAATCTACTCCAACCTCCGCAACATAAATTTTTGCTCTGTCTTTGTAATTTACTCTTTCAAAACTTATTGAAACTACTTGTGTTGGCTAACTACTCTTGGGTGTGTAGTCCACACTGGTGTGAGGTAAGTATATCAGAGGTCTCTTCCTCTTCAGCAACTAAGAAATGCCAAGCCCCTCAGACATGGGTAACACTTAAATTGCACTTACCCTCTTCCTTTAATCCTGAACTTGGTCTGGCTTGAGCTTTCATAGGTCTTGGCAATATGGACACTACTCCTGTAAGTTCAGAAAAGATTTTCCTTGAAGTCGTCTTTCCTAGAAGCACCTTTGATGCTTTCAGTGTTTCTGCCTGCATTTGCATGGAGATCCCTGGATCTTGAGGGGGCAAGTGTGACATAGACATCCCATTTAAAGAGGAATGCTGTAAAATGTCTCATACATTACATGTTTGCCTGTTATGAGTATATGAACTAATTACAACTACTACAAGAACAAAACTTCTCTGATAAGGCTTGAGATGTTCAGAGCTAAAGTTGTAGCAATATGTCTTTAGAAGTCATTTTAATGCTGGCTCTATTTAGCAGAATAAAAATGGTAACTTTCCCCCAATATGTATAACTTACTAAGTCATAGATTCTTGGCTTTGTTAGCTGTGCCAGATATGAGATTCACTTTGAGAATTGGGACTCATACAATCAGAAAGTGGTTGTTTATCTCCATAGCACTTATACTACCATTACCCCAGGGGCAATATCCTGCCAGACAAGCTGTTATTATAGCTCACAGGGTCATGACAAAGTTAAACAGAAGATTACTGGTAGAGTGATAGAAAATTTCAGCATTATTAAAAAATAAACAGTAAGGATGAAGCTTTTAAGGCAGCACCTCGTCAAGTTCTCCATGTTTATGACTCAAATAATGATTTTAACATGCATGCCATGACGATTATAATCCTAGAACTGGGAGGAGCTGCTCATGAAGGATTATGAACTTGAGTGCAACACATGAAGACCACATCTCAAATAATTCACTAACAAAATAAATAAATAAATAAATAAATACAACACTATAGCAAGATGACAAATAAATTAATTAAATTATATATATATATATATATATTTTTTTTTTCAGCAGCCTTGTTTGTGTGTGAATATGTAGTTGGTGGGATGACTCATTCGTGCCTTATTTTCATGGCTTCCCATGGTGCTTTGCTTTATTGACAAAGTGTATCACCCTGTCTGACTTCTCAGTTTTGTTTATACATTTAATAAAAATCATGGCATTGCTTTAAAGCTTAGATTTTAATTCATAATATTTTTATTTTCTTGTCTTTACTTACTCTTTGGTGATATGGTTTTATGGAAGTACAGTGGGACCTAATTAGTAAACACCAAAAAACGTTAATTTAAAAATAGCACAAAATGTTCTGAAGAATGATTTTTTTAAATCTGTTTAATGTTCAGTAAACAGGTTTATCAAAAATCTTGAAAGTCCCCTCAAAGACCTATAAACTGACATTTGCAGTAATAAATTTGCTATATTTTAATAATATAGTGACATATCTATAAACAAACACATTCGGGAATGACAGGTGAGTTGTATAGATAAATAAAAATGTAATGTTAAATCACAAATGGTGGAGATGTGTGGTACTACTTCAGCTCTCCTCGCAAGCAATCCTGTCTCTAGACTTCTGTGAGAGATTTTTTTTTCCTGAATTTCTCATGCTGATTATTGATTGATTATTAGCCATGTAAATACTCATGATTTTTGAGTTTATGTCCAGTGTTTAGGGGTGTCTTCTCTATAACACTCTTGGAAAATTCATGAGTTTTATGAGGTGGTTCATTAGGAAATGCAAAAGGAAAAAAACCCTCAAAAACAATTCCTATCTTCAAAATTGTTTAGTACCCAGTTTCTCTTCTTCTGCCTCAAATATACACACATGAACATGCATGTACTTAAACTTTTACACCCACGTACACAGATAATTACATTAACTTTCAGCTATCATTTTTTTTTTTACATTTTACAAAAGGAAACCTTCATCCAATTAGGCTAAAATACCCCAAATAATTACAAATATCTGTAAGGAGTATTATGAACATAGGTTTCTCATTCTCAATTATCAATTTGATTATGAATATAATATCCAATAATGCATTAAAACTTGCTGATTATGTAAATTATTTAAATATATTTTATTTTGTCTTTATTTGTTTTGGTTGTACACACTGAAAGTCATTGTTTATAACATAATTTCATTGTAGTTCTTAGTAATTATGAGTAATTTACCTTATGTTTTCTGGATCTTAAGTATTAAATATTAATTTAAATCTAAGTTTAAGATGCAGAAAAAGCATATAATTTTAAAATTATAGTTTTGGCAAAATAAAAGACAAATAATAACTAGTAAGTCTAGATAGTCAAATATATATTTAGAAATACAAATTTAGTACAAATATTCATTTGATGATATATAATAATAAAACTCTTCAGAGCTTAACAAATTTCATTATTTCACATTCTTAGCATTCCTAAATAAACTTTTAAAGGAAAATATATGTTTACAAATATATACTTTTAGAATAAATGTTGGTAATTTTTTAAGACTTTCCTGTAGAAATCAACTGTAAATAAAGGTTGAAGTTACATTATGATGATATTCAAAGACAATTTGCGTAAGAAGTAGATTATTTTGAAACATGCTTTTAAAGCTTATCAATGTTAGATGCTAGCTCCATTTATACAACCTTTTCCCAGACTTTTGTTTAGTATACTAGCCATTGCAAGATGCAGGTTTGAGTGTATTAGAATAAAGTATTTTAGAACTGAGTATTTTAGATTAAAGACAGCTATCATTTCTCCATTTATCTTTCACTTACTTTGTTGAGTTTGAAATATAGTCTGTCTTAGATTTTAGTTATAAAAATATTGAGTCTCTGGTGTTTATTTTGTCTATATAAAGAAAGGTTATTCCTTCTATGGGGCTGCAAACCCCTTCAGCTCCTTGGGTACTTTAACTCTTTCATTGGGGACCTGTGCTCTGTCCAATGGATGACTGTAAGCATTCACTTCTTCATTTGTCCGGCATTGGCAGAGCTTCTCAGGAGACAGCTATATCAGACTCCTGTCAGCAAGCTCTTGTTGGCATCCACAATAGTGTCTGGTTTTGGTGGTTGTACCAGTACTGCCAGAGCTCTTGGACGAAACCACCAACCAAAGAAAGCACGTGGTGGGACTCATGGCTCTAGCTGCATATGTAGCAGAGGACAGCCTAGTCAGTCATCAATGGGAGGAGAAGCCTTGTCCCCAGTGTAGGGGAATGCTGGGGCCATGAAATGGCAGTGGGTGGGTTGGTAAACAGGGGGAGGGGGGGGGAAGAGTGTTTTTGGAGGGGAAGGTAGGAAAGTGGATACCATTTGAAATGCAAATAAAGAAAATATCTAAAAAAAAAAAAGAACAAAAGAAAAAAAAAGGTTAATGAAGATTTCATTTTCATACTTCTTCTTACTGAAGCAGAACCAAAATGTACGGTCATGCATGCCTGTTTAGAAGTTTAATTCTGTTTGTAAAATATGTAATGTAACTATCATATACACCATGAATTCTAGTACACTGGTTTCCTTCCTGTTAGAACTTGAAAATAGAAGCTTCTGTGATTTGATAATAACTTATCTATTTAAATCTGTTTGGAAGATTATACAATGTATGGATCCTTAACATGATATCTTTATTAGTAATGATATCATGATATCCAGTGAGTAGTTAATATTTGCAATGTAATACTGACAAACTGGAAATATTAACAAATTTAAAAATAACTATATCAGTTTTTTTTATTTCATTTTTATTGGTTATTATATTTATTTACATTTCAAATCTTATTCCCCTTCCCAGTTTCCTCTCCACAAGCCCCCATCCCCTCCTTCATCCCCTGCCTCTATGAGGGTGCTCCCTACCCCACCCACTCATGTCTCAGTGGTCTAGTGCTCCCCTATCCTGGGTCATCGAGCCATCCCCAGAACCAAGAGGCTCTCCTCCCAGTGATGGAAAAATCGTGCATTGTGAATTATATACCAAAATATATGTCCATGCTACTTGTCTCATAATGGCCTCTGACTGCAGACCCAAGAAATTTGAAGCTTCCAAATGGATCTGACACAGAACTAAGACAGACATATTTTGTCGCCTTAAACTACACAAACCTTATGAAACTTTGTGTAAAGTTAAATGACCCCTTTCCCATCCATTTTACTAGAGAAATAAGTGTGCCATGTCTATTTTTAGACTGAAAAGAAAGTACAAGTAGCTTATTGAAATGTCCATTTTTTCCCCTTCTGCAAAACCAATTTTAGTGTCTTTGAAAGGTTGGCTTGGGTCAGCATTTTTCTCTGTCCTTTTATTGGCAGGACTGACTTTCATTACAGTCTGATGAAACAATAATATTTATAATGCATGTGATATTTACTGCAGCAATGAGACAGTAAATGAGTTCCTGGGGTTATACATTTTCGGGTACTAAGCAATTTAATCAGATAGAAAGGAAGAAAGTAATGACTTCGTGTATATCAACATGCTTCCTTGGCTTGAAATGGAAATAAGATATTCACGCATTAATAATCAACTTTGGGAATGTGGGTAGGTGACATATAGATGAGCGCATAGCAATGTGTGTGTATGTTTTCTTACAGCTTCTCCACTCATGGCTGTTATGCTTTATTCAATAAGTTTGACTAAACTAATATTTTATGCACCTTTTATTCTGATTAAAAGTTTAATTAAACATCTCTAAGTCCATTAATTAATTGGCTTCCTTCAATCTTTTCTATCATAAGTTAAAAAGCACATGAGATTCATTAACATATGACAATCCTGTGTAAAACAAATTACATTAACATTTCAACAACAATTCTAAATGAAATACTAACCTTTCATTGGTAGTGCTAGTTGGCAAATTGGACAATATAGAGCCATCTATATGTCACACTCAGAAATATATGTGATTGGGTTGAAGAACTGGCTCAGTACATAAAGGGCTTGCTGCACAAAGAGGAGGAACTCATTTTAATATCAGAATCCACATCGAATAAGCCAAACAGCAAGTAACACACTTGTAACCCAAGTGCAGGAGAAGAAAACATGCAGATTCAGGGGACTGGCTACCAGCTAGCTTAATCTATTCTCAGGAGGGCCAGAGCACTGCAAGGTCCAGTTGCACGAAGGCATGTGCCATGCAGTGTTGACTTTCCTTAAGCCTAGTAATTAAGAAACTGAGACAGGCAAACCTTATGCATTCCAGAAAAACTCACATGCATAGAGTGCTAGGCTAACCAGCAGCCCTACATAGTGATATCTGTCTGAAAGCACATACATACTGCAGCAATGAGACCAAAAAAATAAAGCATTTATTTACATATACAAGACATTCATTTGACATATGAATGAACCTTGTATATGTATAGACACAGATACACTTGCACACATAAAAGATACAACATTTTAAGTGATATTTTACTTTTCGTTATGATTCATCTTTGAGGAATGAAAGAAAATATAAGAACAGTATGAGAAAGGTTCAGAAATAAACCACAGAAACAAGGAAGGAAGAAGAGAAGAGACAAGGTGATCAAGATGTGCCTCTGGCAGAATTTCCCTTTGGTGAACCCTTAGAGGTTGCCATTGTCTTCTTCAGCCATTCTGCCAAATCACTGCTCGAATTTACTTAGTTTGCCTGCATTTTTTAAGGTCAGTTTGAATACAAGTTTTCATATCAATTCAACCTTTTCTTCAAAACATTTGTCTGTGCTCAGTGCTTTCCTCTGGCCAGTAACTGAAAAGAAAAAATATCCTTTGTCAATGGTTTTGAAACTTATTTTAAATTTAAAATTAGAAGCAAGACCTTCCTTCCTTCCTTCCTTCCTTCCTTCCTTCCTTCCTTCCTTCCTTCCTTCCTTCCTTCCTTCCTTCCTTCCTTCCCTCCTTCCCCTTCTTCTTCCTGTCTTTCTTTCTCTTGAAAATAGATTATTCTTTCGTACAACTCATCCTGACCACAGTTCCCCCCCCCCTCCACTCCTTGTTTCCCTTGGATCCCCTCCCCTTCCATTTCCCTTTGAAAAGTAGCAGATCCCAAAGAGACAACAACAGAATACAACAACAACAACAACAACAACAAAATAAAATCAGGCACTGCAAGAGCCCTCATATCAAGGCTGGACCAGGCAACTCTTTTAAACTGACTTAATAAAGACATACAAGTAAAGATATATGTTTAGTAGGGCATGTTTAGAAATAAGTTTTTTTCATGAAGTTTTAGTTCTTTTTAACTGCACTTTTAATAATCATAGTAAGTCCTGAGAGTATATTAATCCCAAGATTTGTGTTCAGACCATTTTTGCTTAAAAGTGGAAATAAGTTAGTAAACTGTTCATAGGTGGTTGTTTGAGATTCTTAGTGTTTTTGTTACAAGAGCATCCCTATTGCTTCTAACTTCTAGCAGACTCTAAAGATTTGTCAATGTTTGTGCTGAATAATCTCAAGGACCTTAGGGAAAAAATACGGTGAGTCAGGGGAAGGCCACACATCCAAGAATATATGGACAGCACACATTAGAGTTAGGGAATAAAGAAAAAAAATATATCGATTTGGGTAGTTAGGAAAGGAGGCACGGATTTGGAAGGAGTTGGATAAAGGGGTGATTTGATCAAAAGACTAGGTGTAAAATTTCAAAGACTTCATAAAATATACTTAAAAATGGAACCTTCAGCAGGACACTTTAGGTCCAATCTGTGCACAAGATGGCACATTTTTTTAATTTTTGAAATAAATTTGGGTTTGGTGAGTCAGGTAAGATAGCATAGTGATTATGTATTCCTGTTACCCTTCCAGAGGACCTGAGTTTGGGTTTAGCATCCTCATTTGATAGCTCACAGGGCCCAGGACTCCATTCTAGGACATATGACACTGTCTTCTGTCCTCTATGGCCACACCCACATGTCTTGCACAAGCAGAAGGTGACACTAAGACATCCACATAGATAAAACAAACAAATAAAAATAAGTCTGAAGAAAGTATTTGTCATATTAAATGCCTTCTAACTTTTAAGAATAGGTACACTAACATAATCAATTACTATAAAAGCAAAAACTTCCTAGATAAAACAATGGCTTACGACATTTTAAGGAAATGTGCTAAAACTGATTATTCATTTATCACCTATCACTCGTCACCAAATCACTAAACTGGCTAAGAACTGTAATAAGTGAGAGATATGCTGCCATCAACAACAATGGCACTGTGAACAGACACTGAAAGTACATGAAACTATAGAGAGCATTTGACAACATTTGGCACATTCATTCATTCATTCATTCATTCATTCTTTTATGACTCTAAAATACTACACTGATATATTACTCTGCTGCCACTCAAAAGATAATTCAAGGGGGTGAAACTTATGGTTTAGGTAACAAAAGAACATGACAATTTGACAGTTAAAGGATAAACTGGAATTCCTTAGATGAAATAGGTAAAGGCACCAAGCCTCCACAGGACCAAGTACCTCCCCTCCCACTGAGGCCAGACAAAGCAGTCCCCCTGCTACATACATATAGCAGACCAGGTTCCAGCCCATGCATGCTCTTTAGTTGATGACTTAGTGTTTGGGAGATCTGAGAGTCGATTCTTCCTGCATACTTTCGTAGCCTTCCTGCCATTTTTTAGCTGAGTTACTCCTCTTTAATGGGGAATGAACACTGTCACCTGAAGCATCTGACACAGCTTATTAGTATTTGTACACTAACCTGGATCCCCGAGATCTCTCAGACACTAAGCCACCAACCAGGTAGCAAGTACCAGCTGATCTGAGGTCCCCAAAACATATGCAGCAGAGGATTGCCTGGTCTGGATTCAGTCAGAGAAGAGACACCTGATCCTCAAGAGACTGGAGGCCCCAGAGAGTAGGGAAGTCTGGTAGGGGTGGTAGGCATCCTCTTGGAGATTGGAGAGGAGGTATGGGATATGGAACAGTTGGAGGGTGGACCAGGGAGCAGATAAAGTCTGAACTGTGAAAAAAGAATAAACAATGGAATAAAAAATAAATAAATAATTTGTACAAACTCCTGACCACAGTTGTAGGACACTTATTATATCCTTCCTATTATAGTTATTTTTTTTTTTCAATCTTAGGTTCAGTACAATTAATTGTAGTTAAGAAATTTTCTACTATTTAAGTTCTTCACAAAATCACTGTGTAGAGAACATATTCATTTTTTGCCTTGCTTTTTTTTTTAGCTGTGAATTATTTTGTTAGCGGTATAGACTGCAATCCACTGGATATTCTATTTAGAGAATATGCAGGATTTTTTAATGTAACATTTTTATGTTATACTTCTTTGTATTTATATGTAATTACAAAATCATTTTCAAAGTTTTTACAGTTTTAGGTATTTGATTTTATTTCCCATATTATTGGTAATTTTAAAAACCAAATCTTTATTCTTGTCTGAGTGCGTTTGACTGCACACATAGATCTATACAAGGTGCCTGCCAGATAACAGCAGAGGCCAAAGGAAGGTATTAGATCCCCAGGAACTGGAATTAAAGATAGTTGTGAGAATCCATTTTAGTGCTGAGACATGAACCTAGGAACCCTGGAAGAGTGCCCAGTACTCTTAAATCCGACCCATATCTCTAGCCCCTTAAAGCAATACCTAAAACAAAAACATCTTTTTTTTTTTTCTTTTTACAATTTTTTAATTCCTTTTTATTGATTTTATGCAATCCAATTATTTTAATAATCCTTTTACATATTATTATTTCACAGTATAATAGGTTTGAGGTTAGCATTCTATTTTCCATGACATACTTTCTCTATAATTTGTATGTAATACTTTTTTAAAGTAATACTCCTATATAATATGCATTGTAACTTTTTTTTTTCTCCTGTTGTGATTTCAATTTGGAGGATGGATGCCTTCATCTGATAGTCTAGGCTTAGTCCTGGAAGCGTCTAGCCTCCATATAATCTAATCTAGGCCTAGGTTTTTTTCAGTCTCTGAGACTTTCTACTAAGGTCACTCCTTGCTAGTTCTTTCTGAACTCTGGCTGTCTAGTCCAACTTGACTCTTCTGGATCAAACTCCTCTACAAAGCAGCCCGATTCAATCTGGCTTCTCTCTAAGCCTCTGACTGTTTGCTCTTCTTGACCTCAAATTCACTCTGGCTGTTTGTTCTATTCTTCCAGCTTCTTCTCATTCTCTGGCGCATTCTTCACCTGTGTGTACCTTGTTTTCTCTTAGACCTGTCTCTGTAAAACCCTCCTGGTAAAACTGCCTCCTCTTCCTTTTCTTTTTACTGCCCTTCTCAAGTAGCTTCTCTTTCCATTCTCTTCATGAGAGTTAGGCATATCCTAATCTGTCCAATCTTTCTCTGATTTTCACTTTGTCAGACATTCCATTGGACATCTCTTTCAAACATGACTGCTTCCTTCTAAAAACTAACTTTTTCTTAGGGATAAAAGTTGTGTACTGAGGGTATGTCTATATTACAGCAGTGGGGGTAAAGGCACATGCTAAGGGTAAGCAGCACTACGACTAAAAACAGGGTTTTCTGGGAAACAACACAATCCCAGGATTCACAGTGTGAACAAATAGCATGCAACAGTAATATTTTATCTCTCCAGTCAGTACATTGTATTAGCAATGACCAGAAAATCAGATTGTGTTTAACTTCATATATATTTGAGCTTGAAATAATATTGTTATAATATGATCTATTGTGCTCTTAGAATTTTGTTCAGAATTATTTAATATTACTTTTAATAGAGAAAAAGATGAAAAATTTTAAAAAAGTAGAAATCATCATCTTCTTTTATTCCTTTTTCCATTTTCACTTTTGTTAACTGACAGATAAAATTAGCATGTCCCTTTGATCAACTGATGTGTTGAAAATCGATCCCAGAAAGCAAAAGCTTCTAAAATTAAGGAGCCAGCTGATCTGTTACATCATACAAAAACGGGTGCTCGGAACACCTTTGTGCCTTTCTGTGAAGTTTCATTAGACTATTTGCCGGAAGAATAAGGTTTCATTGTTCTTTCTCCAGAAGTTAGTCAAAATAGGAAGAGCTTAGCACTCATGCATGAATGCACTTTTAAGGTCATACAAAGATGTATTTAAAGAGGCAAAACAATACTCAGATTTCAATTTAAAGACAGAGAAACCGGAAAGTAAATTAGAATCTGTACTGATAAATTCATTTCCCTTATAATTTTGAATTTCTTTCTGATTTAAAATTTTTCTCTTCATCTAAATCAATTAATAATTAGAAATATTAAATGGATAAACAAATATGAAATTGACCTTATTTAAAAAAAAATCAGTCACTTAAAGTGTTTAGTGAAATCATAGTGCAATTCATTTTCACCAAATGCAGTGTTCTATGGTTAATACTCATAAGCAGAAAAGAGGCTTTTAATATTTTACTTAATAATACAATAGACTATCTTTCTATAGTCACAGTAAAAGTGGAATTAGTGACTATTTTACATAATTACTGGGTCTGTTCTCTCATTTAATGATCTGCACTGGCTTAACATGCTATGTAGGTTGAAAATTGGACATTAAATATATCATGATCTAAATTAACATGGTTTCACTTCTAACGATAATAGTGTAATGTAGAAATAATCTAATTACCAAAACTATACATGTAATAAAGCGCTACTACCAGGAAGACTGAACATAGAAATAACTCCCCTGGAATCCATACCTCTTTTCACTCTGAAGGCAAACTTTAAATTTCTGTGTTTAAATTGTAACTCTAATTGCATCCCTCACAATTTCTACTGTTGATTCCATCCTCTTCAAGGGCAAGCATGCTGCGCACATCTGTGTCCATACAGTTTTACTATAAATTCAGGCACGGATAGAGGTATATTTTAAAACTGTGTATGTTATGACCTCTCCATTCTGTTCTAAATGCTCTTTTTAAAGATTTATTTATTTTATGTATATGAGTACACCATTGCTCTCTTTCAGACACACCAGAAGAGGGCATCAGATCCTATTACAGATGGTTGTAAACTACCATGTGGTTGCTGGGAATTGAACTCAGGACCTCTGGAAGAGCAGCCAGTGCTCTTAACCTCTGAGCCATCTCTCCAGACCCATAATTTTTTTTTTTTAAGATTTATTTGGGTTGATTTCTATTTCACAGTGTATAAGATGATAACATTAATAGCTTAAATAATCAAAATTAGATACCTTAGATTTTGCAAGGTAATGACCATAAACATTTGATGTGTATGGTTCTTTTGCATGCCTGTGTATCTGTACACAGTCTACATGAAGTTCCTATGGTACATAAGAGTGCCCCATGCCTTGGAATAGCAGCCAGTACTCTTAATCTCTAAGTCATCTCTCCAGACACAACATACATTTTCTCTGCAATTTTGTTCATATCACTGCCTCATCTTGACCTATACATTTGTTTAGTCCACTTGGAGAAACTGAAACTTCTGTAACAAAACAAAACAAAACAAAACAAAACCAAAACAAAACCAAAACAAAACAAAACAAAAACAACCACAACCATAACCACCACCACCACCACAACAAAAAAATCCTATCAAAGCTTACAAATGAATTCTACACAACTGTAAATTAGTGTAAAGGCTTTTTCTAGAAGTTCTATCAGACTTTCACTGTTTATGGCTTAAGGCATTGTATGTTGTTTAATGACAACTCCTTTTCTCAAGAATTGTTTTCAATGTTTTACAGTTTTGTGCCTTTATATTGATTCTACATATTACTTGTTAATTAATTTTTAAAAAAAAATTGTGTATATTTGATTACACACATGTTTCTGTACAATGCACCTGCCTGGTGACAGCAGAGGTCAAAAGAGTGTGTCAGATCCCCAAGAACTGGAGTTAGAGATGGTTGTGAACATCCATGAGGGTGCAGAGAAATGAACCTAGAGTCCCTGAGAGAGCAGCCAGTGCTCTTTCAGCATATCTCTAACCCCTTAAAGCAATACCTGAAACACAATTACCCCTTTTTCTTTACTTTTATTTCATAGTAATTTTGATTACTTTTTAAAAACAAGATTTATTTAATGTATATAAATACATTTTAAGCAATCCAAATATTTTTCTAATCATTTGCATATTATTATTTTACTCTGTAATATGTTTGAGGATAAGACTCTATTCTTCATGTCTTATCCCACTATGGTGGACTTTCAGTGCTATGTAAGTAAACACTCAGAAACTCTTATATATTTAAAAAGCTCAGGTCTTTACTTGAGCTATCTCCCAGGTATCTCATCTTAACCCAAGTAGCTCTATCCTGGGTCTACCTCTTTGCTCACTCTTTCATTTTTTATTTTTTATTTTTTTATTAGATATTTTTCTCTTTACATTTCAAATGTTATCCCCTTTCCTGGTTTCCCCTTCAAAACTTCCCTATCTCTTTCCCCCTCCCTCTGCTCACCAACTCACCCACTCCTAATTCCTGGTCCTTGAATTCTCCTATACTAGGGCATAGAACCTTCACAGGACCAGGAGCCTCTCCTCCCATAAATGGCCGACTGGGCCACTCTCTGCTACACACGTGGCTGTGTACTCTTTGGTTGATGGTTTAGTCCCTGGGAGCTGTAGGGGTTCTGGTTGGTTCATATTGTTCACTGTTAATCATCTGTCCACCTCTACCTCCACTGTCTAGATCCCCCGTGCCTGATTTCTTCTCTGAGATACACTTTCTCTCCTCAAACGTTCTGCTCTCCGCTTCTTTCCAAACTATTCTTCTCCACATGGTTATTAAAGCCAATGAAAGAAACCCTCAGGCGGGTGAGGATAGAACAAATATTTATATATCCTGCCAGGACCTGGAGGTGCTCCACAGCAAACAATTTGAATACTGGGTAGAATATGTGTCAGGGTAGCTTATTCCAACACGATACTTTCTCAGTTTTCAGGAAGAAATAACCAATATTTCAGAAGTCCTTTCTTAGAGTATTTTTATATAATCAAAAAGTTCCAGGACAGCCAGAGCTATACAGAGAAACCCTGTCTCGAAACACCAAAAAGAAAAAAAAATTGGAAACTTACATAATACTTAATTCATAGATCATTTTTTTAAATATAAGGAACTCACTAACATAATTAAGTGGTTTCCTCAATTACCTAAGTTAAATTATGATTTCTTTTCAGTTTGTAACAATTTCTTGGATGTATAAGGCACTTATGTATCATGTCCTGAAATCTAGATTCATTATTCTTTGAAGATTCAAAAATAGTTGTTATTTTTCTCCAATTTTAAAATTAATTATATTTTATTAACTTTATACATTTGGATGTTTTCTCTGCATGTATATTGGTATGTCATGTGCATGTCTAGCATCAGCCTCGGCTAGAAAATGTCAAAATTGTCCCTGGAACTGGAGGTATAGACAATTGTGAACTACCATGTGGACTCTGGTACTTGAAGCCAAGGCTCTTAATTGCTGAGTCACCTTTGTAGACCCCTTTTTTGGTCCCTTATTCATGATAATAATGTCATCTTCGTAATTATTCTACCAATGTATAACTTCAGTTCCTAATGTTCTTTCTATTCATTTGTTAGGAATAAAGTGATTAATTTAAAATTTTTATATAGCATAGCAAAATACATTTTTTCTTCCTTGCTGACATACTTACAGCTTTCCTAGAGAGCAACTTACAAATTGTAGACTATTTTAGATTGCTTTATTTTCTGCTTTCTTTTTTCTAAAATTTTTCCTTTACACTGTCATTTAACAGAAGCCATATTTGGATTATTTCCCTATCTCTCTTTGGAACACACTGCGATTATTTAATAGAAGAGGCACTTTCCCCATCTGTTTTAGCAATAGGAGGTCATTATTTATTCAACTTTTTTTTTTTGTCCGGATGTTTCTTTTAGTCAGATATGATGACTTTCTCCAAAGATCACAATAAATTTTCCAGTTTTTAATTGAATTTGTGTGTAACCTATTGCTCGTGAACTAATAGCCCACTATATGTGACCTATTAAATTTTGATTTAATATTATTCTGTTTTCTTCAGCATTTTTCCATTTTTATTATGAAGAGATACTGATGTTGTCAAATGTGCTTTGTGAATCTATTGGGTTTCTGATGGATTTTTATTTTTTATTTGTCTGAAATAGTTCATAATGGTCAATGGTTATAATGGTTCATAATGGTTCATAATGGCTGCCTAGGATGAATCCTAAGCAATTATGGTAACGTATTTATTTAATGTTCTGTAGGATACCATCAGAAAAGTTTTCTTTCCTTTTCCAATTTTTATTAGGTATTTTCTTCATTTGCATTTCAAATGCTATCCTGAAAGTCTCCCATAACCGCCGCCCCTGCTCCCCTACCCACCCATTCCCACTTCTTGGCCCTGGTGTTCCCCTGTACTGGGGCATATAAAGTTTGTAAGACCAGGGGGCCTCTCTTCCCAATGATGGCCAACTAGGCCATCTTCTGCCACATTTGTGGCTAGAGACACGAGCTGTGGGGGTACTGGTTAGTTCATATTGTTGTTTCTCTAGCTCCTCCACTGGGGGCACTGAGTTCCATCCAATAGCTGACTGTGAGCATCCTCTTCTGTATTTGCCAGGCACTGGCATAGCCTCACAAGAGATAGCTATATCAGGGTCCTATCAGCAAAATCTTGCTGGTGTATGCAATAGTGTCTGCATTTTGTGGCTGATTCTGGGGTTCATCCCCAGATGCTGCAGTCTCTGAATGGTCCATCCTTTCGACTCAGCTCCAAACTTTGTCTCTGTAACTCCTTCCATTGGTGTTTTGTTCCCAATTCTATGAAGGGGTAAAGTGTCTGAAGTTTCATGTGCTTTGCAAATTGTATCTTGGACAATCTATGATTCTGGACTAATAATCACTTATCAGTGAGTACATATCAAATGAGTCCTTTTTTTCCCAATTTTTTGTATTAGATATTTTCTTAATTTACATTTCAAATGCTATCCAGAAAGTTCCCTCCCCCCTCTCACCGCCCTGTTCCCCTTCACCCACTCCCACTTCTTGGCCCTGGCGTTCCCCTGTATTGGAGCATATAGAGATTGCAGTACCAACTCATGATGACTGAGAAAGTTTGCACTTCTGTTCATCAAGGGTATTGACCTGTAGCCATTTTCTGTGTGTCACAGCTTCCTTTGGCTTTTTTTTTTTCTTGTTATAATTCTTGATTGGTAAAGTATTTCTCTGCTACATTTTTTTCTAATAAATTAGGATCAGCTATAATTATTACTTATGATAATGACTAGTAGTATTGACCAGTGTAGCCTTCTGTTTGTGGGCTCTTGATTTATATTTATTACTGATTCAGTCTAATTATCTGTTATTATCTGTACCAGGTATCTATTTCTTTATGATTCATTCTTGGTAAACTTTATCTGTCCAGATATTTATGCATTTTAGGTTATTAAATTATTTTATGCATATTCATACATCATACGAATTTCTGATTTTGTAAATTGTCAGTTACAATGCCCCTCCTTTTATATTTGATCTTATTTGATTCTTAATTCTCTTTTTCATACTTAACTCTACATAAGATTTTGCAAAATTTATTTGCTTTTTATTAAAACATCAGATGTCTAATTTGCTTAAACAAAACATTTATCTTCTTCAGAGGTATTATATCTGATTTCAAATTTGAAGGGAAGTGGAATCAATAAAATTTTATTAGTCTTAAATATAGCCTTTAATTCACATATGTATTTTATAGTACTTTTATACAAAACTTCATAGCATATACTACATTAGTTAGGAGTAATGTATCATATTATTTTTAATGACATCAAACATTGTCTTACAGAATCATTAATCTACATTAATTTTAAATATATAGGTTTAGTACCTTCTTATCTACCTAAAAGGAGTAATTGTTTTTAAATTATTATCATAAATTATCTCTTCTCTAATATGTTTATTGCCCAAAGCATTGTTTCTAATATAAACCAAGTGACACATGGAAAATATATTCTTTATTATCATACTCATAAATTCCAAATATGTATTATACCAGGTAGTCTTCAATATGAACTAACCAATACCCCCAGAGCTCTTTGTAACTATACCACCAATCAAAGAATGTGGAAGTGGAACTTGTGACTCTAGCTATATAGCAGAGGATGGCCTAGTCAGTCATCAATGGGTGAAAGGCCCTTGGTCCTGTGAAGGCTCTATGCCCCAGTATAGGGGAATGCCAGGTCCAGGAAAGGGAGTGGGTGGGTTGGGGAGCAGGGGGAGTGGGGGAATAGGGGATTTTTGGAGGGAAACCTAGGAAAGGGGATAACGTTTGAAATATAAATAAAGAAAATATCTAATAAAAAAAAGAAAGAAAGAAAGAAAAGAAAATTTAAATGACCAATGTGAATGGTTATATAGATATCATTGGTTCTCCCTTCCTTCATTAGACTCATGGATCACTCTCCTAGTTTACAATTTGTACTGACATTAACATCATTAAAGATTTCAAATATCATATAATTTATTTCTACCCACACACTCATTTACACGTTTTATTATTATTTTTGCCATCAATGACATGTTTGTCCACAGTATACATACACATGCACACATGCACATCATTGTTATTCTGTCAATGATGATATATTTATCCACAGTCTTATAACTGAAAATTAACAGTATGTTTTCAAAATCTTTGTTTAAATTTTCTTTGTTTTATTTTCTTTGGTTCTCTGAGTTCAGAATAGATAGATGGGTAGTAGTTTCCATAATATATTATCTTAACTCTACCGGTTATATTTGCATTAGCTCTATTTCTTTGTTATATATACCCCCAAATATAAATTCTCTAAGGTAAATTGTTATATACATCTTTTTTATCCAATAGTGTGGTATTTCTGATCACAGATCCTAGGTAAATGTAGAATAAATGAAATGAGTAAATAAATGAATGAACAAACAAGCATTCTTCATTGTTCACAATGAGTTTATACTATAAATTGGAATATAATAGTAGATAATATATAAATATATTAAACCAAATATGTGTATTTTTAATGTTAAATTGAGAAAAAATTAGTATTTAATGCAATAAAGTCTAACATATCCATACTGTGGAAGAATTTCTATACCTTCAGTGATGGAGAATAAAGGAGGAAATTTGGTGATCTTACTCTCAGACCATATTGATCTGAATTTACAGTGGCTGATTTGAAGCAGAGACATTTCCAACCAAATTAATATTTCTATAAAAGCAAATTAAGTATTATGTTAATTTGAATAATGGGGATCAAGAATATAATCTGTTAAGGAAAAAGTAACTGAGTCACTTCATAATTCTCTAATATGTATAATCTGAGAAATATGCTCAGATTTTAAAGGGGACTTGATTCTTTCAAGTCCTCATTGAATGCTGGAGAACACAGATATTCTGCTTCACATGGCAAAGTGAAAATTGTATAAAGAAAGATGAGTGGTACACACTTGTCATATATTAATGCTTTGCTAGTATGGTTAATGCTGTAATGATTACCTAAATTTTTTTTCAGCAACTCAGCAGTTTCAAATATGCCTATCTTCCCTGATGCCAACTTTACTTTATATTTCACAATCTTGCTGTTATCTTTGCTACACAACCATATGATCAATTAAAATTCCCCACAATATCTGAGGATTTCTAATTCACATTTATGTTGAACCAACTTCTGTTTGTAAATAAGAATTTTTTAATGAGGCTTTTTTGAGACTTTAAATATTAGAATTTTGTTCTATATAATCATAAAATATATAAACACATATAAATATGCAAGTCTATTGTATTTGAATAATCTTTACATAATTTCAAAATGCAGGTTTGGTACAATATAAATTATGAGTTAAACACTAAATAAATCTAAAGCATGCATTTTAGGCAAGCAAGTATGATGAAAATAAACAAGTGCAGGGTAATTAGAAAGTTTCATATATATATATTTGTAAGTAATAAGGAAAATGATTATATAAAAAGTTACTGTATATAACTTTTTATATACCTGTGACTTATTTGTTGTTTCCTCATCAATTTATACCAATCAACTGGCATTAATGACTTATGCATGTAAATCTACTGAAAAAATATTTATGTACCTCATTTGTGTAGTAAATGTCTAGGTGCTGAGGCCGAACTTTTAAGAAAATATACATATTTCTAAGACATAATGAAGAAAGCACATCAGTGAGTGTTTTTCAAAACATAAACAATGTGCTATGCCATATCTATCATAAGGGAAAACAAATATCCAGAAACAAATAATCAACACAGAAAATGAATACATAATATTAATCAAACTAAGCAGGATGTAATTATGAATATACATATATATTCATATGTGTGTGGCTAATTTTTAAAAGAGTATATTGTTTAAAAGAAAGAAATGATGGTCTTAGATATATTGGAGGAAGAAATGAAGACAGAAATGATTGATTATATCATAATCTTAAATTAAATACAAAATAATATTAAAAGAGAATTAACATTGCCTATTGCTACTTTGGTGAACTAAAATGACATTCAATATTACCACTGTTGTGAGAATGAAAAAAGTATTTAAAAATAAAAATCACTTTCATCATTTATAATAAAGCTGTTCTTGTTGATGTGCTAATTGTGGGAACAGAGCCAATCACTTCCCTTGTCAAAACTTAAGTTTTCTCATGTAGAAATAAAATAAAACTATATATACGTACATACACAGTCAGATTTATATAAATTCTCAAATGAATACATTGTACTAGAAAGGTTGGGAGTAAATGAGCTTTGATCCTCTCTTTTTTACTCAAACTTTATGACAATTAAATAAGATTACATAGATTTCCACATCTGGGTCCCAACAGTGTGTCTCTGCCCTGTGGCTTCTTATAGAGTTCACCAAAGGAATCAATAAAATGGAAGACAGAGCAGTTAGAGGGAAAACTGCTCTTCCTATTTGCTGCTATTGCAGGTGTTTCTTCCCAAATAATTTCCTTTGCCAGCACAGCAGTAATTCAGTCGACTGCTTTCTTCTTATTCATCCCAACAGGAAACTTCACTTTTTGCCTTCAGAGACCCTCCTCAGTCTCCTGAAATAATAGCTGCAACCAGACTTCTTGGTTGTGATGTCATCCCACATTTTCTGATCTTTGATCTACAAATGATAACTGTCCATTACAGTTGTTTTCATTAGAATGCAGTAATATGTCCTGATAGTTTAATTTGATATTGTAACATCAATTTAAACAACCTTGTGGTAAATCTTGAATAATTGCTGTAAAAATTATAGATATTATAAACATAAAAAACTTTCTACATTTTAGAAATGTAGAAATCTGGGACAATTTCTTTTAATACAATTCAGGTTAAAACTGCTATGTGTGAATGGGCTTTTAAAAGTAATGAATCACAGGCACATCTATGAAGTGCATGTATCAGTCTAGACAAGTTGTCAATAACTAGGGCAAACCCCAGGATACTACGGCAATACCTGCTCATCCTCTGTACCTGATGTTTCTGATTTGCTCTTCTTAAAAGCAAGTCTCTGAGGTATTTGAGGTTTCCAACATTATTCTTTGAAAGGAACTGGGGAAGAATACCGTTTGTTCAAACAGGAACTTTAAAGGACTTTTGACTTGTGAAGTCCACTGTGTAAATGATCGTGATCTGGTGAACTTAGTAGAGATCTGAGACTTGACAGTTGTCATTCCCAGTTTCAAGCAGTGACTGTGTGGGTACCAGCAAGTCACTTACCCGTCTGTGCATTTCAATTTCTTCTCACACTGCAGGATATCTCTGATTCATGACAGACATTCCATTAAATTCATTAAAGATTTCTTGTTGCTATATCAAAAATGAGAGGTTATGTTGAATAAATTAAATATTATATTTTTTTTCAAATTTCAAGGCTTAAAACCACAATATATGGTGTATTGATACTAATAATGTTTGAATGTCTGAATGTGTATGGAATCTTCCTGGTTCATACATACCGACACTCACACTTTCAAAGGTACACACATCATTGCTTGCAAACATTTGTACAATCCATATAATATTGAGGTAATTAATACGTCTTTGAAGCCAGGCAATATCTTATAGTCTCCCATCCCCTGTAATAAATAATACATCCTTGGAAACATAAACAACAAGAAATGCATTTTCTCATAGTTCTGTGGCCTGAACATTCAAGACTAACTTGATTTTAGATTTTATTTCAGGGTTACAGAGAACTACTTTTGTCTGGATCTTTACTGAGTGCTTTTTGGTTTATTCATGCAGACAGAGGAAAATAAATCATTCTTTGTTCCTCTGCTGCTGTAAGGTCACTAATCTTATCATGAGAATCATACCTTAAGGATTTCACTTAATCCATCTTATCCCCCGCCCCAGCCTCATCACCAAACACAATTACATTCAGTAATGTATTTCAAAAACTTGGATTTTATAAATAATATATGGAAATGCTTATTATTTCATGTCCTTCATAAAATATGCTAAATTTTATCAGCAAGAAAAATTGATTTCATATTTATGAGACATCAGTGATTTCAATCTATTTTAATTGTTCTTTGCCATCATTTTTAGTATTAAGATATTAAAGTGTCTTGAAAGAAATAATACTGTAACTTGAGTTATTGAAAAATTGATACAGGGCTTTGGAGCTTGCCCAGCTATGTGGACATGAGAACCTGGGTTTGGTTGACAAGTATCCATGCATAATAATTTGATTTAGTAGGGTCTACCTGTACCCCAGTGTTGCTATGGCAGGGAGAGATGATTTTCTAGAGCTTACTGGCTAGGTTCCATTAAAAATAAAACAAACAAACAAATAAACAATATAAAAACCCCACTCATTAAGAAAACAAAACCAAACCAACCAAACAAACAAACACAAAACAGGCAAAGAGCAATCAACAAACACAAACCTCTGACCTCCTCATTCATGCCAAATTATACATGCTGGTGTGTTTGTGAGTATACCCACATGAAGACCTACTTATGCATCACAGAAGTAGTGTCTAGCAAAAATCATTATCCATTTTTAAATTGATAAGAATTTTCTATTCATGTGTGCTTTTTTGTGATCAATACATTTAGAAACAGGTGTTTCATAGTCATGTGACATTTGGTTGACAGTTAACACAGGAGCTATCTACAAAAGGCTCAGCCACCCGAGTTTATACTATGCTTGAAATGTACCAGACAAGCACTACCACCATTTCAGTTTCCTTTCCCAACTACCACACCAGTACATGGAGAGGATGATGGGTCATAGAAAAGGCCTCTTGTCACTAAGGTTTGGCTTATACAACCCACTACACTTTCCTCTTTCCAGACTTTGCAGAACACTACTCACTCACTATACTTGAGTTTTCAGGGACTTCCCTATCTTTACTATGCCCATTCCACAAGATAACGATATCAAATACATTTAAAGCACACCAATACACATAGCTAAGGGCAGGAGTTAACATGAATGCTGCTGACATATATGAAAAGATGTCACAAAAGTATATTTGATTGGAATGCATATTACTTTATAATAAGCAAGTAACTATGTAATAATATGATAGAATAGATATAAATCTCTGTATTTTCTGATATTTGAGAAAAATCAGCGAATATAATATTTTCTATATCCTTACCCTTTTGTTTAATTTTGTCAAAATCTATAGGCACAATCAATTGTATGTGTAGCTTTTTTATTATTTTTTATTTACATTTCAAATCTTTTCCCTCTTCACGGTCTCCCCTCTACACACCTCCCACTGCATCCTCCCTCCCCTTTGCCTCTAAGAGGGTGCTCCCCCACCCACCTACCCACTCCTGCTTCACCCCTCTAGAATACCTTTCACCGAGGCCACAAGCCACAAGAAGATCACGCACCTCTGCCCCTCACCCCACGGTCAGATAAGGCAATCATCTTCTAACTTGTAGTGGGAGCCATGGACCAGCCCATGTATACTCTTGGGTTGGTGATTTAGTCCCTGGGAGTTCTGAGTGGTTTGGTTTATGATCCTGTTCTTCCTATGGGGTTGCAATCCCCTTCAGCTCCTTCAGCTTGGGCTCAGTCAGATGGTTGGCTGTGTGTTGTGTGCCCACATGTCTCTGACCAGCAGAGACGGTGGGAATAAACGACACGGGACACCAAGGTGGTTTCAAGCAGCTTGCCTTCATAGCTTCTGTTTTATTTTGCTTCTCTCTCTCTCTCTCTCTCTCTCTCTCTCTCTCTCTCTCTCTCTCTCAGGTTTCACAGAGCTGCAGCATTTCACTCACTCACTCTGCTCTTCTCATCTGCTGCTCTCAGGCCTAATGCTGCTGGTGCTCTCTAACACTGGTCCAGTCTCCTCATCTAGTCTCTCATCTGTTCTTTCTCTGCTAAGCTGGTTTCTCATCTCTGGCTGGTCTGTGGCTGCCCTCAATTTATACTCACATTCACTCACGCCATCTCACACCTCCCAATCATAGATGCACACATCCAAGGCAGCATGCAGGATTGGCTGATAGATTGGTGTCGTGAGATGTTGCACTAATCTCTCCAAAGAGTTATGCATGCTGCTTTTACTGTGCATGACTGAGACTGGAATAAACAAGCAAGGTCATGGGGCTTGGCATAGAGCCAGGTGCCATCTTTGGCCCATGCGGCTGTGCCCACTCCCTACAGCTGTGACTAACTGCATCTGTCTTTGCCAGATGCTGACAGAGACTTTCATAGAACAGCTACACCAGGATACCAGGATCCTGTCTGCAAGCATTTCCTGGCATCAGCAAATGTGTCCATGTTTGGTGTCTGCAGATGGGATGGAGCACAAGATGGGGCAGTATCTGGATGGCCTTTCTACCTGTTTTTTTTTTTTTTTTTCCTGTTTTTGTTTTTGTTTTTGTCCCTGTTTTTCCTTTGGGAACAATTTTGGGTTAAAGATTTTGAAATGGGTTGATGGACCCATTCCTCAACTGAGGACATGTCTATCTACTGGAGGTGGTCCCTTCAGGTTTTATCTTACCACTGTTATGTATTTAGGCTAATGTCATCATCATTGGGTCCTGGAGCATTGCACATTCCTGGCATCTGTAACTTTCTAGTGAGTCCCCCATTTCCCACCCTCAACTGCTCCATTTTTCTATCCATTCTCCTGGCCTTCTGGACTTCTCTATTGTCTCTTCCCATATCTGACCATGCCCTGCCTTTTCTTTGTTCTCTCTCACTCCCTCTGCCTCCAGTGATTATTTTGTTTCCCCTTCTAAGTGAGACTGAAGCTTCCACACTTTGGCCTTACTTCTTGTTAAGCTTCATATGGTCTGTGAGTTGTATCATGGGTATTCTGAGCTTTTGAGCTAATATCCACTTACCAGTGAGTACATGCCATGTATGACATTCTGGGTCTGGATTACCTTACTCAGGATGATATTTTCTAGTTCCATCCATTTGCCTGCAAAATTCGTGAGTTGTCGCTTTTAATAGCTGAAGAACATTCCATTGTACTTCTTGCTACTATAAACCAGGCTGCTATGAACATAATGGAGCACATGTACTTGTTATATGTTGGAGTATCTTTTCAGTGTATGTCAAGTAGTGGTTTAGTTGGACATTCAGAAATATTTCCAATTATCTGAGGAACTGCAAGACTGTTTCCTAAGGTGGTTGTACCAGTTTGCAATTGCACTTGTTATGCAGGATGGTTCCTCTTTCTCTACATCCTTGCCAGCATCTTCTGTCACCTGAGTTTTGATCTTAGCCATGCTGATTGGTATAAGTTGGAATCTCAGGGTGGTTTTGATTTGCATTTCCCTGATGAGTAAGGATGTCGAACATATCTTTAGGTGCTTCTTGGACATTTTAGATTCCACAGCTGAGAATTCTTTGTTAAGCTCTGTGCCCCATTTTAATTGGAATATTTGGTTTTCTAGAGTTTAACTTCTTGAGTTCTTTACCTACTTTGGATATTAGCCTCTACCAGATTTAGGCATGGTAAATGCATGCCATTTTTCCTATTGACAGTGTCTTTTGCCTTACAGAAGCTTTTGAGTTTCATGAGGTCCCATTTGTCAATTGTTGATCTTAGAGCAGGAGCCATTGCTGTTCTGTTTAGGAAATTTTTTCCTATGCCAATTTGTTCAAGGCTCTTTCCAACTTTGTCTTCTATTACGTTCAACATATCTGATTTTATATGTAGGTTCATAATTCACTTGGACTTGAACTTTGTATAAGGAGATGAAAATGGTGATGTTTGATTTCTTCTACATGCAGACTACCAGTTAGACTAGAACCATTTGTTGAAAATGCTTTCTTTTTTTCACTGTATAGTTTTGGACTCTTTATCAAAGATCAAGTGATCAAAGATGTGTGGGGTTATTTCTGGGTATCCAATTCCATTCCATTCATTGACCTGTCTGTCTCTGTACCAATACAATGAGGATGTTTGTTTGTTTGTTTTGTTTTTACTTGTTTTGTTTTGTTTTGTTTTTCACTATTGCTCTGTAGTACAGCTTGAGGTCAGAGACGGTGATTCCCCTAGAAGTTCTTTTATTGTTGAGAATAATTTTTGCTATCCTGGGTTTTTTGTTACTCCAGATAAAGTTGAGAATATCTGACTCTGCTGTAGAGCTGCTGCTTTCATTGTTATGGTGGCTATTTCCATGTATTTATTGACTTCATATTCTGAAGACTTAATAAAAAACAATTAATTTCCTGTTTTAATTTATGGTACCTATGTGTTTTTCAATAAACTTTATGACTTTTAAAGTAAGAAATAAATTATTTTTTCTTCAAATTTAGAGTCAACATTTTATTTGTCTTAATCCTATGCCTAGTTTCATTATTGATAATGTTAAATGATCTGATTACATTACGGATGTAATCAATACACTCTAAATATACCAAATACTTATTTTGCCTGAATTAGACATTTACTTGAAAATTTCTATCTTTTTGATAAATGCAAATGAAATGGACAATTAGATAAAGTTGTGTATTTTATTGTATACTGTTTTATATAATATATTTAAATTCTTCACTTGGTATAGAAAAATTATACTATAGGGACTATTAAAACAGAATAACTTTGAAAGCCCTAAGTTTCATCTGAACAATAGAACTTTTTTCCTTTTCTTATAATATACTTTCCTTTCTTATTAGTGGCTCTATGTTCCTGTCTTGCCTTGGTTTTCCTGATATCTTGTCTCCACTATACCACACAGATAAACTTGGTCTTTTATTTCTAATAACATAATCTTTAACCATTGTACATTATTACTTTTTCCATTTATTTTATCTGCACCACCACTGGGAGATACACACCTCTACCAAATATTTTTCATGTACAATTCCTGGCATAAATATCTGAAACATGACTTGATATAACATTTACTTTGAGGGAGCATATTTTTCATTTGAGAACATTTATATTTGCTCCTCAAATAGAAGAGTAACAATACTGATGATACTGAACCATACTATATTAATTCTAAATTTGTGATGGAAATGTAATCCAGTTCTTATTTCTAATTTCTTATTTCACCACTCATTCATACAGCAACCATTGCTGAGAATAAAATGAAAAACAAAAAACAAAAACAGAAAACAATAAAACATTATTCTTTTCTTCATGTGGGTTTTCCTGTATTCTGCATAGTTCCTGCCCTTCTAATGGAAATTTTGCACTTTTATCATAAACTAATCCATTTCCTTTTTTAATTAGCTTCACGTGTCTCTTCAACTCCATGTATTTACTTATTTGTAGTTTTATAAACTCCATTTTACATATTAGAAGATAATTTGGGCAGACAATCTAAATTGGGTAAAAATCACACATAGGTGTGTGTATGTATGTTTATATGCAAATAAATATTTCCTCTAATGGTCACATTTGTATATACATATATTTATTTTCAAATTCTAAGCAGGCTCAATTAACTGATTGGTTAATGGATACATGGACTTCGCCATAGGAAGAGAAGTTTAAAAAGGCAGATATGAAATTCCCTCAATAATCAGAGATATATGCACCATTTTGTTTTATTTTTCTGATTTGGGGGATTAGGTCAATGTATGATATATTTCATGAAGGAATCATTAACATTTTGAACACAGACAAGAATTCTTATGGTTCTTATATTACTGCCATTTATTTTAAACATTTAAAATAGTTTTAGTCCACAGTATGCTGTTTGCAAATATTAGTTTAGGGAAAGATTGATTCTACTTTTAAATTATATGAAAATATAAATACAGATTTCAGTTTTGAAATTTAAGGATCTCTATTTGTTCTTCTTTGAGAAAGATAGTTTATGATGTCTGTCACATTAAATAAGAACACAGAAGCCGAGCACTGGTGGCTCATGCCTTTAATCCCAGCACTTGGGAAGCAGAAGCAGGCAGATTTCCTAGTTCAAGAACAGGCTGGTCTAGTTGGCCATCAATGGGAAGAAAAGCCCCTTGGTCATGCAGACTTTATATGCCCCAATACAGGGGAACGCCAGAGCCAAGAAGTGGGAGTGGATGGGTAGGGGAGCAGGGCCGGGAGGGGGGAGGGTATAGGGAACTTTCTGGATAACACTTGAAATGTAAATGAAGAAAATATCTAATAAAAGTTGAAAAAAAAAAAAAAAAAAAAAAAAAGAACAGCCTGGTCTACAGAGTGAATTCGATAGCCAGGGCTACACAGAGAAACCCTGTCTCAACCAAAAACCAAAAAACAAAAGCCAAAAACCAAACACCAAAAACAAAAACAAAAAAAAAAAGAACACAGAATACAATAGGAATGACATTTAAAACTTACCTATCAAAATACATATAGCATTTTTACTATATTCATTTAATGATTTTAATCACTTGTCATTCCATTTACTATGAACTCAATTTCTTGCACTTTGTGAGTTATTCAAAACAACATACTCTAAATTTCATAATGAGACTATTGAGTCCTTGATGTACATTTTTTCAGAGATTCAGTAGTTTCCTAGATTCACTTTACGGTCTAAAGTGTAATCTCATATTAAAAATGTTGCATGCTTGAATCCCGTCAGTAACTGTCGTTGAAGGGATTGAGACTTGCTTATTTATCTGTAGTTCTTACTGTTCTGTCAAAGTTATGAATTATAGCACATGCTTGGGTGGTCTTTCTAGAAAAATGCCACTTCAAATGTGGGAACAAATATCTAACCTTCATATGAATTATTAGACACAGATAAACCTGCTTTAAAAGACTTCCTAGTATTCATAAAGTTGATTGATACCTGCTGATCGACAGGAAGCCTGTACACTCATTGCGATGACTCTCTTTGCTCTGACTTGTACCCGGAGAATTAGCAGGCTATTCCACTTTATCATGTTTTAGACCTAGTCTTAGTGTGGCTCAGACTGCCTTCAAACTCATGACAATCCTCCTCCTCAGCTTCCATGAAGCTGGGCTCACAGGCTATCATTCTCATGCTTACAGGTTGTGTGGCAGCTGGAGAGGACAATTGTAAATTGAGACACTGGTACTAAATTGCAAAGGAGCCTTGCAGACACTGGTATACCAAGGGAAAGTCAAAGTGAATTACAATGTGTCACACTGTCTTACCAATTAGATTTTAAAGATGATTCTATTTCATTTACATATTCATGAACTATCCATTTCACTTTCTTTAGGCACATTTATAAAATTAGCATATTATTCTCCAATTCCTGGCAGAGATCTCTGTAAAGGAGAATCTTTTTCTCCCTATTTGTTAATATGATGGGAGTGCACAGCTCAAAAAACTCTTGTTATTTTTTTATGAGAAGACTTAAAAAGCACTGAGTATTCATTATGTAAAAATAATATTTGGCATTATGTAATTCATCAGAATCCTTAAGCTTTTCATGAGCAAATTTATAAGTTAGTCATAAACAAATATTCTCATGTATGTGTTAAGTAATGAAATTAGTAATAGCTGGGTTTATTATTATGTGTACGTGTTCACATACAGGCTTAATTTTTGACATACATAAATCCCAAACATCTGTTGTGTTGTAAAATCTGTATACATCTTAGTGAATTAAGAGATTCTTTATAGATGAAAAATAATTGCTTCACTTTTGATATATGTTCAGTGTTAATTATCTTTGTGTGAGCAATTTTTTCAGATGGTTCATTTTTCTGGTGACTTGTCTCAAAGATGCAGAGAAAAAGCTGAGAAAAGAAACTGACATGGAAGTGTATTTATGTTGTTTCACATTTTTAGTAAGAACAATGTACAGTGGAGAAGATGTAATAACCGAGTAGTTTCATATTGATGACACCACCAGTTTGCCTGTTCTAATATGGTGGCTGGACTAGGCAGCAGAAGGCTGGCTGGAACCAAAACTGAGGTACCTTCCAAAGCCTACTGTTAGGAAACCAACTACTTAATTAACCTGAGGTTGCACATGAAGTGTTGTACAGTGTGCTGACCTGGAATAAAAGACTCACTCAAAGGAGACTTGGGATATTTCATATATGCTAATAATCTCCTTGTTATTTTTATTGAATTGGTTTTGCACGATTGATTTAATTTTAAGGAGGTAGGATCTGAATTTTACATGGAAAGTTCTAAGATAATGTGAACACTAAATCTTCAGAAGTTTGTATTGTTTCTATGTACATTATGATCAAACTTAGAAGATCCTGAGAATGGTAGGAAAGCAAGCATAGGGATATTCATCAAAATATTAAGTTTGGTCTGATGAATGCAATTTAGACAATCATTATTTAGAGAAGTTTCCTCTAATGATTAATATTCTAGACTATAGAAACTTTCTTAAAATTGATCTATAAACAACATAATCATCACCACTGTTATCTTAGCTGAATATATATATATATATATATATATATATATATATATATATTTACATAAATTTCATGGAAAGAATTTTTCTCAATTTTTTATTTTGAGATTATGATATAATTTCATAATTTCACCCCCACTTTCCTTTCTCCAAACCCTCCCTTATATCCCTTTCTCTTATCCAAATTTATGTCCTCTATTTGCTGTTTTCCTAAAACTATACACACACTCTTTCAGTGTGTTAATGTAATTTATATGAATATTTTAATAACTGAGAAATATTCAGGAGAGATTAATGAACAAATTATGATTGGACAGTCCGATGGAGGGTGTTTAGAGATGTACAGGTAAGGTATCACTGTATAGATGTAGGAAACAATTGCACAGTATGAATAAAATACCTTACAGTAGTGTGATGGAAGACAAAGTTTATATAGTGCTACAGGTTAGGCACCAGAAACTAGACAGATGAGAAAATATAAATATTATGTTATTTGGAGTGATGTGTACCTTCAAAAGAATGTGCAGATTCTAAATTCTAAAAGCTGACTATCTACTTCTCTGATAAATGGAATTTAGTCACATGTTGAAACTAAGGCTTTGATATTTTGAGGTTATTCTATACTGTTAGTGTGAGTCTGATGTCGTCGTCAACATTGTTTTGAAAATAAGGCCATAAGATTAGTTTTACTGGCTCAGAATATGTGGTGGGGGCCAGAGCTACATTAATAGACAGGATCGTTGCATTGATAATACTCTCCAAAAGTAACTAGTTACAATTGTTTGTAGAATATTTTGTTACCTATTATATAGATATAGATGTAGATACATAGTGATAAAAAATATAGATTATTTATTAATATACATAAGTACAGTGTAGCTGTAGCTGACTTCAGAGGCACCAGAAGGGGGTGTCAGATCTCATTACAGATGGTTGTGAACCACCATGTGGTTGCTGGGATTTGAAGAGCAGTCAGTGCTCTTACCCACTGAGCCATCTCAAATTCAGGTGACAGCAGATGATGGTGAGGATGTGGAGAAAGAGGAACACTCCTCCATTGCTGGTGGGATTGCAACCTGGTAGAACCATTCTGGAAGTCAGTATGGCGGTTCCTCAGAGAATGGGACACAGTACTACCAGAAGATCCAGCAGTACCTCTCCTGAGTATATACTATGTTCCACAATGTTCATATCAGCCTTATTTATAATAGCCAGAAGCTGGAAAGAACCCAGATGTCCCTCAACAGAGGAATGGATACAGAAAATGTGGTGCATTTACACAATGGAGTACTACTCTGCTATTAAAAACAATGAATTTATGAAATTCTTGGGCAAATGGATGTATCTGGAGGATATCATCCTTAGTGAGGTAACCCAATCACAAAAGAAGTCACTAGATATGCACTCCCTGATGAGTGGATATTAGCACAGAATGTTAGAATGCCCAAGATACAATTTGCAAAACACAAGAAAATCAAGAAGGAAGACCCACACGTCCATACTTCAATCCTCCTTAGAATAGGGAACAAAAATCCCATGAAAGGAGTTAAAGAGACAAAGTTTGGAGCTAAGACAAAAGGATGGACTATCCAGAGACTACCCCACCAGGGGATCCATACTATAATCAGTCACCAAACCCAGACACTATTGCATATGAAAGCAAGAGTTTGCTGAAGGGACCCTGATATAACTGTATCCTATGAGGTTATGCCAGTGCCTGGCACATACAGAAGTGGATGCTCACTGTCATTTATATGATGGAACACATGGCCCCCCAAAGGAGAATCTAGAGAAAGTACCCCAGGAACTGTATGGGCCTGCAACCCTATACGAGGATCAACAATATGAACTAACCAGAACCCCCAGAGCTTTTGTCCCTAGCTGCATATGTGGCAGAAGATGGCCTAGTTGGCCATCATCAGGAAAAGAGGCCCCTTGGTATTGCAAACTTTATATGCCCCAACACAGGGGAACCTAGGGCCAAGAAGTGGGAGTGGGTGGGTAGGGGATAAGGGGGGGGGGGATAAGGAACTTTCGGGATAGCATTTGAAATGTAAAATAAGAAAATACCTCAATTGAGAATTCTTTGTTTAGCTCTGTACCCCATTTTTAATGGGGTTATTCATTTTTCTGGAGTCTAGCTTCTTTAGTTCTTTGTAGATGTTGGATATTAGTCCCCTATCAGATTTAGGATTGTTAAAAATCCTTTCCCAATCCGTTAGTGGCCTTTTTGTCTTGCTGGCTGTGTCTTTTGCCTTACAGAAGCTTTGCAATTTCATAAGGTCCCATTTGTCAATTCTGGATCTGACCGCAGTTCAACATCCTTAATCATCAGGGAAATGCAAATCAAAACAACACTGAGATTCCACCTCACACCTGTCAGAATGGCTAAGATAAAAAAAATTAGGTGACAGCAGATGCTGGCTAGGATGTGGAGAAAGTGGAACACTCCTCCATTGCTGGTGGGATTGCAAGCTTGTACAACCACTCTGGAAGTCAGTCTGGCATTATCTCAGAAAATTGGACATAGTACTACCAGAAAATCCAGCAATACCTCTCCTGGGCATATACCCCGAAGATGTTCCAACTGGTAAAAAGGACACATGCTCCACTATGTTCATAGCAGCTTTATTTATAATAGCCAGAAGTTGGTTAAGAACCCAGATGTCCTTCAACAGAGGAATGGATACAGAAAATATGGTACCTTTACACAATGGAGTACTATTCTGCTATTTAAAAAAATGAATTTCTGAAATTCTTGGGCAAATGGATGAATCTGGAGGACATAATCCTTAGTGAGGTAACCCAATCACAAAAGAAGTCATTGGATATGCGCTCACTGATAAATGGATATTAGCCCAGATACTTAGAACACCCAAGATACAATCTGCAAAACACATGAAAATCAAGGAGGACCAACGTGTGGATACTTCATTCCTCCTTTGAATAGGAAACAAAATACCCATGAAAGGAGTTACAGAGACAAAGTTTAGAGCTAAGATGAAAGGATGGACCATACAGAGACTAGCTCACTGGGGATCCATCCTATAATCAGTCACTAAACTCAGACACTATCACATAGGACAGCAAGTATTTACTGAAGGGACCCTGTTATAGCTGACTCCCACAGAAGCGGATGCTCACAGTCATCCATAAGAGGGAGCACAGAGCCCACATTGGAGAAGCCAGAGATAGAGCCCCACGAGCTGAAGGGGTCTGCAACCCTAGAAGAGGAACAACAATATGAACTAACCAGAACCCCCAGAACTCGTGTCTCTAGCATCACATGTAACAGAAGAAGGCCTAGTCAGCCATCAATGGGAGGAGAGGCCCCTTGGTACTGCAATCTTTATATGCCCCAATACAGGGGAACAACAGGGCCAAGAAGTGGGAGTGGGTGGGCTGGGGAGCAGGGAGGGGGTAGGGGTAGGGGACTTTCGGAATAGCATTTGAAATGTAAATTAAGAAAATATCTAATAAAAAAAGTTTAAAAAAGAAAATACCTAATTAAAAAAAAAAAAAAATATATATATATATATATATATATATATATATATATATATTAATAGGACACTTTCATAAATTTTTTTCTAGAGTGTAGTTTGATTATATTTTCATTAATAAAGACAATGTATACAATCAATTGAATATTAATGGAGCAATTTTAATGTTATTTATAAATACAGCTTTATATATAGTTTACATGTGCATAATCCAATTACAGTCAAAGTGATTATAAATTGGAGGAGCACATTAGGGGATATAGAAGAAGTTGGTAGTGTAGAAGGATGCAGAAAAATTACATAAAACAGTCACTTCTGAAATTCTCAAGACACAAACAAACAAAACCAACACTTTTAATTTCCTTAGTTTAAAGTAAGTAATAAATAACAATCGAATACTCCATGTAAAAGTGACCTGACACCTGTATAAACTGTTCAGAGATTGTGAAATACCAATACTACTGTGATTCTAGTGTGATTTTAATAATGTGATTAGCTTCCTGTTCTGTTGATCAGATAATTTTCATTAGAATCATGTGTGCATGTCTTTTATCTCCTATTGGAGCACACCACACGAGTATAATTACTTTGTGTCCCAATGCACTATGTAGTCTAGAAGGCATATAATAGAGTCTCACAGGAAAGATCCATATTTTTTAAATTTCATTTTATTATTTTTTTAGTTTCTATACTTTATATTTTGATCATATTCCTTCCCCTTGGGCAAGTCCTTTCACC
>LR750424.1:375966-383466 GCA_902729485.2 Mus minutoides
GGTGCTATGATTAAGTAACAACAAGCATTTAATGGAAAACAAATTCTATGATAATTTATTTGATGTGGAGTTAATCTTGTTATTTAAAAAGTCAGGTTGTCACTTTGAATAATATTATATTCAATATTTGTTGTATAATTTGCATGATTGTTTTGAACCATTGTAGCTATGAATGTCAGTGACACAATTCTCTATTTTATTATTTCCTTTTCACCCTAGTTCATATCAATGTGAATCTTAATTCAGTACAGTAATTCAAGCATGTGGCTTAATTTTAATCATGTCAAATATTAATTTTGTCAATTACTTTTTACTAATATTTAATTTTCAATTTTTATGGTTGTTAACTTTGACAAAATGAGCAATAGCTAATAATATATTTCAACTCTTAGTTTCTTTTGATTAAAAAGAATGACTTGTCTAGAAATAGTGAAATTTAATGCCAGGTTTTGTGAATTTGTCATTTGAAATTTCATTGGGATCATATATCAAAAGATCTACTTGCAAGCTTTTAAGATGAAGTGATTGTAGGCTAATGTCTGAATAAGAGATTAAATTAGAATTTCAAAAGAAGCCTTTAAAGTCTCCTTTGTTAGGAGAGATCACATATATCAAGTAGATTTAGAATGGACTATGATTACTTTTTCTTATTCCAATAATATTTAGTTGTAATACAGAATTGATTTATTGAATATATGAAATATGTAATTAAAATGTGTGCATTAAATATGACATATAGTACACTGGCAAAATTCATTATATATCTGTATATCTAAGGCACTTTCCCATATTAATACTCTTCAATATTTTTAATTCATTAACTGCATTTCTCATATATTAGAAAAAATTTACTATTTTTCTAACCTGAAATGATGGTATATTCTAAAACAAACATCCCAGAATAATAATTATATGTACTATAATTAAACCATTTATAAAGCAAGGAGCATATTACTGTGTGTTCCCTGGCTTTCATTTCACTAATTTATTTTTAACCATAATAGTACAAAGATGATCAACATTCCGCAAAAATGATAATTTATATTTTAATTTTAACCTTCAGCAAAGGTTTATACAGACTTATGATCAAGTGATCCAGCAGTAGAATGAAGCATAGCTACTGATCAGCATGCTGACCATGAATAGAAACTACTTGCAATACCATGGCCGGTGTTAGTAAGCTAAGTTGTTCAGTAGGTGGGAGTTACAGAATGAATACTGTTTTATGATTTCTACAGTTTTAAATGGCTGATCTGAATGTAACTTGACTGTAAGTTAAAGAAAAGCTGAAGTCATGTGTGTAATAACTCAAGTGATATTTAACATTAGCCATATAGAAAAGGAAGAATCCATGCACAGTGTTAAAGTCAGGGCTATTTCATCTTAGTAAACACAATTTAAAGTCAAATGGAGGAAATGAAAAGGTGTATCAGGAGTTATAAATACCAGGGTTCAATTTGCAGCAAGCACATGTTGCTTCATAACCATCTTTACCTCTTCTGACCCAATTGGTCATGAGGTACATATTTAGTGCAAAGACTTATATGTAAACAAGACTCTAAATTTTCTCTAAGTAGTATTTTGAAATTTAGATATCTGTGTGCCAATTTAATGTTCTATAATGGTATCTGTTTGATTCCTCTTATTATTATTTCCTTCTCAGTATAAAAAAAAGACAGAAATATTTATGAAGAGGATCATTAAGGCAGTGTATCTAAAGCCCATGTTTTCCATCTTTAAAATGATAATTTTCATAGATTTCCATATTATATAAAATCACTGTACATATTTCCATATAGGTTTATGGTTCAAAATATTTTGAACAACTTTCATCTTATGCAAGTACTTAGAGGCAGCAAAGAACAATCTGAAAGTTGACCAAGTCTCATATAGCTCACTAAATATCCATGTGGATCCTAGGAATCAAGTCAGGTCCTCTCCAGAGGAATGAGTGGTCTTAACAACTAGGCCAATTCTCTAACCTTAGGAAGGGACTCTGGGAGAAGAGTTAAATAATTTAAGGTGATGATATTCAGCACCATGGATAATCAAAGACTAAACTACATTAATTTTCTGGCAACATTAACTGTGTATCTGTGTGTGTGTGTGTGTGTGTGTGTGTGTGTGTGTGTGTGTGTGTGTGTGTGATTAGTATGCAATGTACAAGGATTTAATAATTCCTTTTGTCTGCCTAATCAACATGAGCTACAGGATGTGAAAAAAATGCTGTTTTTTTTTTTTTTTTATTACATTCAACACAGTTAAAACTCATACTTCCACTATGTTCACGCAGTTTTAAGAAACAATCAAGGCATTATTCTGTTTGTACTAAATAAAAATATACCAATCCCTGGCAAACATGGAGGTGGAAGCTCACGGTCAGCTTTTAGATGGAACACAGGATTCCCAAGGAAGAAGTAGCTAGAGAAATTACCCAAGGAGCTAAAGGGGTCTTCAACCCTATAGGTGGAAGAATAACCATGAACTAAGTAGTACCCCCTGGGCTCGTGTCTCTAGCTGCATATATAGAAGAGGATGGCCTAGTTGGCCATCAGTGGGAAGAGAGGCCCCTTGGTTATGCAGACTTTATATGCCCCAATACAGGGGAACGCCGGGGCCGGGGGGGAGGGAGCGGGTGGGTAGGGTAGCAGGGCCGGGAGGGGGGAGGATATAGAGAACTTTCTGGATAACACTTGAAATGTAAATGAAGAACATATCTAATAAAAGTTGAAAAAAAAAAAAAAAGAAATCATCTACAGGCAGACAACAAAACAAAACAAAATTCTTTTATTTTAATTATCATACAAAGGAAACACTATGAATAATTTTGATGAAGGATGAAGAGGTTAACCAGTCAGGAAAAATCCATTAATCAAATATCTGAACACGTATGTAATATCTTACCTGGCATTTTGCTGCAAACAGTGTCATTAGCCTCCATTTAAATTGATGATTCAGAGAACTAAACTGCATCTTTTTAGCTACCTGGTACAAAGACTAAAAGGTACAATCAGAGCTTAATCACTGATATCATTCAGAACCAGCTGCTTACCAAATGGTGTGAAGTCAGTCCCTATTCCACTGCCATATTTGTACTTGGTAGCCTTGTAGATAAAGCTTTGTCTCTACATTGAAAATGCTGGGCGAACCTTGGGAGAACTTTTTTTATTTTGTGCAATTAACAGAGACATGTACATTTTATTTTATTTCATGGAGGTTACTATGTTACATAATTATCAAGAAAATGAAGACACACTGATTGATAGGACATTGAAGAACATACTAAAAATAAACAGTTAAGTAAACCTACTGGCTAGTGGTAAGTGTCATATTGTAGGAAGAGGTTGTAAGTAAATAAGAGGAGGAGGTTTAGATGACCTTTGTAATAACTGAGTATGGGCTAATATCAGTGTATAACTATGTTCAGGTAATATTCATATATAGGTGAATATATATATATATATATATATATATATATATATATATATATGATTTACTATCTATATTTGCATTTTTTTTCTTATTTGGTGTGAATGGAGTGGCATCTCAGGGGCATGGAATGCTTATAATAGAAGATCATGGCTTTTTATGTTTTTTAAAACTTTAATATGGACATACAAAGATATCTAAAATCATATCGAACCAGAACCAAAGATGCAGATAATGTCCAAGCCACATGTGAGATAAGTTGTTGTGATAGGGGAGAGTGAGCATCCTCAGTACCTCAGATCTTGGGTGGCTGTCCTCTACTAACATCTTCTTCATGGACCTATGCTCTTTAAAAAAAAAAAATTATTAGATATTTTCTTCATTTACATTTCAAATGTTATCCCAAAAGTCCCCTAAACCCTCCCCCATCCTGCTCCCCTAACTACCCACTCCCACATCTTGACCGTGGAATACCTCTGTACTGGGGCATATAAAGTTTGCAAGACCAAGGGTCCTCTCTTCCCAATGATGGCACACTAGGCCATCTTCTGCTACATTTGTGGGTAGAGGCACGAGCTCTGCAGATACTGGTTAGTTCATATTGTTCAACCTATAGGGTTGCAGACCCCTTTAGCTCTTTGGGTACTTTCTCTAGCTCTTCCCTTGGGAACCCTGTGTTCCATCTAATAGCTGACTGTGAGCATCTACTTCTGTGTTTGCCAGGCACTGGCATAGCCTCACACTAGACAGCTTTATCAGGGCCCTTTCAGCAATATTTTGCTGGTATATGCAATAGTGCCTGTGTTTGTGGCTGATTATGGGATGGATCCCTGGCTGCAGCAGTCACTGGTGGTCCATTCTTTTGTCTCAGCTCCACACTTGATCTCTGTAACTCCTTCAATGTGTGCTTTGTTCCTAATTCTAAGAAGGGGCGAAGTATCCACACTTTGGTCTTCATTCTTCTTGAGTTTCATGTGTTTTATAAATTGTATCTTGGGTAGTCTAGGTTTCTGGGCTAATATCCACTTATCAGTGAATACCTATTATGTGAGTTCTTTTGTGATTGGGTTACCTCACTCAGGATGATAACCTCCATATCCATCCATTTGCCTAGGATTTTCATAAATTCCTTGTTTTTAATAGCTGAGTAATACTCCATTGTGTAAATGTACTACATTTTCTGTATCCATTCCTCTGTTGAGGAACACCTGGGTTCTTCAGCACCTCATGGCACCTTCTCCAAAATCACCTGAAATTTTAACTTAGTCATTCTGACTGGTGTGAGGTAAAATTTCAGGGTTGTTTTTGTTTGAATTTCCCTGATGATTTAGGATGTTGAACATTGTTCAGGTTCTCACCCATTCAGTATTCCTCACTTAAGAACTCTTTGTTTAGCCCTGTACCCCATTTTTAATGGGGTCATTTGATTTTCTGGAATCCAGCTTCTTGATTTCTTTGTATGTATTGGATATTAGTCCTCAATTGGACTTTGGATTGGTAAAGATCCTTTCCCAATCTGTTGGTGGCATTTTGTCTTATTAAATGTCTGCCTTACAGAAGCTTTGTCATTTTATGAGGTCCCATTTGTTGATTTTTAATCTTACAGTACAGCAATTGCTGTTCTGTTCAGGAATTTTCTTTTTCCTGTGCCCATATCTTCAAAGGCTTTTCCCCACTTTCTCCTCTATAAGTTTCAGTGTCTCTGGTTTTATGTGGAGTACCTTGATCCACGTAGACTTGAGCTTTGTACAAGTAGATTATTTCCTAACTTTGACTTAAAGTGGTGTATTATGTCATATATTATGTCTTGTTATCATTTCAAAAATTTGCCAAATCTTCACATTTTAATGTAAATGCTGTTTTAGATAATTAAGAATTTAAATAAAAATATATAATGTATTACAAATGATGTTGCACACATAATTTTATTTGAAATATTATTACATATATTTGTACACACACACACACACACACACACACACACACACGCGCGCGCGCGCGCGTGCGCGCACCTACACATTTAACTTCACTGGAAGTCTAGTCAGCCTCTTGTCTCTGATTATCCACTACTCTTTATTGCAAACATCAGTTATATTAAAAACCACCATCTACTCTAACATATCTGAATCTATCCATCCACATTTTTCACACACACAGCCAGCTCTTCATGTAAATGTTTTCTTCATATGCATTTTCAACGACTTTTAATTTGTGTATTGAAAATATTTGGCAGATATTTGTGTATAATCTGAACATAGAGTTTATTTCTGTCATTATTTCATAAGTTAATGCTACCTAAAAAATAGTAACATGGCTTATACATTATGTTGGCTATCTCATAAGCAACCTTCAAAAATATGTTTGTTTCTGCTTACTGAGAATGTATGTACTCTGTGATAGTAGGTGGTTTAGTTGGGTGAAACATTATATAATATACACAACATAGACATGATCACAATACACTATATATTTTTATGAATTACTGAATTCATTCTTGTTTTATCATTAGCCAAACTGTGGTTTTAGGTAAGATGTGACTGTACTAAACCATTTATGTAAAAACAAAACAAAACAAAACACCACCAACAACAACAACAAAAACAAACAAACAAAAAAACATGCGCTATCATTTTGTAACTTCAAGACTCAAACCAATTCTCTAGAATATGAGAGTATAGATGCACACTATTCATAGGCCCATTGTGTTTTTTGCATTTACTTCTATAAATTATCCCAGCAACAACATTTGATGCTTAATTTGGGAAAAATATTAACTCCTTATTTCCTCATATCTAACAATCCTGAGAAAAATATCTCAGCACATGGTAAATATGGATCTTTGGCTAAGTTTTAATTTTTTTTCCAAGCTCATGGATTCAGATATAATGAGCGATACTAGAATACTACTAGAATATACTAGAAGCAGTTATCTAATAAGTACACTAGTAGACAACAATAAGGCACCATAAGAATAATTTTAATGAAATAAATGAGTCAAATGGAAATCAATCTATTTAATTTTAAATTTTGAGATACAGTATGCTTTATAGAATATCCTAAATATGTCTTATATAATAATTTATTTTTAACATCTAATATAATGAATAACAAATATTACAGATCAGTAATGTTGGAAAACACAATCTAACAAAACAAAAAATTATGTTGCAAATAATATGCTTACTTCTGTAAAAGAAACTCAGGATAGAATATCTATAAAATTTGAAAACATTGTATATTGAATGTGTACTGGAATTTATTAAATACTTTCATCAGAAATCTATATTCTATAAAGGTTAAAGTAAAATTATTTGTCTACATTTGAGGAGACTGTGAAGATAAGACTCTAGAATAGATACAATTCTATTACATGGTTATCAGGAGTGTTAGCTAAATTTTCCACAGCTTAAATATTAATAATATTTAATAGCTTATCAGAAAAATAACTTTTCCAGTATAAATGAAAATGTAATAATGCAATAATATTTATACCATAACACACCAATCGTGACACAGAGTAAGCTGTAATTTCAGGTCCCTATTGACCATGTTATTATTTATTCGTTCTGTCTTACAGCTCCTTCTCCAGTCACCAATGTGAAAAAGGGGAAGATTGCAAAGAACAGCATTTCTTTGTCTTGGCAAGAACCAGATCGCCCCAATGGAATCATCTTGGAGTATGAAATCAAGTACTTTGAAAAGGTAGGACTAGAAAAATAAAAATCTCTCTTTTTCTTCTTTTCTTTTCACTTTAACAACTTCACTTCTAGAATAATACAAGAGGAGGTTGTGTTATTATGTGTAAATCTATACAAGCCTGTTTTTCTGTCCTACTTCAGATGCTGCCAGGGAACTCTTCTTGCCACATTCTGTGTTGGCTACTCAAGGATAAGGCCTTATAGTCAGATAAATCATTTTACATTAAAAGAAAAAGTTGGGGTTGGGGGGGGTGGAGAGATCTCTCAGTGGCTAAAATTCTTTCACCTCAAGCATACAAAGTTGAGTTTGGATTCCCAGAACCCAAATAATTGTCAAGTGGGTGTGGAGGTCACTGAAACATCTGCATCAGAA
>LR750424.1:388466-515941 GCA_902729485.2 Mus minutoides
ACTGCAGGAGTATCAAGACCTAAGAAAAGGGCCTTGGACCACTTGAAACTGGAGTGACAGGTGGCTTTATGTCATCCCGTTGGTGCTGAGGACTGAACCTGGGTCTTCTGAAGGCCAGAAATGCCTTTAATAGCATTCTCCCCGACACACTTGTAATATTACTAAATGATATAAATTTATCATTGCCAAGGCACATACAATTGATCAGTAAATACAATGTTTTAAGTTCTGGAAATATTTGCAAGCAACCAGTACTGCTTCAGGGGTAAGAGATAGAGCTTTGGTATTATTTTTAATGCCTGTATGATTGAAAGTCTTTTGATTTCTGGTCAATTTTATGAGTTTTCTGTTTTGCTAGCAGTATTTCAGGTGTTGAGGACTGATTTATTATTTTCTTTTTCCTGTGTTACATGTACAATACAAGGACCAAGAGAGCAGCTACACGATTATCAAGTCTAAAGAGACCACTATCACAGCCGAGGGCCTGAAACCTGCCTCTGTGTATGTCTTCCAAATTCGAGCACGTACAGCGGCAGGCTACGGCGTCTTCAGTCGGAGATTTGAGTTTGAAACCACACCAGTGTGTAAGTCATTTTAATTACTGTCAGCTCTTGTCTCTGTAATGGTTACCAGAAGAGAGTCCATGGATCGATAGGCTCTGGGCGCTCTCTGTCAGTTCCATCCCTGCCTTCTCTCCAGTCCTGACCCCTTCAGGTAGGAAACCTCTGCCAAGCTATAATGGTAGTTCTGTAGGTTAACACTGTGTGTCTCACCTCCTTGCTTCGGTCCACAGGGAGGGAGCTGCTACATCAAGCATCTTAAGAAATGTTTAAACCGTGCTTTTAAAGACTGCGTTCCCCCAGGTGCCCAGCTTTATTGAATCGTTGCCATTTACTTTCTACTTGTTTTATTGAACTATGCTACTTTAGTCTTTCTAGGAAAATTCTACAGGGAGCTTTCTTTAAGCATTGAATTTGACAAGAAAATGGTGCTTTTCAGGATGCAATCTGATTTCCTAAAGTAAAAATTAAATCTGTGTCAGAATCTTGGAATGGTGAATCTGGAAGTGGTTCTGAAATGCTCTGTGGTGCCCACTTCCTGTTTAATTTCATACAACATAACCTCAGGTTTCATCAAAAGACCTTAGATCACTTGTCCTAAAGAAAAAAAACATTAAAGCAAAGTTAGAGAACAAAACTATGCTTTGTGGGAGCACATATGAGCTGCTACTATTGGTTTTCTGTTAAGGAAGAACACACATGAGCACTGTAAAATGTTATGTGTGTGGGGTGTGTGTGTGTTTATGACTGTCTGTATGCACATATGCACATTCATGTGTACTTCTGTGAATAAGTCAATGTGTAGGCTTCAATCAGCTTCATAATTTTCAATGAAGAAGAAAGAATAGTTAAAAAAGAACAAGAAGAATGTATAGTTATTGGATTAATGTTATAACTACTAGAATTATTCTTAAAATACTGTTACAAACAAAATTTGCTTCTGTTTAAAGCCTTTGGAATTGATTTAAATAAATAAATTTCATTAAGTAATGAACAGGTTCCTTAATGCTATCCCACTAGATATTATAAAGAAAAAGATCTTATTGGTAGAAATTACTTCTTTTCTATATAAAGAAAATGGCATACTTGAGTTTAATTTAAAAATAGAGAAATTGGATTCTAATGCTTAATTTTCATATCAACTTTTAAATAAACATAATAGTGTATATTTACATACAAAATGTCATAGAATATGAAAAAAATATTTCATCTCATAATTTAATCTTAGAATTGATTTTTTATAAAAGGACACGTTATGAAACCTGCTGGGTGTAATAGTCTTAGTTGTATGTATATTCTACTAGTGTTGAATACTGCAATAGTCTAAAACTTTCTAAACAAAGTATACAAAACATTACATATATATTATACATGTGTATATTATGCATATGTATGCATATATTATACATATATAATCAAAGTAGGATTAGATGCTGTATAATTATAGAGAGTAAAAAATCTCAACTATGATTTTGATTGGGCCATGTTCAAGCACTAGTTTTTCTTTAGGAACTCAATACTCCATTCTTTATATTTACTAAGTGGTAGCTTTCTGGTATCCCTTCTCAGCTACTGACCTTTGAATGCTTCTCATGTGTCCTTCTCCAATGTCTGGTTAATGGCCTCTTATTCTTTGATTCTTATTAGACTATACTCTCTACCTATTTCTTGTTACCTGTAATTAGAAACCATTTTTATTTGAATCTATATATTCATGTTTGCAAGTATCTATACATATTTTGCATTACACAATATCTTTTAAGCTTCATGTAAAATCAGATTTTGGATACAATTCCATAAGAATGTATCAGAAAACAATGTTCATAATTTCCCTAGCAGACAGCATTTTCGAAAACTAAAGTATAAGAGTCAGGTATTAATGTGAAATTTCAGAGACTTTGATTTCATTTGTTTGAACCCCTTTCCAAAGAATTGTGGAGAAATGGTGTATACACTGTTATTTATAATTTTATCACTTCCCTGGATTCATAGATCTTCCTAGCAGACATATAATGCACCATCATGAATATCCCCCTATTTTTCCTTCCTGAATGTAACCACAGATTAAGGAACAACTCTTCATGAATTATTGATCATTGAAGTCCATTAATATTTTGCTTTAATTACTTTTCTGTTGCTGTGAGAAAATAGCATGACCAAAGCAATCTATGGAAGAAAGCATTAATTTGAGCTCAGAGGGTACTAGACCATCATGGCAGAGAGTGATGAAGCAAGGCACAGCGGTAGTGAAGAGAAGCTGAGGGCACATCAAACTTCTAGCATGGAATAACAATCCTTACAAGGTTTTAATTCTCAAACTTACTTATGATGATATACATTCTCAAGAAAGCTGCATCTTCTAAGTCCCCCAAAATAGCTCTACCAATTGTGGACCATGTGTTCAAACATCCAAGTCTACTGGGGATATTCTCATCCAACCTATGGGTCTTCCCTTTCTAATGTTGCATCAGGTTAAAGGAGCCACATTATAGATTTAATATACTTCATACTTCATAAATATTTTTATTTTTATTTTAGATTTTGAGTTTCACTGAGCCTATTTCTCTGGTGAAACACACACACATGCACAGAGACAGAGATGGAGACAGAGAGAGAGAAAGAGAGAGAAGGGAGAGAGAGAGAGAGAAAGAGAGAGAGAGAGAGAGAGAGACAGAGAGAGAGAGAGAGACAGAGAGAGACAGAGAGAGAAGGAGGGAAAGGGATAGTAGATATACATATAATATAGGTAAAAGCAATGTAACCTAAAAATGTAGTATCAGGCTGGGCAAATGATGGTGGCACACACCTTTAATCCCAGCACTTGGGAGGCAGAGGCAGACAGATTTCTGAGTTCGAAGGCCAGCCTGGTCTATAAAGTGAGTTCCAGGACAGCCAGGGCTACATAGAGAAACCCTGTCTCAAACAAACAAACAAACAAACAAACAAACAAACAAACAAAAATGTAGTATCACAAAATATGCACCTGGAGACTTCCCCAGGTATTATAAATATAAAATAATTAAAATTAGAAAAAGAATGAGGACTACTAATTTTCTTAAGTGATATCTTTCAACATATTATTTAAGGTACTTTAAAGCTTTTCATCAGTGTTTTCAAAACATTTCTCAGCTGATCTTCAAGAATTAAATTATTGACATTTATTGCCTAATAAATATGCATAAGACAATGAGAAACTCTACTACACAAACATTAGGATCTTTAACATTTAACAACTGTAATAGATTAAAAAGATGATCATGTGACACTTTTTTCTATATCTAAAGAATAAACAGATACTTAAGAATGAGAACACATTAAGTTCTATATTTTTAGGGTTAATCATAGAATTTTTTTTTTCAGGAAAACCAAAAATAAATGAATATATCTAATTCTTGATGATATATGTCCTATGAATAGTTCACAATTTACTATAAATGTAATATTGAAAATAGCTATAATTAATAAGAAATCTTAGAAAATGATGCATTTGTGTATAGGGTCTGTATATGTTCCTGTGTGAGCATGCAAATATTTTGTTATGTGAACCAGAAGCTTTCTTATTGAATAGACTTCTTTCCAGGCAGCCCTGGGGTACAAATTCTTTACCTGAAGTGCTGGGGATAACATATAGAAGCTGCCACAACTGCCAGTACTTGGTTTCAAACCTAGCTTCCCATGCTTGAGCTATATGCACTATAGAAATGAAGCCATTTCCCTAGTCCAAAAGTTAAAAATTCCAATATATCATACATATAATATGTACATGTATAATGTATATTATTTAAATTTTTTTCTTTTCAAACCCTGATTTAATTAATTATACAAAGGATGCAATTCAGAGATTATTAGAAACAAAAATGGAAATATGATGTTTTTTACATAAGGCCTGACTATATCTTACTACATAGGCCAGACTAGCTTTAATCTTATGAGATCCTCTGCCCCTTGAGTACTGGTATATAAAGATATATACCATCAAGCCTGGCCTAAATTAAGTTAAGAAGCTCAAGATACCCCTTCCTAACTCACTATATTTTATACATTTTCAGTACTTTATTGTTTTTTCAAAACATTGTCTTTGTTTCTTTTCTTCTGCTGTGATTTTTTTCTCTTCAAATTGTAAATTTTGCATTTCTTTTTTTCATGCTTGCTCTTTTTCATATAGGCATGCATAAGACTGGACATGTCAGGAATCTGACTAGGATGGTCCATTAATCCCCTCTTATATCATGTTTGTCTGCCTTTCTAGTCCAATGTTTGTTTGTTTATTTGTTTGTTTGTTTTTCAATACAAAAAACAAAACCAGCATGGCCGACATGGAAGAAAACATTTAATGGGGTCTGAAAAATTCAGATCCATGATCATCATGGCAGGGATCTTGGTGGCAGCCTGGCATGAGTGGCATTGAGAGAGCAGTAGCTGAGAGGGTACATGTTATCTGTTGGCACAAAGCAGTGGAAGAGGAGAGAGAGAGAGAGAGAGAGAGACAGAGAGAGAGAGACAGAGAGAGAGAGACACAGAGAGAGAGACACAGAGAGAGAGACAGAGAGAGACAGAGAGAGAGAGATAACTTATATTTAAGTGGGGTTTTTAAAACCTCAAAACCCACCCTGTCAAGCCAAATCTAACCCTTTCCAACACTTTCATCACCTGTTAACCAAGCAATCAAATATATGGTCTTAGGGGAGCCATTCTCATTTAAACTTCCACAACTCTCCTGTTCTTTATCTTTCTAAGTTCCTCTAAGTTCCATGTTTATGCACAGGCATGCACCATTGTGTTTGGACAAAATCAATGCATTTTTCCACTTAAGGTTGCCCTCCTTTAACTTCTGAATATGAACAACTCCTTTTCTTTAAATCCATATATTTGAGAATTCTTGAGTTGTCCCATTGATACCAGAAATATTTACAGAAGAGAAGAACTTTGAATGTTGCCGTAGGAATTTGGGTATCTGTTATGTTTTTGACTAGGGAGATATGGTCAAAGTCATATTTTTCATATTTAATAAAAATACATGAAAAGGTAATCTGTTTTCAACACTTTATGAACAATATTCAGATATTCCTATTACAGTAGTTTGAATCAAAATAAGTGGATATAAATATATGATGAAATTGGAACAAAATTTATAAATATATTTATTAATTAATAGGTAAGTAGATATTGAGTAATATTAAGTAATAGTGAGTAGAAAATAGAGATATGGAAAGAGTTTAACATGGTAGTTTGATTGATGAGATGTTTGTGCCTTTTCTCAACCTATGAGGCTAGAAATGCTATGTACATATAAATTTCAAGGATATTCATTTTTCTGTGACAATATAATCCATGTAAAAGGAAATATTTACTGAACAAAAATGGATTTAATCTTTGGAAAGATATGACTATTGGAAACAAAAAATTGGCCTTATACTTGATAATTGTTAACTGATGTTGTAAACAAAGCTTTATCTTTTGGAGCGCAAGTGAAGAAGATAGTAAAAAGGAAACGGTGGCAGAGAATAAAAGAAAAAGAGGGAGGATGAAGGGAACATTTAATTTATCAAGTTCAAGCAAAAAGATTAGTGGAGAGAACATGGCACAACAACAAAGTACTCTAGAAATAGCAGAAATTACCCATTTGGTTAACGAAGCTTCAGGAAGACATGGTTCAAATTCTGAGATACATGTTCCAAATGGAGAAATTATTTATCTTATTGAAGATATGTAAATCATATACTCATTGAATTTACTAACATTATGATTAGGCTCAGAAGCAAAGAGATATTTCAAAGAGGTAGAGCAATACTGATTTTCAGTAGATGAGGCTCTATCCATATAATTCATGCAGAATGCCAGAAAATAGGAATAAGAAGGTAAATAAAAGAGGAAAGCACATAGGAACCAAAAATCAAGCATATTTATCTAAGCAGGTTACTGGTTATAAAATGGTACTAAGATCATGGAAGCAGCCAAACCTGTCATGGGAAAGAATGGTTTTGACAATGACATGAGGTTAAAAATGAAAGGAGAGACTATGCTTATCCTGAACTGCAAAGTCTAACTTGGCTAGTCTTATTTTTCTAGAAGGCTTAGCAATTCTACAATGTAAGAAAGTGATGGTTAATGCCCATAAAATGTTAACAAGAATCATTACAAGGAACATTTTGTTTCAAAATGAATGAAGCAACTGAATGAATTCCAGTTGGTGTTGTATTCTATTTATAATATAGAACCAGTTCAATATTAAGCCAAGGTTTAAAAAATATTTTTTCTTATTGTTTGAAAATTTTATACAAGTGTACAATGTCTTTTTATCAAATCCATTTCCAACTTTATCCACTTGAACGGCTCCATCCTTAAGAAGGCTCAATACCAACTACCACTCTAGGAGCGCCAATGGCCTCTTCTCACCTCTGAGGGTAATAGGTTCAGTTGGGGTACACTGACAACTGTGTAAGCAGAACACCCATAAACATAAACTCAAAACAAGTGTATTTTATAAAAGACAAGAAAAGGAAAGGTAAGAAGATGTATTTGTATACTAAAAATAATCTTACTTATATTACTCATCCCCTATCAATTGAATTTTACTTACATAAGCTGAGGAAAACATCTCAGACTATGTAGGACAAGACAAAGGAGTTTGTTATAAAATAAACTCACCTTAGACAGAAACAATTTAGGCTTACAAGACAATAAGGAGAGATTTGAAGTTACAGATTTCATGACCAAGATCTGGCAAAAAGGTGGTAGAAAAGCATACAGAAAATTTACATGGTCTTAGCCTCTGAAGTTCATGTACTTGGTATTGTGAAGTTGTACCTGCACTGCTCTGAAGCACCAATATGATTCTGCCACTTACAAGGCATAAGTTAGGTACCCTATTCAGAGGACATGGAAAAACCAAAGGAAATTAGATTTGCTGTATATGATTCTTAGATATGAATAGTTATCAACACAAAAGAAAAATTATCATACTTATTTAGATACAACTACCTAAACGTTTTATGTCGATGTTGTACGAATTGTATTGATGAATCTAGATAGCTCGAGATCCATGAGTTTAAAATGTATAATAAAGCAAGCACTGCAAACTTGTCTAATCTACTCTTAAAGATTTAAATTTATACTTTGATCATTTTCAGTAATCCTACTTATAGAATACATTGACTCATTATATTCTCCATGGAGTTACACTATTAAGTTATATTTAGAGCACTTGTCTATTACTTCAGCAAGGTCAAAGCCCTATTTATTTATTTATTTATTTATTTATTTATTTATTTATTAGACATTTTGTCTACAGGGAATAACTCCTGAGCTAACATTTTTTTTGTTTGTTTGTTTGCTAGAAAACAACAGCTGTAAACTCTAAAAATGTCAAATTTTGAATGCCCAACACTTTCTTAGATACATGAGTGTGTTTGAAGTCACAGACAGTATTCCTCTTTACCTTGTAAAATGGAGGACCCTGGTTCTGTACAATCCTCCCTCTATTTTTATGATTGGCAGAAACAATCAGCATCTAGTGATGCTCATGATTTATGTTTGGTGAGTAAATATTTCCTCCTTCAGATGCCCTTTGGAAACAGATAATACGAGGTAAGGTAACCGTAGCTGGGTTTGTGTGAATCATTTAAACCAGGAATCAATTACCTACTGTGAAGCAGCTCGGATTTTGAATGCTTGTGGTCCCTTTAACTACAAGTTCCTTTCTCTCTGTCTCCTAACAGCAGTTGCAGCATCTAATGATCAAAGCCAGATCCCCATCATTGCAGTGTCGGTGACAGTGGGAGTCATCTTGTTGGCACTGATGATTGGCTTCCTCCTCAGTGGCAGGTAAGGGAGGAAAGAGTTTCTGAACCTCTGCAGCTGCTCTCTTCCTCCCCTTGATCCAAGGATGAAGCTGTTAAGCACATCCTAAAACAAATCAGAGAAGCAGCATGCCAGTAGATAATGTCTATGTGTTCCTAAGTTTTATCTTGGCTGTATTGCTGCCAGTGGTTATCAGATACTTTCTCCCCTTTATTAGCATCCTCTCTACTCTGCACAAGAGCAGTACTAACATGATACCACGTGCTCTGTTATTGATACAGCCATACATCTTTTTCTAATACAATGTATTTCTAATTCTTCATATGTTCTGTCTTTAAAAAGTTTATCATTATCTGATTCAGTATGGGAAGCCGCTTGCTAAGCCATTTGAGAAATAGGGCTACGATTTGTGTCTGGCAGGCATTCTGGAGTAAAAGAAAAATATAGGAAATAAGCAAACTTTGCAATGACTACTTTTATTTCAATCTCTGGGTAATTTCAACAGAAAGACATCAAGTATCATGCACACATACTGAATAGGATTTTTACTGAATGCTAAGTAGACGAAAAATTTCATGTATTGCATGCCTACATTTTCCAGTTTCAAATGGGAGATAAACCTACAGAAGACATTGTTCAGATGTTTTCTGACAAATAATTATAATAATACTTCCTCAAAGTATATATGGATGAATAAAGAAGTCATTCATTGCTTTCCTATAACAAAATATACTTTCATATTTGTAACTGAATCATTGACTAGGGATATAACTAAGGAGGGAAATGTAATGTACGCAAAACTAGACAAAAATCTCTAACAGAAACAGTTGAGGTTGACAATATAGGCATATTAATATAAGGATTAAATAGGTCATATAAATCAATCTATCATTAGTTTTCTGTAAAGAATACACAGCAATAGATTGTTTAATATTGATTTGGGAACAGTACGTATTCTTTTTTGGAATTTATAGCTGAGACATAGCTCATGGTTTTCTGAGGAACATTACATCCAAGCTGTCCAGGGCACCTGTTCTCCTGTCTCTTTTTCCTTCTCCCTGAACTTAACTGATAAAGGATGTGAAACAACACCGCTGCTTCTGCAGAATCAGATGACATCATCAACCCTCCCAGACAAAACAAACAAACAAACAAACAAACAACTTTGAAATCAAAAGAATAGTAAATTCAATTCATCAAGAAGCAAATAGAGACTCTAATATCATCTAAGCAGTTTTTGTGTCCGTGAACGTTATGCATTTTGTTAAGTTTGCACTCCTTAATTTTAAGGGGTATTGGGGGGGTTGTTTGACAGAAATACATTCAGCTTTTGGATTTTATTTTGTATGAAAAGATTAGTTTGTGCTCATAGACATCTTTTTATCTACCTTAGATCTAGGTGATGTGGCCTATAAAAGGCTTTTCATATCTCTTAATTATTGTTTGCACTTAAGTCTTCCTGGAGTACCCGGGTGGTTCTTAATTAACGCAAATGTGATGCAGTGAAGAAATTTAACAGCTTGCACACATTTAGGAAATTATATTAGAGCCCTTGAGAAATATCGAAAACTATCATGGATATTCTATACAAATGTTAAATTACACTTATTTCACTCAGTCTTAGGGTGACTGTCCCTGTGATGAAATACCCTGACCAAAGTAAGTTGGGAGAAAAGGGTTTATTTAGCCTAAACTTCAGCATCATAATCCATCATCAAAGGAAGTCAGAACAATAACTCAAACAAGGCAGGGATTTGGAGGTAGGAATTGATGAAGGGGCTGTGGTGGGATGCTACATGCTCATGGTGGCTTGCTCATCCTGTTTTTTTTTATTATTATAATTATTTTTTTAAAGATTTATTTTATTTATTATATTAAGTACACTGTAGCTGTCCTCAGACACTCCAGAAGAGGGAGCCAGATCTCGTTATGGATGGTTGTGAGCCACCATGTGATTGCTGGGACTTGAACTTATCACCTTCGGAAGAGCAGTCGGGTGCTCTTACCCGCTGAGCCATCTCACCAGCCCTGTTTTTATTATTATTATTATTATTGGATATTATTTATATTTACATTTCAAATGTTATCCAGTTCCCTGCTTTCTCCTCCAGAAACCCCCTACCCAATCCCCTGTGCTTCTATAAGGGTGTTCCCCCTCTCACCCACTCTCACCTCCCTGCCCTCACATTCCCCTACACTGGACCATCTATTGAACCTTCACAGGACCAAGGCCTCTCCTCCCATTGATGTCTGATGAGGCCATCCTCTGCTAAATATGCAGCTGGAAACATGGGTCCCTCCATGTGTACTCCTTCAGTCCTTTCTATGATTCCTCCATTGGGGACCCTGTGCTCAGTCCAATGTTTGGCATATGCTCTAAGATAAACAATAGACAAATGGCACCTCATAAAATTGCGAAGCTTCTGCTTTTTTTTTTTTTTTTTCTTAAAAAGTCTTTAATTTCTTTCTTTATTTCTTTATTTTTATTAGATATTTTCTTTATTTACATTTCAAATGCTATCCCAAAAGTTCCCTATACCCTCCCCTCGCCCTGCTCCCCTACCCACCCACTCCCACTTCTTGGCCCTGGTATTCCCCTGTACTGGGGCATATAAAGTTTGCAAGACCAAGGGGCCTCTCTTCCCAATGATGGCCAACTAGGCCATCTTCTGCTACATATGCAGCGAGAGATACCAGCCGTGGGGTTACTGGTTAGTTCATATTGTTGTTCAAACTATAGGGTTGGAGACCCCTTCAGCTACTTTGATACTTTCTCTAGCTCCTACATTGGGGGCCCTATGCTCCATCCTATAGTTCACTGTGAGCATTCACTACTGTATTTGGCAGACACTGGCATAGCCTCACTCGAGATAGCTATATCAGGGTACTTTCAGCAAAATATTGCTGGCATATGCAATAATGACAAAGTTTGGTGGCTGATTATGTGATGGATCCCCGGGTGAGGTTGTCTCTGGATGGTCCAAAGAACCCAGATGTCCTGAAACAGAGGAATGGATACAGAAAATGTGGTACATTTACACAATGGAATACTATTCAGCTATTAAAAACAATGAATGTATGAAATTTTGGGGCAAATGGATATATCTGGAGGATATCATCCTTAGTGAGGCAACCCAATCACAAAAGAACTCACATGATATGCACTCACTGATAAGTGGATATTAGCCCAGAAACTTATAATACCCAAGAATCAATTTGCAAAACACAAGCAAATCAAGAACGAAGACACAAAGACTAAAGTGCTGATAATTCATTCCTCCTTAGAATAGGGGGAAAAAAACACCCATGGAAGAAGTCCCCGCCCCCCTCAGGACCACAAGGCTGAGGTTTGCACACGGGAGCTGAGTTCTTCCTAATCAATCACTAATGAAGATGATGCCCTAGATTTTAAAAGTATTATGGCATTTTTTTTTTCAATTGAGTTACCTTTCTTTCACCTAACTCCATTCTATATCAAATTAACACAAATGCAGCCAACAAATTCCCTCTCTGTAACAAATCAAACATAATTGATAAGCATGTGTACCTGGTTAAGTTTTTTCATAATTTTCTTTTCACTTTGAACTTTCCTTTTCATTGTTTAGTTGCTTCCATAGGACAATATAACCAGAAGTCTCAACTGGATATCTTTGTCAATATTTTTGCTAATTGAACATAATTTGATATCTCAATGGCACCAAAGCAATTATTCTATTTTATTTTAATATATCACAAAATATTAATACTATTTATATGCAAAAAGTGATAATAATTTAGATCAATATGTGAACTTAATAGAAGTTGAATTTATAAAAATGACACTTTATAATTGTTTGTATGGGACATAAAAATATGTTTAGAGTATGTCACACTGAATATTTTAAATTAAACTATTGCAAGAAAAGAAACCGTTTTTTTCCCAAGTATACATTAAAGATAAAAGGAAATCAAACATAAGGATTTATAACCGTTTTAAGGTTCTGTTTGCTAGGTATGCATGAATCTTTTATATTCTTTCTAATTATATGTGATTTTAGAAAACATGCAAATATGTTAATCTTGAAATAAGTATTTTTTAATGAAGTTGGAAGCTATCACCTTCTTAAAGGTGCCCATTTTTCCAAAATGCAATAGTAATTTAGATCAATATGTGAATTTAGATCAACTTAATGAAGTTGCAAACTATCACCTCCTTAAAGGTGGCCATTTTTCCATTGGCCTTTAACTTCAAGGCATAAATATTTCTTTTTACTCTATTCTTTCTCAATCCCTTATGTCCCCATAACATTGCAAAAGACACATTCTCAGAAAACTATGAATAATTATCCCTGGAAGATTAAAATATAAGCCCTCTGGAATATAAGCAAACTGTAACTGTTGCTTAATCTCTCCCTTTCCTTTCTAGCATATTGAACACTGGTAATATATATATATATATATATCATGATATGCTTTTTCTCTGATATTTACTGTGTCATAAATATAGGTGTTTAATCTGTGTGCTTTGTTTAAAAAAATCTACAAGTCTCTAGTTAAATGGAAGATAGAGTCTTGCACTGCTGTCTTTTGTTTCTGTCTTTCCTTTAGGCTACCCCTTTTTACCTTCTAAAATTTCGTCTTGAGAACATAAGGACCTAAATCCAGAAAATTGACTCTGACACACTTTTAGTCTAACATAAAACTCAAATAATAATTTAATGGCACACAAAAACGAAAGTAAAAGTGACTATGCAGAAGCTATTATTTTATTTGACTCCTACTTAATTCAAATTTTGTGGAATTAAATGATGGTTTGTGATATTTTATTTCTAAAATCTAAATTTTTCATATATTCTCATATTTGATTACATGTCAAGAAAATTTCAGTTTTTCTTTTTACATTAAAGTGACTCTCTGAGTACATCTGGAGATAAAAAGCCTTCATTATTACATTAATGCACACAGGCATACACACACACACACACACACACACACACACACACACACACACACACACATATACATGAAGCCCAAAAGCTTAAAGCTTTTTTGCCAATTTTGAAATTGGAAAATAAAAAGCAAGAAAAATATCCTGAATAAAGGATTTTATTTTGCTGCTTAGTCTTTGATGAGATTTTTTAAAGACTATTCATTTGTGACTTTCATGTTAATATGTTTCTAGGATGATAAGTTTAGTATGAAACATGGCTTACTGCTTAGAAAATGTTATTTTGTTTTTGAATCAAAGTTCTTATTTTCTTTGTTCTGAATATGTGAAGAATCTGGAAGTAGACTTGGCTGCTCTATGCTATTGCCTATGTCTCTCATTAGGAAATTGACACTCAATTCTGTTGAAATATCTCATTGATCTTTCAGGTAAGTTTGTTTCTATAGGGATGAATGCACATTGTGTATGTACACTAAACCATAATTATTAAAACATGGGTGACATCAGAAACATAGACAGGTAATTTTCAATAAAACATTGTTCTAACTGTTCCTTACTTTACTTGAAAAAATAACAGTAAAGCTTAGTTTTATAATTGTCTTCTGGTTTTTTAGTTATCTCAGATTGTAAAGTGCGATCTTCACTTATGAAGGTTGATTGAGATTCACTTATCTTATGAAGGTTGATTGAGATTCTATTACACATCCCTGCAAAGTGCCTCCTGTAGGGATGTGTCCTTGCTCAAATGTTTATATTTTATTTTAGTATAGTATCAGTAGACATAATTTCACAGGGTTTAATTACAGTGATGCTAAAGAGAACAGACTTTCAATATAATTGGAATCTGTATTTTTTCCTCATTGTACAAAATGATAGTCTGATTAATATCCTCACTAACACCGAGCAATATGTGCATTCTTATAAATAATAAACAGTTCTCTAGCGAAGATAACCACAAAGGATTCAGAATAAAAATTTCAGTGTTTATTGGAACTACTAATTATGCAGTTTTTAATACTTTTAATACAACTGTGAGATATATATATATATATATATATATATATATATATATATATATGTATGTATGTATGTATATTTACCCTAACATTAGAGAACTGTGATTTCTTGAGCTAGGGAGATTGCTCAATGGTTGGAGAATCTCTTATTCTTGTACAGGACCAAGGATTAGTAGCCTGCATTCACATGATAGATAAAAATTATCTTTCACACCAGTTCCAGGAAATCCAGTGCCCACATCTGACCTCTGCATATTCCAGGCGCATATACACAAAACACTGACATATGTGCAAGCAAACTCCTCATACAAGTGAAACCAAAATAAATAAAAATTGTTAATAGAGAGTTGTGATTCCTTATATGAGTGTCTTGTAAGGGTATAAATTATTTTTAAAACCTTTTTAGAAAATTTTGCATAATGTAATTATCAAAATAACAATATCGTCAATAATAATAATAATAATAATAATAATAATAATAATAATAATAATAATAATATTGTCTTATAAGGCTTATAGCTGACCCATCAGTGGGTACCATCCTCAGGACTCATACTACTTCATCACTCCATGTATCAATACTAAATATGTTTAATTTATTGCTGACAAAATTATCTCCCTGCTGTTTCTTGAACATTGTATAGAGTGGTCCTTCTTGAAGGCTTCTTCTCTGACCTTTCCTACTGCATCGTACTCCATTGCCTAGAGAACCACATGGTTTATTTCTTACTCAAGTCTGTACCATGCACTATGCTTTCACAGACACTTGCTAAAATGATGATCCATGTTTCTGTCTTCTCCCTACTAGAGGTGGTTTCTTACACGAGTGTCTTCTTCATCGTTTTTATCTCTTTCTCCTTTAGAAAAAAAAAGTGTAAGAGACAAGTCTATGGTGGGAAAAAATAGGTACTTAACGAGGGCATGTTGCTTGAATCCAACAGTATTGTTCCTTTATTTTCTGGTGTGTGTGTGTGTGTGTGTGTGTGTGTGTGTGTGTGTGTGTGTGTGTAGGCCTGGGAGACTCTGGATGCCAAGATGCCATAGGCACCTGTGGAAATCAGAGGACATGTTTACAACAGCTGGTTGCATCCCTCCAATTACTTTTGAGCCAGAGTCTACATTTGTTTCTGCTGCTACATGGCATTCCAAGCTACTATCTGTCCTGCAAGCTTCCAGGATATCCACTCAGTAGAAATAGCTGTGTGTCACTTACATGTCCTTGTTCCTACACCCAATTTTCAGTGAGTTCAGAGGACTAACTTGCAGTTAGTGTGGCTTTTAGAATAAGTGCTTTTGCCTGCAGTACTATGTCTGTAGGCCATTTCTCTTTCCTTGACTATAGGAATTTTTCATAACTTGTAATCAAGCTGTTTGTGGAGTATTATAAAGAAATTTTCTGATTTGAACAGCTAGAGTAGGGAACTAACACTTAAAAACTTCTCAGAACAACAGGTAAAATTGTAAAAATCATCTGAAAACTCAATGTCCACTGAGTCTTGATACTCAAGCAGATTATTTCTCTTTCTTTGAGTTTACCTGGTAAATTGTCCTTCATCCCCAGTCATTTCTAATGTTCCCAATGCCATATTCATTCTGCCTTTTTGAAGGAGCTAGTTAATTTAACTTCTGTATATCCTTAAAAATCTTTATATACTGAATTACTTTGCCCTATCATTTACAGGTTTTGTTTGTTTGTTTGTTTGTTTGTTAACTATTAAAGACAGTTTCTCTGTGTATACTTGGCTATTTTAGAAATAGCAGTGTAGACCAGGCTAGCCAAGAATTCAAAGATTTGACTGCCTCTGCTTCCTGAATCTGGGAAATATCAGATATGTACTAACTGTACTCAATATTTCTATCTAAATAATATGTGTATCAGAAAAGGAATATCCTGCTAAGAATTTATAAGAGTTTGTAGAGCTATAGGAGACCAATTAATCTTTGGATTAATGGTCACTTTGTCAAGCTGCTGTCTGATTTCACTCCTCTTCCAGTTCATTTTCAAAGTCAATAATAACAGATTTAACAAAAGCTTTGTAACAAGTGCCAAAGAATAGGTCAATCAACATACCTCTGACCATTAACTAAGAGGAAAATGAAGAAATCCTTCTGTTAACTCATGTTCCAACACTGCAGACGCCCATGCTGGGGTTCAATGTATAGCTTATGGACTGTGAAGGAGAAGAGTGAATTTTATTCTTCACTCACTCTGACACCCACCCTTTTTTTGGTACAAGTTTGTACTAACTTCTCAATGTTTAATTTTGGGCAGCTATCAAGACCTATATCAATCCATTCTTTTTGTTTTAAACATCCTCATTATTTAGCTAAAGAGGTCTGTCCTTCCACTGCAATGTATATAACAAGGTATCAGCTATTTCTCATATAAATTATAAACTTTATACCGTAACTATAATTCCTTGTGTGTATATGTTCTCTCTTTTTTTTCAAATAACTCCCAAGAGACTTCTGTGGCTTTCATATTTAATCTAATTGAATGAGTTACTCAAAATCTATGGGATTAAAAATAAGTGTGTATCAATCACACTTTGATGTGATTTGCACTTTATCAAGGATGCTAATTGGAAAAAGAGAGTCATTTTAGTAACTCCAACAAAATCTCTGACCCACAAATGTGGGTTTTTTTGTAAATAATGTAATTTTAATACATCATAAAATAATGATTTCAAAAAGTATTATAAAGAGTTAAAAAATATCAAGCTTATCATAGCATTAATTAAACACATAGCTACTCTAATGTAAATATTATGCAGTAGCAAGTAGCAATTGCTTTTATAAATAATAATATCAATAAGACTATTCGTATTTCTCTCCTTATTTCTTTAAGAGCATGATAGACATTTTGATGTATTTGGCCTCTCTAAAATAATTGGTTTAGTTTCAAACTTGTAAGATTTGATGCAGAAAATTATATAAGACTGTTTTTGTATAGCACTATTCAATGTTGAATTTTAGTAAATAAACAAATATCCATAATCTCAAATAGTATCAATAATTTGTAAAAGAGGTCATGAGGATTGAACCTCAATGGCTTCTGAGTCAGCAATAGATATGACTTCATAAAATTATCGTAAAGCCAGGCTGACATATTGACTTATCTTCTGAGAGTTGTGATCCCGTCTATTTTCTTATAATTCCTTGTGTTTTGTTTTTGTTCAGAAACTCTAAGTAAAAAAATTATTAGCAAGCAAAGCATAATTTATTAATGACCTTAAAATGAAGCAGAGCTGTGCTAGGAATGCTCAGAGCAAAGGAAAACTAATTTCCACTGTGGGGAGCCTTTTCTTCCTGGGAAACTGACCAAATCAGAGCTATTGGCTCAATGGTTCAGCGGCATTGAATATGCCACCTGCAAATTCTCACAGATCAAACATGGGAACATTACTGTATCTCTCAAGACATTATATTGAATCAAACATTTCAAAGGAAAAAACTCTGGTACTGAGACAAGTAATCAATGCCAGTGATTTGCAATAGAGCCAACTGTCCTCAGAGAGCATCTAGAGATGTTTGTATTTCACCTATTACAAAACAAAAACAAACCCAGGTCTAAGCCATAGGCAGAAAGCCCTACTTTTCCTTGCATGTTCATTGCCTAAGGGCCATTTCTGATGACAGTGAGTGTTTCGTTCCTCTTTGAAATGGCAATAGGTAGAAGCCAGGAGAAGCCTTAGTAGATCCTGCTAGGTCTGGGAATTTCATCACATCTTTAGAAGGGGAAAGTGGCCATGAGCTTCACAGGAACCTGAAATGCAGTGACATGGTAAAATCAATATCACTTCCTTGGGCCTGCAGACCGAACTCAAGCAGTGGCAGCAACTACAAAACTAAAAACCCTACGAAACTGCCAGGAAACAGTAAAATGTTCCAAGTGATTTTGAACATTGGCTAAAAGCCAAATTGATTAAGATCTCAGCTCAGAATGATACTGTATGAGTCAAAGGTATGAGTCAAAAAAAAAAAAAAGAAAGAAAAAGAAAAAGAAAGAAATGTTTCTTGTAGATTAGTAACTCAGCTTCAAACAACTGAGTTCTTTATTAAGTCAACGCACTGACTTCCAATACAGCTGATAGCTGTGACAGATGTCATTGTACAAATCACTGTGAAGTAGTGCAAGTTTCTTATGTAAGAAAATCCCTTCATTCCTACTCTGTCCTTTTCATCTCACAGACAATAATTTCTTTGCAATAGACCTTTGGCATGAGTGGACTTTGCTCCATGTACATTTTTCTCTTTCTTGTGGTCATAATCATTAATGAAACTGTGTGTTGTTGATATTAGCTTTTGATCAGAGGCTATTATTATTATTTACTGTACTTACTTCTGTTAATTACCTGTTAACATTTCTTGCTAATTTAGTGCTGGAACTCACATGTCTTTCATAGACACTGTTGGTTGAGTTTTCCGTTTTCTTTTGTATGGGGCACACAGAGAATTGTTGCATGAGCAAACACAATTCATGCCAAAAAAAAAAAAAATAATAAAATGAATTAATATTCACATACCCTAAAAGGAGAGGGTACATCTAGTCCTATGTAATGGCAAAGATACTGGAATGTGGCCATGATGGACTAGATTAAAGGAGTGGAAAATTCCCAGCCAGAACCTTTACTGAGGATTCCCTAAGAAATTTTCCAATTTCTCTCATTTTTGATTTCTGGAAGTTTCCTTAGACCGAATCAAATCCTGTGCCTGGAATGAATAAACTTCCTAAAATACAGAGACTTCATAGAGGGCATATGGCTCTAAATTAGTGAGTTTCAATGTGAAGCCCATTACTTTCTGGGAAAAATGGTGAATTGTAAAAGGAGTAATCTTTCTGTATCTCGTGAGTTGTTTTAATTTGGCCTACAAACTTGGGAGTATTTTAATCTTTAGATAAAATGTTAAATTCCTCATATCACTTTCATTTTCAAAATTCCATAAACTCTCAAGAAGCTTTGATACAAGAGGACAATTTGTATCCAAAATTTAACACTTGAATGATTGAAAATGTTTAAAAAAATCAGAATATAATGTGCATGAGTATTATAATATCTATTATTTTACATTCATTTCCATTTCTGTATTTTCATTTTATGATTGGTATTTTGGAAAGTTAGGTTGCCTCTTGTTATACTATTTATTCTTATTCTTATTATTATTATTTCTAGTGTTCTTGGAACACATCCAATCATTTGAACAGGGTCAGTATATATGAACACTTTTTTGGGGGAGGAGGGACAATATTTGAAATATATGAGTATTTTTCAGAGCACTAACACTCATTGCTACATAGCTGTTTACATAACATGGTACTAATTAATATGTATAACAAAGCATGAATTTCTTTAGTGGCTTCTAACATTTTAAATCTTTTCTAGTTTAATATGATAAGACTGGGTATGCTCTTCTGCATTTCCTTTTGTTTCTAAGACTAAGTATTTTCATTTATCTACATGCAAACTGTGGGTGTATGTTTGTCATGACAGGTATATACTATTTTAATAAATAATGACATTTTATATAATGTATATGTTTATAAATTATAGATATGTACTATTTTCTCACTCACATTGACAAAACCTTATAACTTCAAATAGAGGAGGTTGAGCATAGAAAGTGTCCAGTATTCTTTGCCATTTTAGTAATGTTTTCCATAGTATAGCATTTATAGTTATTTATCTATGTATAAGTAACTTCATATGTAAAAATTATTAATTAATATTGTAAACAAATTGCAGAAGATTATTTGAAGTACCAACATGGGAAGAAATTTCTCATAAGTATCTCCATGTACTTTAGACATTTTTTAAACATACTGACAATTAATATGCTAATTATAAATCTTTCCCTTTTATTCATTAGGCAATTTCTCTCAAGACAAACATATTCAATACAAAGTATTCATTGACTGAGTTTGGTATTAAACCTTCTTAACCTTTGCAATATTTAGAAATTCTTAACTGCTATAAAAATAGTGATTTTTTTTAAATTGACAGTCAAGGTTCCTTATTTTGTAGTGGTAAAATACGATTTTTTTCACTAGCTTTTTGTGTTTAATTTCATTTGTTTTGTTTAGTAAACCATCCCTACTCTATAATTTATAGCAATACTCGGAAAAACCGTATTATTTATGAAAATAAAATGATTTTTCCAAAAAATTGTATTATAAATGATATCAACAGGTTCTCATTGTTGCTCCTAGTGATAACAACTGCACTACTACTATGGAAAGCTTACAAACTATTTTATAATATTTATTGCACTTCAAATAGAGTCCTTAAATGAAAAAAAATATATGCAGGGTGTTCAATAAAATATCTAATATTAGCATTGGTCTTATGTAAAATGAATTCATAATTCTAGCTAGCCTGTATAAAAGACACACAGTTCGGGTATTTTATTTACAAGACATGAGCCTAGGTTGGGCAGGTTTGGAGCTACCCTAGTTTATTCCCCAGCTATAAATTTCCTTGTTACTTGCGGTTTCTCCTGGCCATGTGCTCATGATAGTCCATTGCCTCTCAGGGCAGCATCCTCAAACACTTTCTTTCTTCTTCTCCATCTAAGTGCAACCCCCTCACTCGATCTTCAAGGCCCACCTTTATTCCTCCACTACCCAATCACAGGCTCTAGCCTTTTATTGATCAGTTAAATTGAGGAGCAAGGTTAACATGGCATTACTTGGTATGCATGAATATCTGCTCATCAAGAGGCTATCAAATCTTAGCCAGTAATTATCGTTAGAATTCAAGCAGCATCAGACCAACTCACTACATTTTCCATTTTTTTTATCTAAATAAAAAGCCTCTTTATTTTATGAAATACACAACATAGGGTAGGAACAATTATGAAGCAATTTTGAACTGTTAGTTAAGAGTAACATCCATATAATGTCCAACCCATTTACATTTAGCAATTCAAGTACTCCGTTGTCTATCCAGTCCTGGTGAGTACAGGGTTTTGTGTTTAAATCATTTTCTATCCTAATTTGTATTATCATCCTAAAAACATCTTCTAGATCTAGAATGTCTTCTTCAATCCTAAACGATCTAAGCTTTTAGTAAGACTATGACTATTTAGTCTTCAACCCCATCAGAGACTGAAAAGCAATATTACCTGAATAAGCAGGAAGCACAGGGATGCAGCTTCCACAAATCATAGAAATGACAGAAGACAGCTGAATGCCTGGAAGTACCCGGTATTCTATAACACACTGGAGCAGCTTCTTTTGTGGCTTGCCTCTGAAGTGAGAGGGATGTTAATCTGTGATGTAACATGTCTTTTCCATAAGTTTGTGCCTATATCAGCCACATATAGTCTTAATTTTCCTATCTGACCCCAGGTCTTGTACATTTAAGCCATCTTGTACTTTGTTTAATCTAGGGAATAATTCCTACTCCTTGAAATTGGATATCTACCTCTTGAAGTGGCCAATGTGGAAGCCAAGATTTGGAGATATCTGTTCCAATTTTAAGCATTCCTTCAATCTCTGTATTATTTATAAATACCTTTAATTATGGTCTTTGATCATCTATAGAAATTGGTCAATATACTCATTTTGGAGCCTCTGTTTTGTTTTTTATTTTTGTTTTTTAATTTGTCTATTGACTGTGGTTTGAACTTCCTATTTGGTCTTGTAGTACTCATTTTCTGAGCAGTGGTGTTCAATTGTCTTCTGGAAATGCCACATGGGAGTTTTTGATAAGGGGTTACACTATTTGTTGTTAATGTAAGTTCATTAATCTTATGTCAGCCTTTGCCACATCTTTTACATATGACAGAAGTCATAGTTTCCCTTTTGAAATTTGGTTTTCTTTACAATATCTCTTGCTCCTCACAATTAAGACATTTGAGAGTTTGGATTGCTTGAAAGGCCTTAGCGGTGATTTCTCCCATTAAGGCCCTATTAGGTGAACGAAGTCTAATATAAACTGTATTTATAATTTATTCATCTATTGATTCTGACCTTGTCTTTAATGGTCTGATTACTTCTTTGTACTTAGCATTCACCTTTTCAAAAGCTAAGGACTTCATTTGTATGTTTCTTTTTTTTTTTTTTTTTGGTTTTTCGAGACAGGGTTTCTCTGTGTAGCCCTGGCTCTCCTGGCACTCACTTTGTAGACCAGGCTGGCCTCGAACTCAGAAATCTGCCTGCCTCTGCCTCCCAAGTGCTGGGATTAAAGGCGTGTGCCACCACGCCCGGCTAGTATGTTTCTTGCTAATAGGTTTGATCTACTTCTCTCTACAACTGAAGTCAACCATTGCAAAAAGTCAATGAATGTTTCTTTTGGACCTTACACAACCTGAGAAAATGACTCAAGTCTTTTTCCTGTTTCCCTAACCTTGTCCTAAGCATTTAAGTCTGCCAAGTGACATAATGTCAAGGCTGCTTCATCATATCCGGCTTGCCCCTCTAGCTCACCATACTAACTCTCATTAAACAGCTGAATCTTAGAAACATTGATCCCTCTGGCTCTATGTTTTTATTTTATTTTATTTTATTTTTTATTTTTTAATCCTATCTTCTTACCCTATTCTTCCCAACATGAAAGCCATTGTAAATGTGGTCCAATTTTCAATATTGTTCTTGCCATATCTTTCCAGTCCTGGGGGATAATTATGTTCTTGATAGCCCAAGAAGTCAGGGTTTGTTTTACAAATGGTTAATGCATTAAAAATTTCGTGATACATTACTTAAGTTTTCTCAGCTTCAACACATCCACAGATTGCCATTCAAAGTCCTGGAAATTTTTTTGGATGATTATCATCTGCTGGTTTTTCTTATATACTAACTGGATAAACTAATGTTATCTAACAACCTTTTGTTGGCTTTCTTTAATTTTATTTCTGACTCTACCTGAATATTTTCTCTGATTAATATTTTAATTTCCTCTTTGAAGGTCTGTGTCCATATTCCAGACCTTTCTATTTCTTGTATCTCTGTCATCCTAGCACTTTGGTTAGCCTGAGGTATAGTTTTTTTGTAATCTCTTCTCCAAGGCTTGTCTTCACGTCTTGTGTTTCTCTTATCTGTTCTCATTCTGTTCTTTAAGTTTTTGTATCCTGTGTTCTAAGCTTTACTTCCATATTTTATTTTATCCCTTATATTAAAATTTTGATGTTTTAGTATCTACTTTATTTGGCTTTGTTAATTTTAGTTAGTCTTCCTTTAAGCCCTGCCATCAATTTGTAATTTTCTCTCTTTGTTGTTCATTCTGATCTGTAAAATTCTGTATCTCTTGTTCAACTGCTCTTCCAAGCCCAGTCTCTAACCATTTTTCTCGCTCTGTAGCTTTTCAAGACCTATACAATTCTGTACCTTTAGTTCTAATGTATCCTTTAGGCCTTGTTGCCAAGTCTTAGATTTTTCTGCCCGTTGTTCTTTCTACTCTATAAGTCTTGTATCTTCTGTTGTAATCCTGGCTTCCATAATTTTATTTTAACTTATGTTATAACTCTGATATTATAGCATCTACTTTAATATTGCTTTATTAATGTTAGTAAGGTCTGATTTAAACCTTTCCTCTAACTTTGACCCTATTATTCTTCCTGTCTCTCACACATCTGAGCAATCTCTGTGCTTTATGTCCTGCTCTATACGGCCTTAACATTGTTTTCATTCTGTTTTACACAATCTTTAAATTCCATTTCTGATGCTCATGAAATTTTTCTAAGGTCCTGTTCCTTGAAAAGACATAGAAAACTAAAATTGCTTACTCGGCTAAGAGTAAAACTTAACAATGTAATTAAGTAAAATTGGCCAAGTGTCAATTTCCTCTAGATCCATCCCCTTTAACCATTCAAAATAGCATTACATAAAATGCAAAAGGTCTCTATTGTGTTTGTCATCTTTTTGTGTCTGTTTTTTTCGAAAATTATCAATTTTCAACGCCTACGACCTGATCTAGAATTTCCTGTACCTTTGTCTTTCTCTGGTGTTGGATTCAGGATAGTGCCGTGGTGGTTTTTGATTCTTTTATTTGTAGAGAGGGGCTGATCATGGATAAGCCTACAGCTTCTGCATTCTCGAGCTGATGCTGTCTTCTGTCTGCTATGCTGAGTGAATGGAGTTTGGCAGTGATTGGCGGCATGTACATCTATCCCAGGAAGCCCTCAGTTCAGGAACAAGAGTAGAGCCTGGCTGCACATATCCTGTTTCGTGTGACTATGCAGGAAACTGTGTGAGGGGAGCAAGACTGGAGGAAAGTGAGCATGAGCAGAGATGTCCAGAATGGCCAGCTGTAACTGTGAGAAAGTGTTTGCCTCTTAGACAGACACGCTTCTGGGGCCTCTAGTCAGGTGCCCCCACTGGGGCATTTATGGTGAACTCTGCACTATACTATGATGTTGTCTCCACTTGCTTGGGTGAGTTTGGAGAGGAAGAAGACTATGACCCCTTAATTATCTCAGTGTTCCAGAGTGACAGGCAGTGTTTGGTTTCTACCCTGCTCTCGTCAGTCACTTTAGAATGCTGTCCTAGGCTATCTTAGCTGCCCATTTTCAGGAAGTAGAAACTTATCTCATGTCGGTATGATTCTAAGCTCTGGGATGGGCACTGAATATAAAATGAATTTATAATTCCAGCTAGCCTGTATAAAAGATACCCAATCCTGGTATTTTATTCACAAGCTGTAAGCCTAGGTTGGACAGGTTTGGAGCTGTTCTTACTTATTTCCCACCTATAAAGTCCCTTGTTACCTGCTGTTCCTGGTCTTTCACCTCTCATGGCAGCATCTTCTGCTTCTGACTTCTTTCTTCCTCTTTTCCTTGCAATCACTTTACTCAGTCTTCAAGTACCATCTTTCTTCCTCCACTGCTCAATCACAGGCCCCAGTGTTTTATTGACCAGATCAATTAAGAAGCAAGGTTCACATAGCACTTGGTGTAGGTGAGGATCTGCTCATCAGGGACAACTGCACTGTGAGACCCAGTAATTAGCATTAGAATACATGCAGCTTCAGACCAACCCACTATAGTCTCACTTTGAGGAATCCATGAATGGTGGCTTCCTATCTTAATGCTTTCCTGTTCATTAAAAGGATTAAATGCCACAAGTATAGAGACCCAGCATTTGCATATAGAATAGAAAGAAAAAAAAAGAAAAAAAATAATTCAAGTGCAGTGTAAAGTCCTCTCTCCTCATGTACTTGGATTTGTTTTACTTAAGCATTTGTGTAGTTTTGTTCGTGTGTTTTTGTTGTTGTTGTTGTTGTTTGTTTTTTGTTTTGGTTTTTTTTTTTTTTTTTTTGGTTTTTTTTTTTTTTTTTTTTTTTTTTTTTTTTTTTTTTTTTTTTTTTTTTTTTTTTTTTTTTTTTTTTTTTTTTTTTTTTTTTTTTTTTTTTTTTTTTTTTTTCCAATTAGTGTGTTCAGATAATTGGCTTTTATGTAATAAATTGAGTGTTTTTGATTCCCTAACTTAAAATGACTGTGCTTTAATTTATATTTGCATATTTTCTTTAAGGTAGATTCACAACTTCACAGTTTTGAAATGTAAATAAAATAATAGATTTTTCCTTCATTTATATGATATAGTCTCTATTACATCCCCACATGGATAATGAAATGGAGCGTATATTGCTGAGTCTGCACAAGGAATCTTTCTGTGCTCTTTAGTTTCTGTAATCATAAAAGGACCAGTGAGAAAGGAAGGTAGACTGAGGTATTGTCTTTACATGGTTCTCTTGTGGTCTTTTATGGGGCACTTTATGGATTGGTTATTGACATGGAAGAAAGGATCCAGCCCCTGTAGGCGGTGCTATGCATAGAGTATTAATACTGAGTTGTACCAGAAAATATACTGAACAAGCCACGTGGAAAATGCGAGCAAAGAGTGCTCCATGACCTCTGTTTCAGTTCCCCGTTCCACATGCCTCCTGCCTTAAGTTCCTGCCCTAAGCTTCCCTTAATGAAAGACTATAAACTATAGATCTGAAATCAACCCTTTCCTCCTTAAAGTGGCTCCTAATCAATGCTCTCTGCCAGCCAAAGGTAAAAACTAGGTCATATTATTTAAAACAAAATAAAGTTTGTTTTACCCGGCATGCTATTTTTTTATTATTATTATAGTATCTCTTTTTTTTCTCTTTATTAGATATTTTCTTCATTTACATTTCAAGTGTTATCCAGAAATTTCCCCATACCCTCCCCCATCCCCACCCTGCTCCCCTAACCACCCCCTCCCACATAATGGCCCTGGCGTTCCCCTGTACTGTGGCATATAAAGTCTGTATGACCAAGGGGCCTCTCCTCCCAATGATGGCCAGCTAGTGTAAATGTGTTTCAGTGTTTTGTGGCATTTCTGTTTAAACAATATTGAGCCGAAAGGGAGCTCCTTAAATCTCCCAAAGTCTTTGTGAGATCTTTTTTTTTTTTTTTTTCCTTTCCAATTTTAAGGTATTTTCTTCATTTACATTTCAAATGCTATTCTGAAATTCCCCTATACCCCCACCCCTGCTCTCCTACCCACCCACTCCCACTTCTTGGCCCTGGAGTTCCCCTGTACTGGAGCATATAAAGTTTGCAAGTCCACGGGACCTCTTTTCCCAATGATGGCTGACTAGGCCATCTTCAGCTACATATGCAGCTAGAGACACGAGCTCTAGGGGTACTGGTTAGTTCATATTGTTGTTCCACATATAGGGTTGCAGACCCCTTCAGCTCCTTGGGTACTTTCTCTAGCTCCTCCATTTGGGGCCCTGCGCTCCATCCAATAGTTGACTGTAAGCATCCACTTCTGTGTTTGCCAGGCACTGGCATAGCCTCACAAGCTACAGCTATATCAGGGTCCATTCAGCAAAATCTTGCTGACATGAAATAGTTTCTGCATTTGGTGGCTGATTATGGGATGGATCCCCGGGTGGGGAAGTCTCTGTATGGTCCACCCTGAGATATTTTAAGCGTCCAGAGTACTGAGTCAAGGAAATCAGAATGTGGGAAACAATGTGGTGCAAAGAATTGAACGATGAGGTTTGAGGAAACTTACATAGAGTATACTGCTAACTAAAGTAGTGACTAGTGTTGACCTCTTTCTATGACCTGCTGTAATTTGTTATGAGCTTGTCCTTAGAAATGTTTAATAACTACATGTTACATGTTATAACAGTGTTGCAGATATTTTGAAGGCAGAGGACTGTTCTCATCCTACTTGTAGGATCAGTGCACCAAAAATGACAGACATTACCTGTCACCAGAGTTACCTGGGGCAGTGGCTTCGTAGTTTATTATCTCGTGCCAATGAATATTAAAGATGTAAACTCTACTGAGAGTAAGCAATGGGTCATCTCTCCAAACAATATACTGTTTACTCCAGCACAGAGGGCTGAACTGTGAATTTATTCTTAGTGGAGTAACGATCCAGTTGTTTTATTTTACTAGTAAAATGAAAGAAAAATATCCATCCAAACAATTCTTTTGAGAACTCAGGTATTTGGCTGTCTTTCTTATCACTTATCTGAGATCATCTAATTGTTCTTTCTTATGATCTCTTGTCTAAGAACTTAAGTGCCAGGGAATCACAGCTTCTAGTCTTGTTTTTCTGATTCTCTTCCCTTCAGGTATAATCACCTGCTTCCATAAGAGGGAAATTATCTTCTCACACTGGCACAGGTGCACATGTCACACACACACACACACACACACACACACACACACACACACACACACCACAGAAGTGGAAAATTCTGTTTCCAAATTTTAATATCAGAAAATAAATAAATTTTCATGTCAGAAGATAAATAGAAGCATCTTATTAAAAAGAAAACATGTTTCCAATTATATGCCTGAAAGGGCTAAGTGAATTTAGCCTTCGATAGTCATCCTCTTCTTATAGTGCCTGACATTACTTGCAGGGTTCCAGGTCCTACGAGATTCTAGGAATGCAGGTATACCTGTGCTAAACCATAGCTCCCAGAGATTTTATCAGTTGCTATTTCTAGCACATTTAGAATTCAGTTTCTAAATTATCTTCTAGGTTTGAAGGAATTTTTGACCTGTCTTTTCTGAACTATTCATTGATTAAGAAAAGCATACATTTTAATGTTACCGGCTGGTATGGTATTCTTGCATCAGATACCTATGGATTTATTTAAGTGACTTGTTTGTGGAGTTGTTTTAGTTATTATCTGCTTCACATAGGCATAAAAGCAAAATCTCAGATTTTTTTAAATAGCAGATGAATACAAGAGCCTTCCATTACTAACTCTTTACAAAATACATTTTGTGGAAATTTTTAAAAAATTATGCTGCCCATAAAAATTAGACCAACTATCTGCATGTAGTTATATTATATTCTATATTGAGCATTATGTTATATTGAGGACAACTTAATATTATAATAACACATAAATTATGACAATAATTAACTATTTTTTGATAAAAGTGTCTCTTTTTATACTTATTATGATAATGCTGGAATATCTACTTTGCCCAGTAGAGGTCTGTGTATAATGATGTCACGTGTACGTACTCTCTCAGTCTATTTTCAAAACATCTTGTGAAATAAGACAAATTATTATCACTGTTTCATAGCTATCAAATCACACACCAAGAGGCTAGCTTCATTACCTATTTATCTATTCAGCTATTTATAAACAAGCCTAACTGGAGTCAGTAATATCCAAAAGAATGATCCAAAAAACAGCTGAATGCATGTTTAAGTGCTTTTAATTGTTTTATTAAACTTATCAAAAATAAAGCAAAATTGTAACAACAGATGAAAAGACTGATAAATTTCAAGAATACAATTTGTAGAGTTTTCTTTTAATTCTTATTAGAATGAATTACGTGGGAGAGGGATGGGGAGAAGTAGAGACATTCAGTTTAATCCATGCAACGCAATGCTCAGTTTTTATACCTAAGAGTACTAAATAAAGCATTTGTACTATTGTTAGAGTCTTAGCATTTTTGTAGTTGTTTGAACTCTGATTATTGATAATGCCCAATTATGACTGACTATAGAAGCATTTCAAAGCACAATTCTAAGTGTCTACAAACTTGTTCATGGAGGAAGTTGTACATTAGGGAGACCTGACATTGCCATTTATCCACTAAAATCAACTAAATAGTTTTGCCTCAATAATTGCTATTTAGTTTTATTTATTGAATTGTATTGCATATGTACAATAAATGTATATGCACATCCGCTATATTAGTAGGCATAAGTTATATGGTGATTGTATGGTTAATAGTCATTATCATTGAGTGTTGTTATTCATTGTATTTCTATTCAGAAGTAAAATTAGTGAAATCAAGGAATTATCTCCATCTTAAAACACTAACACTATACAATAAATAAATAAGCAAACAAACAAGCAAAGGAATAAATTAGAGACCCAGGCTGCTCTTGTTTTCACTTTGTAATATGTAGGTCTTCATCAAACTCTACTATGCATTCTCAGTATCATAAGAGGAGCCCCACACAGCAAGTGAAATGACTGCTCTCAGTAAAACAGTACAGGACAAAGAGATTGATAGGCTAGTATGGTTCACAGATCAGTGCCCTTCTACCTGTGACTGGAGCACTGACACAAGGCGGGAACAGTAGTAAATTTACATGCATGACATTTTAACCATTGAAATTTCTGGGAAACTATATGGATGCTATAAAGCAGGAATGGCAGATGTACTGAGATGATCGGAATTTTGGTTTTGCCTTGAACTAGTATTTGCTTTGGAAAAACTTAGACCCTAGTATCTTAGTCATAGAGATGGGATAAAGCTACCTGAGTCTATTTTGGTAAACACAAATACATTAAAATCTGCCTAAAGAGTAAAGTATGTTAATTTTGCATATGTGTACCTACACACATACTCTGTGTTAATCTTCAAAATCCACAATCATAAATATTTACATTTAAAATAAATTGTATAATATAACTGATAATTATGTATCAATATCCTTATATCAAGCAATAACCAAATACACCTACACTTATCAACACTTAGGATTAAATTATCATGATACTTTTAAAGAGAAGAGGGGGAAACGGAAGGAAGGAAATAAAACATATGGACCTGTATATTCCTTTTTAAAATTTTTATTAGATATTTTCTTAATTTACATTTCAAATGCTATCCCGAAAGTTCCCTATACCCTCCCCCTGCCCTGCTCCCTTGCCCACCCACTCCCATTTCTTGGCCCTGGCGTTCCCCTGTTTTGGGGCTATTCTTGTGTAGAAAAACAAACAAACAAACAACAACAAAAAAAAAACATTGTTATTTTTTTTGGAAATGCTTATCTGTCCACATAGGCATTTGGAAATACATTAGAGGTTCTGTTGATTTTCCTTCTAAAATTTTCATATAAAATAAGATAAAAACGTTTCAAATAACGTTCAAAATAGGAAGATTTTAATCATAAGCCTGAACCTGCTGGTGTATGATATCATTACTCAGTCTCATTACAGTTCTCCTGAAATTACTATAAATGCTATTCAAAATATAAATGGAAACAGGTTCACTGAAGCCCTAAATCACTTCCTTGGTACCTTCTGCCATCAGTGTGCATGGTTTCTACCAATAAAATCCCATTTTATTAGATACTTTACTTTGTGTTTTCAGGCTTTTTTTCTATCAGTATTTGGAAAATTAAAAGTCGTTTTGCGACATTCCCCGCAAATATACACATTGTATATAACTCATTTCTTTATACCTGTAATCTGAAATGATGCATTTGCGATTGCATTTTTAACATCCCTAAATGGAAATTAAAATTGATGGTTTTCATAAGTTATGTTAGAATCACCTAGAATGATCGTTTCAATAGACTATGATAAGTAATTTCACTGGAACAAGTATCAGTGAGTCGAAATGGTAAGACCTTCTTCTCCCTCTAAACATGAGGCTACTGGCAAGATCCATCATTATATAATTACTTCTGTATTCAAAATATAACCGAGAGAATTCATAAGGAAACAAATACTTAATTTTACACGTTTATTTGCAAATTATATTGATTGCAAACAATTAATTTAAATATATTGGTTCATTATGTTTCCTTCTGAATAATCATTCTAAGTAAGTGAAAAAAGAAAAAAAACGCTTTTTAAAACAGTTCTGTATTTCTCATTCTGGAAGATTTCTTAAGTTAAATGGTACTTTGAGAAAAAAAATGATTATGTACCCACAGAAATTATGTAGATAATTATGTATTATTAACTTTGGAAGGTGAAGCAGACCACAGAGTAAAACCCAGAGTCTTTGTGCTGCATGGAGGGAGTGGGATTGCTTCCTTATCTTGGGCTCTCTTGTTTGCTTTGCAGTTGCTGCGATTGTGGCTGTGGGAGGGCTTCTTCCCTGTGCGCTGTTGCCCATCCAAGCCTAATATGGTTAGTGTTCCCTCCCACTTTACTCCTATGTTATGTCCAACTCTATGCACTACGTCCAGAATCTCTTTACTTTCTCCATCTTTGTACATCTAAACACTCCGTGAAACAGATACCTTAACTTTGCGAAGTTTAGATAGACCTCATTCTCTAGAGAGACTTCTAAGTAATTTGACAATGGATGGTCTCAAATAAGGAACTGTGAGTACAGCGGAGTGTATCTGCCAAGACCTGTGCTTCGTCTACCAGGCTCTCCAGTGGTTCTGATTGGAAGTACAGATTCTAAGGAGTACAGCATCTGTCATATTTAACATGTCACTGTTTTCGTTGTTCCATCCAGTAAAATCCATATCACTCATGGAAGTACAATGCTACTTCTGCCCAAGTAAAAAATCACCAATTTTGTCTCTGAGAACCATGGGGTGTCCATAATGTGATCACAGTCTTCTCTCATCATAATTATCATGGATGCATGTGACATTGATGAGGAAAAACAATGGTATAATAAATGGAATTACATTAATTCTGATATTTGAAGTGATATTCCTATTTTGATGCCACTGAAGTAATAAATAATAGTAATAATTAATAATAATAATTAAAATCAATGTTCAAGTTGGGTAACCATAATCATTTGCAAATAAAGAAAAATTTAAATAATTTAAATAACTAGTTGGCTTATAAATTATATAGTTTAAGATGTGGTAGATAAGAATTTACATTTATATTTTGAGGGACTGCTAAATCATAATGAGATAGATTACAAAGTTATATAGACGTTTTTGTTGATTAGATGACTAGAGTCCGAGTCCTTTCATTTGTGTATTATTTTCAAATGTAGTCAAAATTGTCAGGAAAAGACAGTATAAAATAATGTGTGTTTGTGTGTGTGTGTGTGTGTGTGTGTGTGTGTGTGTGTGCGCGCGCGCGCGTGCGCATGTGCGTGTCTATGACTCTGTGAATGTGTGTATACATGCCCATAGAGTCCTGAAGAGGACATTGGATCCATTGGTCCTAGAGTCATGGGTATTTTATGTGACTCTGCAGGTTCTGGGAAATGAGCTCACTTTGCTTGGAGGAACAGCAAGTGCATTAACCAGTGAGTCAAGTGAGGTATTTTAAATTATTACATTTATTATTTGAGAATAATCATTTATTTCCAGATGAGTGAAATATGTGTGTGCAATGGGGTTCACAGAACTGCCCATGTCATATGTGATAAAAAAAAGGGGGGGGGAAGGGAGCTGGGAGAGGAAGAGAACTAAATAAAGATTATTGCAGTTCATGGGCCCTTTCTCTGTCTCTTGAAAATTGCTCATTTGGAAAAAGGGTTGAAGTTACACTAAGTTCAGATTTGGTCACAGTGTTGGAGGTAGACATTCTTCTTAGCACCAGGATTCAGTGACAAATCCCAAACACTTGAAATCACGCAAATGGTGAGTTGTAAGTAAAATCATTTTCTTTATTTTTCTGTTATGGCATGGAAAACAAGCAAAAAGAGAGACAAAAAACGGTCACCAAATTGTGTTTTCTCCTTTACACATATGGCTGGTTACAGATGCTGTTACAGAAAATGTCATAAGAAAAATAAGTAGTATTTATATGGTTAGAGAAACAAGATGTTTGACATCTTTGTTAACTTTCAAGTAAATCTCACATATAATTAAACACCAAAGCATCCATGGTTGAGAAACAATGAGTAGAGTTAAAAGTTAACTACAATGAAATACGCAACCAGGCATCAACAACAAAATGATGTGGGAGATGGATTAGTGGATAAAACACTCGCTGTTTGGCATGTAGATGAGAGAGAGTTCAGGCTTGCAGACACTCTGAGTGTGTTAGTGCAGGGCATATGTGTAATCACAGAGCTCTTGGCACATAGTAGGTGGGCACTGAAGAGTGTCTAGAAGCATCTGGAACAGGTAGTCTCTTCTATGAAAGCTTTCTCAAGCAAAACAGATTGGTGAGAACCTTCGTTGAGGTTATCACTTTTTGACCTCCATCATGATTCACATATGCACACATACACACAAACATACACATATCATCATACGCATGCACGTGTGCACTCACACACACATTCATACACTCACAAACAAGCATGCACACATCAACATGTATGTGCACACATGAACATGCATGCACACTTGCATGCATAATATTTTCAATCATTTTTTTTTCTGTTTTGTTGTTGGAAGAAAGTGAGAATCATGTTCTTCACAGTTGAAAGCCAACGATAAAAGCATTTCTTAACTTCTTTCACCAACCAATGTTCCAAGTAGGATGAAAATCTACATGATTTATGTGTGTATGTGTGTGTGTGTGTGTGTGTGTGTGTGTGTGTGTGTGTGTGTGTGTATGTGTTTGTGCTGCTGTGGAGAAAAAATATTTAGATAAAAATGACGGGCTCAGATTAGGAATAAAGTGTTTATAACTCATATTTATGGAAGACATGCAATTCCTATAATGTCACCTGGATTTGGATGTGTAGCAATATGATATTTTTCAGATGCCATGTGAATAGTTCTCATTGAATTTTGTCATCCTTCTCACTTATGAACATAGAGATTTATAGACACTTTAAATCTTGGAATCTCATTTTTTTTCTTTTAGAAAGATTATTATGAGTATATGTGTGGTGATTTTGATCTTGATATTATGGAATTCACACACCTCGTAACTTCCCCTTGCAGATACACCAGTACTTAGAAATACCTTTAAGTATATTGGAGAAATACAGGAAGCTAAATTTAGGAAGAATACTTGTATAAATAATGATATGAACAACACCAATGCAAATTCTTAGTTCTGAAGTACAGCTATTTTTAATTTTCCTGAGGCTTCTAAACTTGTGATTGTTTAGTTTTAGGGTTTTTTTTTGTTTGTTTGTTTTGTTTTGTTTTGTTCTGCTCTTTTATATATTTTAGCAGAAAACAGAAAACATTATTTTGCTAATTTTCAAGATGAAATTTTAAAATTCATCTTATTTCAATTCTTGTTCTCAAATTATTTTTATCATTACAGCTGATTTTCTCAGTCTTGATATTTATAATACAGCATTAATTTTCCAAACACTTTCCATCCTTAACTAAAATCTACTGTTTAACAGAAGCTATTTCTTTGCTATAAAGGAAGGTAACTTAGATATCTGAATTTAAACCACTCCTGAAAGGAACCTGCCCATATAATCCTCAGAACACTTGATACCACTGCCTTCTATCTTTCTTATTTTACCATTATTGTCTAGAGTGTGATTGTTGCCTCATTTCACCAAATAAATTATTCTATTTTTCAAAAACACTATCAAATTTTAATATAGTATATTTTTACTTATTATTCATAAGACATTACAATTTATTGCTGATATTTGGATTTTTATGCTCCTGCAAAACAGCAAATACTTATGAAATATTTATAAAACATGTGAAATATATTAGTTTCTAAGTAGTCATTTCATCAGTATCTTAAATTCAAGCCCAGTGTAACTCCTATGTTTACTCAGTAGCTTTCACTTTATTCATATTTCCACGTGCTTCTTCATGTGACCTCAGTGGCAAAAGGGAAAAAATATGATTTTAGCCTTTTCAAATCTGAGATATTGTCTTCTTGTTTGTGTTTTATTTCTTTTTTTTCCCCAATTACCAATTGTATGCATAAAAATCACCATGCAAATCAACTTTTGTATTTACAACTGTTTTAGCTAAAGACATAAGAGTTGAGTTGTACATAATCCTGTTGCAAATATTAACACGATGGTTAAACTAAAAACAAGGGACCGGAGACATTTCAGTGATTAAGAGTCTGTATCATTTTTCCATAGGGCGTGAGTTTGATTCCTAAAACTCATGTTGGGTGACATACCATGGCCTGTAACTCCTATTTCAGTAGATGTGATGCCTCTAATGTCTCCAGGAATCTGTACTCATATTATGTATCTCCAAAACATGTACCTACGTATCCATCATAAACAAAAAACAAAACATGTATTGAGATAAAAGAAAATTTCAAATTTAAATTGATCACTAATTTCTTGTTGCTTCATAATCTTAACTTTTCCACATAACAACCCCTTTCTCGCGTTAACTATGTGTTTCTTAGAATCGTTGTATAAATTATGCAGGAATTTCGAAATTAATACTACTCTATCATGCTTTATAAAATGTATTGCTATATTAAAATTCTAAATTAATTAAATTTTAATTCAGCAGTGAGTATAAGCTATAATTCATCGTTGGATTGCTTAAACTTTGAAAGTGTGCATTATTCTCTTATTAGTGGTCATAAAGAGAATTCAAGAAGGAATTAACAGAACACTTACAAATTTTGCATACCCAAATGTTTTGCGAAGCCTTTTTGATATAATATTCATCATGCCATCCCATGTTGAAGGAGATTATTTTCCCATATAGAGGCATTTCTTCTGAGAAATAGTTGAGACATTTCAATGAGGTGGATTTTTTGTTTGTTTGTTTGTTTTTGTTTTTTTTAGTCCACATATCCTACTCCATAAAGATATTGGGATGCCTGCATTCTTTTATATATGTGAGAAAAATATGGTTGAAAATCATATTACCTTCTGCTATTAAATAACCTAAATATCCAATAAACACCCACTTTCATGGACTCACTCCATGACTACCCACTTACCAAAAAAATGTTCTTCCATAACACAAACTTTATCTATGCAGTGTTTCATAGATAAAACCTAATGTTCATGTGCTTGTATATTTCACAACACTGACTTACCTGAACTCTTAAGTAAAACTTCCTTTTTTTTTTTTTTTCCTCATTCTGGCCAACCCTGCTCGCTCCAGTTGGCCCCGCTTGCTCTGGGCGCTCCTGGCTTCACTCGCTCTGGCCACCCCTGGACTCACTCGCTCTGGCCAGCCCCACTCACTCTAGTCAGTCCTGATCGCTCTGGTAGGCTCCACTCGCTCTGGTTGGCCCCGCTCGCTCCAGTTTGTCCCACTTGCTCAGTCCCTGCTCTCTCCAGTCCAAGGAATCATTTATTATTATTCATAAATACACTATAGCTGACTTCAGACTCACCAGAGAAGGGCATCAGATCTCATTATGGGTGGTTGTAAGCCACCGTGTGGTTGTTGGGATTTGAACTCATCACCTCTGGGAGAGCAGTCGGGTGCTCTTACCCGCTGAGCCATCTCACCAGCCCAAAACTTCCTTCTTTAAGTGGAAAAAAAAAATCTTCATCATTTGTGCCCCAACTCAACCCACCAGAGTGATCTACCTCTGTAAAGCACACTGAGCTGGAATAAACTATGTAACCCAAGTGACCTTGACTCACTGAGTTGCTACTACTTCATTCACCCTTCCCTGTAATCACACACACACACACACACACACACACACACACACACACACACACACACACACAAAACCACCACCACAACAACAACAAAAAACAGGAAACCAAACTCCTGACTTAATTGGAGAGAATCCTGAAATGCAAAAGTCAAAAAAAATTATTATAAAGCTGTGCCTCTTTTTAACATTCTAGATGTAAAATTCTCCAAATTGAACATTAAATAAAGGTTAAAGCCATTATTATATCGGGGGGGGGGAAGTTAATGTTAAGGTACAAGAACCTATGGTTTCAAGAAAATACTTTAACTCAGAGTGGTGGTCCAGGCTTTTAATACTAGCACCCTGGAGGCAGACATCGGTGGGTTTTTGTGAGCTTGAGTCCAGTGTGGTTATCACAGCAAATTTCAGACCAGCAAGCTGTTATATAGTGATACCTGGTTTTAAAAGATGAGATTTTGTAGTTTGAAGAAGCAAAACAAAAATGCAAATGCTGCTGCACATTTTGGGGTTTATAAAAGTTTTGCTAAAAAGAAAAAAAAATCAACAAAGGCACATTATAATTAACCCACAGAACAGAAGACTAATAAAGAGATGTTTGTCATGTGTCAATCTTATACATAGCATCAGTTTTTTTTTTAAAAAAAAAATATCTGAATTCGAAATTATCCCTCGTTCCACTAATGCAGCATTACTTCTTTTGAAAAAAAGTAACGTATTACTATAGATACAGATAGGATACTCTGATTTTATAAATGGCTGTTGTTAGAACCCGGATTATGCTTTATCTTGGCTACTTCATTCATCACCCATTTTGTCATTAGCCACAAGAGTGCCATTAACAAATCAATGATTCTGTGTATTTCTCAGTATTCTGGAGTGTCTACATTTATATCCCAAATGTATTATGAAATGTAAATCTATATCCACTGACACCTCCAGCTCTACATAGATGAGTGTTTACCTGTTCATGGATTCTGATTTTTTTAAAAGTCCAAATACTAGTCTAATGACTGGAACCATATTTTCAATATCAGTATTCCTATTCCCAAAGATATATCCCCTTGTTTCTTAGGATGGGTAAGGAATACAATTAATTATTTTCTAAATTTACATAGGGCCATGACTATATTTATATATCAAGCACCTCTCTGGAAGTTTTAATTAGAGCTAATTAATGACTATAAATTGGGCTTATATATCATTTCATAGCTTGTGTCATTACAGAAAGAAATTACTATTCTTGAGAAACAAGGGAATACATCATCAAAGGGCTTCTGTCAAAACAAACACTCCATATACTTCTAGCACAATCATTTTAAAGCTCATCAAATGAGCATGTTATATGAAGGGACATAACATCTTTTCTGTTCAAGAAAATAACATTTTGAGAACATAGAAGAAATAGGTCATGAGCAGTGAGAAGCAACGTTTGACTGTTGGAGTATCCATTTGGAGCAGGTAGAAAAGATGATATTGACTCAACATGCTTCTATGCAAAGCCTTGTTAATGAGGCTGAACTGCTGGAGTGCCTGCCTCTGCCAGCTCCACTTTCACTGGCTGTGTTTTATTGGAGATTGTTTTAGTGGTGCTTTAGAGGTTCCAGAGCTTAATTTTACCTGTTAGTGTGACATGCAGTGTATATGTTACAGTCATTCAGTCTAAAACAACCCCTTTCTATTATCTCCGAATTCTCATGTCTAGAAAATAAAATTTAAACCTCTCCTCACCAAAGTATTCCCAGATGCTTTATCAGATGAATTCACAAGTTTTATTTCCTCGTTTGTATGAAGGGTTTGGATTTTATTTAAATATCTATAATGTTTATTTATCAGTAATGGTTATTGAAGATGTAGTTTTGAAAGCTTATTATTACTGTATTTACTTTTCAAATGGCAGTCTTAAGAATGGAAATGGATCCTTGTTTGCAGAGGTAAACTGGAAGGATGCATATAAGCCTTTTAGGTTTCCTTAGAATTCCTACAATAGAGTCTCTGCCAGTATTACTTAGATAACAAAGGTCTCAAGATAAATTTATGTGATTGTGTTTAGAACATTGTTGATAAGAAATAGCAATGACTGCTCTCCCAAGTCACATTAGAGATAAAAAGACATGCAATAACCTACAAAGTAGGAACAACTTAGTGATATAGCTCATATTACCTGGGATGGACAAAATTCTATTTCTGTACAATTTTGTGTATTTGTTTCTACATTTTTCTGTCTACCTAACTGTGATGAGCTGTTTCAAGTCTTAGGGGCTCTTCAGGAAGAAATGATTCAAGGAAGTGTTAGCAATGAGGTTAAAAAAATCCGTTGAATTGCTAAAGAGTAGTCTTCTTTCCTAAAAACAATATATATTTAATCACATTATTTTTGTTTTCCCCAAAATGCATTAGGGGTAGCATACAATGTAAGTTTTAGTACTTTATCATAATATTAGTTGCTGTACTTTTAAAAACGTCAATTAGATGCACCATGTTTATCATTGTGTTATGTCTGTTTAGTACAAAATAAACTATGTATTGTTTTCATTTTAAAATACTTGAATATGTTTTGAATAACCCCATATACAAAACCAAAAAAAATTGGTGAATATCTATTTAGTATTGTACCCTGAAGCATACAATAAATCTCAAGCAAATTTGTAATGAAATAATTACTCATTCTGGTTGCATTTTTTTAATGCAGTAATGAATGAAACTTTTAATGAATTCTGTTTTGTGGTGGGATCTTATGAATAGTAAAATCACTTCTTTTGAGTTTCACTGAAAATAATTTAAATATTTTCATATTTTCTGGCTGTTTAATGTTATATAGTTAATCATGTACCACATCAACTCGGTATTCATCAGCATAGTCATCTTCCAAATACCTGTCATTGTGTAGGCACAATCAAAACATCATCCAGTCATTCATTTATTCATCCATCAATGTAAAAATATGTTGAATGCCAACTCCAAATCAGATACTAGTCCACTGATGAAATTTGTAAATGAATACTAATTCTTGTCATATAATTACCTGACAAATAGTAAAATTACTGAAGAAAAATTGTACTAAAATGAAGGTATTTCACTAGCGTGTGAGAATCACATCATGAGAGAGTAGAGCTACCTGCAATTGAGAGCTCACGGGGAATATCCAAAGCAAAACCTAAAAAGCAATCAAAATTTGCAATGTTATGAAGAATATACTTGAAAAGGAACCAATAAATTCAAATATATGAAAACATGCGGAACTATCTTTGGGATTTTAATTTATGTGTAATATACTTTAGGAAAAATGCAGAATATTTTCAGTAATTTACTATATTAATGACTACAGTAGGAAGATAATGTAATAGAATAATATCTTTAGTTGTGTGTTTTGGCAATAAGGATATCTAGTACATTTTGGAGGGTCAGAGTACATGCTAGCACACATTTTTAATCTTAGGTCTCTGGAGGCAGAAGCAGGAGGATTTCTGTGAGTTAGATGCCAGTCTGGACTACATAGTGAACACCAGAACAGCAGGAATCCCTAGAAAAACACTGTTGATTAAACCAAAATAAATCAAGAAAGAATAGTTAGTACACTTTAGGAAATAAGCTATACTATAGACAGATGCTGGTATATATCTGGGCACTGACACCCAAATAATAAATGAAAGGCTATTAATGATGAAGTAGGAGAAATACTGAGGAGAAAAGTCTTAAAATGTATATCATATAGATCTTCAGACAACTGAGTCATAGCAGAGAACATAAGGTTAATGTTCACATTTTAAGGAACAAGGTCATTTTTTTTATTAGTCACAGAAAATGGATGAGAACAGCTGGAAAAATTTAAATACACAGGTTTTTCTGTTGGGTCCAATGAATTTGAAAGGTCTTAGAATACTTCTGTGAAAGCAGTATATAAGAAGCTGTAATAAAGCTTTCCAAGAACTCAATCCAGAGCTGTTAAATGAAAGAGTCCAAATGGATGGATAGAATAAAGACCACCAGAGATTTGGCCCAGGATCTTTGAAAATATCCTTTTATAAATCTAGAGAGAAGAGAGAAACATCAAGGAAAAAGAATCAGTTAAGGATGTTGGTCAATCTATACGAGGAAAAGTAGTCACAAAATAAAAAGTTGTCATTATTGACCTTTAGATGATATGAGAATGAGAGAAAGTTTCAAACACCTGCAGATTATTGGCTAGATGAAAAAGGCAAGACACTAATATCTGGGGGATGGAGGTAAGAGGCGATCCATATTTCTCTTGAATAACACAATTATCTGAGTAAATATGATTGAAAAGAACCGCTAAGGCTCTAGGTTAAGGATCATTGAAGTGGAAAAGGGATATATAGACATAGATGTAGATTAGATATAGACATGGAGATTGAGATTAGATGTAGATGTAGATATAGATGTAGATGTAAATATTCAGGAGGGTTCAGAAGGTATGAGGCCATAAACAAGAGGAAAATGTTGAGCAATTAAAGCTGGAAAAGACAGTGGCAAATGAGTTGGAAATAAATGCAAGAGAGAACAGGAAATACTTGATGTGTGGTATATGAGGTAATGACCTTAAAAATAGGCTTAGAAGGCTGGAGACAGTATAATCTTGATAACATGGTTTTCTTGGCATCAAGGAATAGCAGCTCAAAATGTGAATTCCATTCAAAATGAGTGTTCTCGTTTCTCATTACTGGCATGGAAATTGGCTCTGGTTTTGAGAAACGTCGATTGCATTTGCTGCTCCTGGGGAGATGCGATTGATTCAGCGTGTTTAGATGTGGCTAACTGCGGCTCACTTTGTTCTAGGCGGTGTGGCTACAGCAAAGCAAAGCAGGATCCAGAAGAGGAAAAGATGCACTTTCATAACGGGCACAGTAAGCAAATTGTGCAAAATAAAAGCAAGAGGCTTTATTGTGTTGATGATTGCTGCTCAGGTTAGGCAATTTGTAGTAATTGACTAAAGCCACTGCCTATAAGAAAGCAAGTACTTCTTGCATTTATAGGTCATGGCTTTGGGCAACATCTGACTGGTTTATTCGGTTCAAAACAAATATGTCCATTATGATCATTAGAATAAAAATTCTTGTCTCTTATAAAATGCTATTGTATGTAAAACCAACATTTCAGGTGGACTCCAAGTGCCATGGAATGTGAGTAAAATCTGTCAGTAAATCAGAGCATCAGACCAAAGGTCTGAAAGTTTCGCAGCTGCTTATTTTTGCAGGACTGTAATAGGAATTTCCTGATGAACAGACACTCACTGTCATCAGTCTTGGTTCAAATATCCCTAAAAGGGACCATATTTTTAAAGAAATGTATGAGATCCCATTTCAATATGAAGGAAAAAAAAAAAAACTTCAGGGAGATTTAATTGTAGTATTTTAATGTGTTTACTTTTCTGTTAGTGGTACATAACATGAATCAATTAGAAAAATGAGTGGAGGCAGAGATCTTTCACTTCAGTCAGTCTACCAGGACCATGCATAACATATTAAAATCCTGGAGTCCACTTCATAGTCCTATGTATTTGCTATCAGTCTTTGAAATGACATCCTGATATGAATAGTGGTAGTTGGGACTCATGTAATATACAGATCTATGGGAACAGATGCAGAGTAAGAAGTAGAAGTTCTGATTTCCTCTTGACTTCTCCTCCAGAACCACTAGAAGTTACTTTAAATGGTCTTTCAAATTCACAATTAATGATTTGTTACAATATCGGAAAACAACCATTATTTTCTTGACTTCTTCAACAATCACAATGTTCTCCATTTGCATCCAAATCACACCCTCTGGACAGTATCTTTAAATATGCTTACACAAGTATGCAATCATGTACACATATTTTATGTACAGAAATATCCACATTTTAAGTTATAAAATAAAATAACTATGTATATAAATATCATAAATCAGGAAAAAGCATGTTCTTGCAACTCAACCATTTTTAGAAGTAAAAGAGTTCAGTCACACTTGATTGTTCACAAATTCAAATTAAGTGCAGCCATCTTTACTACATTAATACCCACATACTCTTACAGTTAAACTGCCAGGAGTAAGAACCTATATTGATCCGCACACTTATGAAGATCCCAATCAAGCTGTTCATGAATTTGCCAAGGAGATTGAAGCTTCATGCATCACCATTGAGAGAGTTATTGGAGCAGGTATGAGGATGTCTAAATTCTGAGATTTCAGCTCTGTTTGTACTACAGAATATATTACATCAATGTCTTCCTCTCCAATAGAATATCTTTAATCTCTTGCAATTGACTTTGAAAATTATCTGTAACTGATCACCTCTCAATGCTATCTTTTGTGTAGTTGATATTTAAATGTGCAAATGTCTGCCTTATTTATGGACCAAATAAAGATTCTTTGCCTCTATCTATCTATCTATCTATCTATCTATCTATCTATCTATCTATCTATATTGTAATACTGGAAATTATTTGCTCTGTTCAATTCATCTTGACCATGTGTTTACACAATTGAATTAATCTTTGTCTTATTCCCTTTTCTTTTTCTTATCATCAGTAGTAATTGCTAGTAGACTATGAATTTTAAGTAGACTAAAAAACAAAATGAATCATAGTCAGTTTTTTTTTTTTTAATTTCTATCTAATGTTACCATTTGGATTGTTTAGTATAAACTAGTAAGCCCTAAGGTGTCTTTGGATCACATACACAAGATATTTCCAAATGTGACGTTTACTTTTGTTAATACTACTCTGGATGTTTGGTCTCACTTTTAATTTATTTTCTTCCAACTGAACCTTAATACTTCAGAAGTTTAATGTTTTGCTAGAATTTGTATTAGAATAAGAATTCTGAGTTTATACAGTGTTCTTCCATCTTTATCACAAGGTGAATTTGGTGAAGTTTGTAGTGGACGTTTGAAACTACCTGGAAAAAGAGAATTGCCTGTGGCTATCAAAACTCTTAAAGTAGGCTATACTGAAAAGCAGCGCAGAGATTTCCTGGGTGAAGCAAGTATCATGGGGCAGTTTGATCATCCAAACATCATCCATTTAGAAGGTGTTGTGACCAAAAGTAAGTATAGTCACACTGTGTGTGTGTGTGTGTGTGTGTGTGTGTGTGTGTGTGATATCATGGGCATCTGTTTAAATCTTTGTGGCTTCTACATCAGTGGTTCTCAACCTTCCTAATGTTGCTACTCTAATTTCTCATGTTGCAGAAACTCACAACCATAAGATTATTTTTCTTGATACTTCATAACTCTAATTTTGCTAGTTATGAATTTCAGTGCAAAGATTTGTGTTTTCTGCTAGTCTTAAATGCCCACCATTGTGATCAGGGCTCACAAATTGGGAACAACCGCTCTATAGTAAAAGAACTGACCGAACAAAGTATTGATTTCTCAACTAGTACAATTTTTCCTGTACTTAGTAGAGTTTTCTTAAAGATGATCTGTAATAACTAAATTTTCATCTTATAAAAAGTATATTCATTTACCATAAATTCACTGCCAAAAAAGAAACAGAATAAAAAAGTATATTGAGTAAAACAACAACAAAATAAAATAGATTAAGCATTTTAATAATAGTTATTTATGTAATTTTTTGAATTTTTAGTTGTGATCTTAGCCTTCAGCAGCTGAGTCATCTCTAAAGACCTGTTTATGTAATTTTTATTTATTTAGTTGTGTGCTACTGGGAATTAATTGTTCTCATCAACAGCCTCAAAAAATCCAAAAGGATTAATTTGTTTTTAATTAAAGGAAATACAGCTTTAATTCAGAATTACCAGAAGTTTACATGCTATTTAAATATTTGTTAGCATCTTATGAATATAATTTTGTAGTGTGCCACTCCATAAAGGATTTCAAATATTTTAATCTTCAGTTACTCAATAAAATGTTAAATGTAATCCACTGATTTTCTTCCATATTATTTTGTCATAAGACACATAATTTATAGTTAATACACATAACAACATGCTCAGAGAACTCTCTTTGATATGACATGGATATGTCATATCAATAATTCTGAATACACACAGGCTGGGTTGTAATGAATGAATGAATGAATGAATGAATGAGAATCAAATGAATATTATAATACAAAAAGTGTAGCCCTGTAGTCAAAGAGTACTTCCTTGGGCAACAACTATTATCAGTTTTATGCCAGGATATAATTATTGTTGGCCTCTGAGGTACCTTGATTTATCTCATTGATGAGGAGTATTATAAAATTTAAATTATAGAAACTACTTTCATTCTTAAAAAGACTAGACATGTGATCATAAAATGCTAGACAAGCTTTTTAAATTTCTCACTGCCACAGTAATCTCTGCTTAACAATGTCAGTAAAATCCAGTGTATCTTTGAAGATTGTTTAAAGTTACACATGCAACAGTGTATTTAGAGAAAGCATTAAAAACTCTCAAATTCCAGCTTTTTGCAGGATTTTCGTTGCATGGTTCAGCTGCCTTTGTCCTATACGTGCACATGCAGCCTTATTATAAAGGGCTACATATCTGATAGCTCTGCTTTCTTGTAGACACAAGGTCTCCTTTCACAGAGAGAACTAGAAGTTAAACACTAAACAAAGTGTTTCCTAATAGGGAAGAACTAAAATGTACTTGGTATTTGGGCTTTAATATTTTGCCTTTTTCCCTGAAGTATACACCTCACATTCTTCACAATTTCCTCCAATTCCTTCTAAAGTTCCACAAATCATGGGACATAGTCACTCCGCATTCAAACTCAGTGTTATCTGCTGGTCATTCCAGTGATATCAAGATGTTTGCAATGATCTATAATATTCTCTTATTTGGTCCAAAACTCTTCTTTAAATCTTAGGGATAAAATTCTTATATTTGATGTAGATTTTAGTTCTCTAACAAAACAGAGAATTGTCTTCAGAGAAGATAGGTAATGTACTGGGTATTTACATCTATATTATGTAAATCTGGTTCAAAACAGCCACTTTCTTTAAGCACCTGGCACCAAACTGTCATACAAGAAATATAAATAGTGATATTTATTTTATAGTGATAGTTAGCCATAATGACTGTTATGATGTCCTTTTGTGTATTTGGTGAGAAGATCTGTGTGATCAAAAATTATACTACTGAAAAGACATATTTTTCATGTATTAAAATAATAGTGTTTCAGAGTAGTAGGTGATGCTCCAATTTATAAGAAATATTCATTCATATTTACATATACTTGATTTATTATAGACCATCTTTATACAGCAGTGTTCTGAGGAGCTTAATAGACACAACTCCCTATAATAACACAGGCGAATTTCTCATATATTTTATGCATTTCTAGCCTTTATTATTAGGAGCTAATGTGGAAGTCAACCAATGATCACATGCAGATTATGAGTCATATTCTAAAAAATGACACTGCTGATGAGAAGATAGTTTTCAATTTTCGTTTTCTTAATGAAATATTCTGCTTGATGTTGCTACCCAAAGGAAGGCTATGTATTAGGAAAGCAAATGCAAAAGCTGAAAATGATGTCTTTGGTTTCAACTTCGTGATCTGTGTGAGCTGAAACTGTATCCCCCCCCCCCTTTTTTTTTTTAAATGCAGCCCTTGATGTTCAACTTAGGAAGTCTTCAACTTGTTTTCAATTTACCATGTTGTGACTTACTTTATTTGTGTCCTTAATTTCATGCTCTCTGATCTGATGCTAATTTATTCAGCAATTATTCTCAACCTGCAGCACACAGATAATGAGGCATAAGTGCAACCAACTCTTGTGATTTTTCTGATTGAAGCTGAAGCAGGGAGTCTGGAGTAGGACCCCACACTATGGATGAGGTCATGGCAAGCCTGCTCTTTTATTTGTGCACTGCAGCTGACAAAAGATTAAGGACCCATTTGGATTCCTTCCGTGATGTTTTGTTATGAAATACATATTATATATAATATGTATGTTATATATAACATTTATAAGAAGAGTCTTGTGAATTAAAAATCCCATAGGTTTTGGCTTAATTGATTAATTTGCTGTACAAGACACAATGATCGATATATACAGAGGCAGTTTTTACTATTTAATGAAATCCTGGGGGAGGGGAATGGAATAAAGACATAAATTATGTTTTTTTTTTTTTTTCCACAGTGTTAGAAAACTCCCTTCTTTCAATTGTGTGTATATTCATGAGGGAACACTGTTCTTGCACATACATGTTTGCATGATTGTGAGGACCAGACGTCAGCCTGAGATGCCTCTTCTCAGGAGCCACTCACTCCTTTTGTCCTGTTTTGTTTTGTTTTGCTTTGTTTTGTTTTGTTTTGTTTCCTTGTTTATTATTGGACAGACTACCTCACTTCCTTGGAACACACCATGTAGGCCAGACAGGGCTGCCAGTGAGCAACTGAGATACTCCTGTCTTCATCTGCTGCACTCTTGCAGCTACAAATGCAGACCACTCTACTTGTTTTGTGTTTCGAAAATCAAACTTAGTGCCCATGACTTCACCAGAAGAAATTTACTTTTTACGTACAGAGCCAACTCACCATCCTACCTGCTTAGTTAACTTTATTTCCATGGGCTGAAGGGGTGACTTAGTCAATAAATTACTCACCAGGCAAAGATGAGAATATCAGGCTCCAGCTGTCATCTAAAAACACTAGCATAATGCTATCAGTTTGTGATTCCAATGTTAGGTAGGTAGAGATGACCAGAACTCTAGGACTCACTGGCCAGACAGCCTAGTGAGTGACCCAGTATATATATACAGGGGGAGCGTGTTTCCTGATTCATGATATTCTACCTGAAATTGGCAAGTTGTTTCCTGATTCGTTATATTCTATCTGAAGTTGGCATATGATATGGCCTTCATGCACAGAGCCATATGTGTGTTGGTTTATGCTCATGAGCATATCTTATACACAATTTTCCTAGGTGTAAAATTTCAGTCTCAAGGAAGGAACAGAAGTTTCTATTGAGATAAAACACTGTATAGCTTTATTTGTTAGTTAAAATAATGTAGAGATAAATTTACTTCTATTATCAAATGGACAAATTTAAACAAATATCAGAAAAACTTTAAAGTAGTAATTGCATTGCCTTCCTCTTTACAGGAAGATGAGATACTCAGATTGACAATTGATCACTAAATTATTCTGGAAATGTGGATGAACTAGAAACACTTATCATTATTATCTCTCATGATTTATTCCTTTCTTAAAAGATGATTCTTTTTTTAAAAAATATGATTTCATTTCTTTCTTTGAGAGTTTCTCACAGTGCATCAGTCCAGATGCATCCACTTCCCCTTCTTCTCAAGCCTCCACTTCTGAATCTAGGACTTCACGTCTCACTTATTTACCTGGACTTTCTCTTGGCAGAGACAATCTCACAGCACAAGTCTTTGGTCTAAAGTCTATTACAAAGACTTTTTGTTCCCTCTTCCATGATGTTCCCTGAATCTTATGTGTAAGGGTTGAGATGTGAATACATTACTTGGGCGTTAGTTACCACAATCAGGTTTTTTCAAGTCTGCAAGTCTAGCCATTCAGAATTCATATATATATTTAGATGTTTTCTCTTTTATTTTTTTTTAGATATTTTCTTTATTTACATTTCAAATGTTATCCTGAAAGTTCCCTATACCCTCCCCCCTCCCTGCACTGCTCCCCTACCAGCCCACTCCCACTTCTTGGCCCTGGTGTTCACCTGTATTGGGGCATATAAAGTTTGCAAGACCAAGGGGCCTCTCTTCCCAATGACTGCCGACTAGGCTATCTTCTTCTACATATGCATCTAGAGACAAGAGCTCTGGGGGTACTGGTTAGTTCATATTGTTGTTCCACCTATCTTAATATTAATTCTCTGCTGAAAACAGAAGCTTCATTAAGGCTGAAATTATCACTTAACTGTGCATATAAGGACAAATATTTAGCATATAGTTAGAAATTATTCTGGTTTAAGAAAGTCGTTATAGTAAGTTTGACTCAAGGTCCTTGGCCTCACCACAGTAACTGGCTAAATTTATATTTCTGGGTATAATTCATTTCTTAGGAATTAAATGAATTTTATGGCTTTTGATTAGCCTACACTCCACCCCAGATATAGGTTCCGCTATTGCACACATCGGAATATCTTGCATTGCTGGCCATTGTGATTGTCTGTGGTTGGAGCTAGAGAGGATTTAGGCTTGCTTATTTTCCTCTCCACGTCATGCATGACTCCTTTCCATACAAATAGAGGGAATCTAAGGAAAACGATTTGCGGTCAAACCCAAAATTATTCCTTTAAGCCCTATGTCTGAGCAATGAGGTTTTTTTCAGCAAGAGGGCCTTAGATCATTTTTAGACTCTCATTTCTATTTTAATTATTGTCACTACAACAGACTTCAAGATATTTTTTCTCTTTATTTAAAAAAATTCTATTTATTTATTTATTTATTTATTTATTTATTTATTTATTTATCTATCTTTTAATTTAATGTATGTGACTACACTGTCGCTGCCTTCAGACACACCAAAAGAGGGCATAGGTTCCCCATTACAGATGGTTGTGAACCACCATGTGGTTGCTGAAATTGAACTCAGGACCTCTGGTAAAGAAGTCAGTGCTCTTAACCGTGTAGCCATCTCTCCAGCCCTTTTATTTCCCTTCATGAATTTATTTTAACTTACTAAAAATATTTATATTTGTTACTTACTTATTTACATTCCAAATGTTATCCCCTTTCCAGGTGGTTTACTCTCTGCAAACCCCTTATCCCATCTCCCATCTCCCCTCCCCCTGCTTATATGAGGGTGCTTCCCTACCCACCTACTCAGTCCTGCTTCCAAGCTTTGGCAATTTCACAACAAATTTAGCTCAAATGTTGCCCTCAGACTTTACCAAACATTGCTTTTCTGTCATGTTTCACTAGTGACAAGCAAACACAACACCCTAAGTACAATGCATAGTTAACTTGATGAAAACCTGCTGTATCCCCATGCTCCCATACATTCTCTGCAGAAATTCTATGTAATTATTTCCTGTTACTTCATTCAGTAGTTTCACTTTCATTTACCCTCCAATTTTAATTCACTGTGACCTTCTCCATTGGATCATAGTCATTTATCCCTTCATCCTCACTCTTCCTTCAAGTCTGAGTGTCCGAATGGCAACAGGTTGGTACTCCGTGATGCGAAGTAGATGAATGACGAATGAGGGACAGTCTCCAGGTCCAGATCAGCATGCCATCTCAGAGGGCAAGCTGCAAAGGAAAGGATCTCTTAAGTTTTCATTTGCATGTTCCCAATCAAAGCCCAACCTTACAGAGATTTCGCACATTTACGAAAGGAAGAGCCGTTTATAGAACAGCCAGAGGCAGTCCTATAAATGGCACCAGACTTTGTTGGCACTTGTTCTCACTGTACACTGCACTATATTTAAATTTGCACCTGGTTTATCACCTTTAAGATACAGCGAGCTACTTCAAACAGCTGTATTTATAAACCCTCCTGTCTATCACAAGGCTAAACACACTGAGCACTTCTAAGAACTCACATGAAGGATAAACCATTAGAATGTATGAAGGAGAAAATTTGTTTTGAAAGTTCTTAAATTTCTTTGGCCCTATGTACTATATGTTATAAACTTGGAGTTAAGCTATGCATCAAGAAAATACTTAGGGAACGATGATAATTTAAAAAAAAAAACATAAATATGATTCACAAATGGGCTTAATTGTTTTTATATTCAAAGAGCCAAGAAATGGGCTGTTGAATGTTACATAAAAAATCCAGGGAAATTAGCCATCCACTAATGCTCAAGTTTGGATCTCAGAAGATGACCTTTGCTTGGGTACAAAAGGCTCAAAACTAAAAGCATGCCATAGTTTAGATTGCTATAGTGTAAAAAAATGCACACTATATATTCTATTTGGCATATAAATATGCATTACTTATCAAATCATATCATTATCCAGTATATGAAATAATGATTACATTCAATTTATGTAAAAATGTACAAGTAATTAAAAGAATGCATTTCACATTGTTTTTATTCTGGAACATGGAGATAGTTCAGTTAGGAAGTCTTGCCTTGTCAGTCAGCCTGAGAATCTAAACGCAGTTCCCAGTACCTACTTACTTACCCAGGCCTGGTGGTCTGTAGCAGATAAGCAAGCGCGGGGGAGGAGGAGGCATGCAGATGTTGTGGAATCTCTGGCCAGCATGCTGCCCCACCATATCTTTGATATTGTACTTTTTTTTTTTTTTTTGTCCTTTTTGGGTATCTACAGTCATTGAAGAAATACATGCAGAATAATATTTACAAAATAAGAGTAGAAACCTTTAAAGGAAAAATTCCTAAAAAATCCTAAAAAATATTTTTATTAAATAATTTGTAACAATAGATAATAGATAAATCACAAATCATTGTTAGAAAGGACTAATTTTAAGTCAAAAGAGTTTCATTATTAAACAATATTACTGCATTTGAGATTTTAGATTCAATACCTTCTGTAAAAGTAATTACAATAAGAAATAATCTCATTTCATAATTTATTAATATCTGACTTCTGAAACATCAAGACAAACAAGGTAGTTGTATCTTGAGAATGACCACTTTTGAGAATATTTATGCTAATACAAACTCTTAAATATTCTTTAATAGAAAGTTTTGGATTATATCTTTAAAATATCATTTCATCTCAGATGAATCATATGGGGCTTTGGTAATTTAATATTTGCTCTAATTAAAATTACAGAACTTTACAGCTGATATTTAATACTCAGACAGACAGCAAGTAATAGCCCCCACAGAGTTAAAATGTACACACATCTTTCCAACTAGCTATTCGGAAGCTTGGTAGTTTGTCTGCCTGCTTTGTTGTTGCTCTGTTTGCTTTTCTTTCTCAATAAGGATTATCTATTTCCATTATGCAAAACTACCTTACTTTTTGTTTGGCAGTGATCATTAATACTTAAGTGGCTCTACACACATTATCCTTGGTTTCTATTAAGGTTAAAATTAAATTATTTTCAAACGTGTCAGTGTCAGTACACAGAGTGCAATACAACACAAATCCTGTGGAACAATAAAATGAAACTGTAGATATACAGCCATAAACAGGGACCCATATACATGGATGTATATTTAGTCCTTTGCCACTTAGAAAATGTTTCTAAAATAATCCATTTGTTTTCTATTGAATTATGATGCCTCTAAATGAAAGGCTCCCTAGTAGCCTGAAGTGGTGTCAGGGTTTATTGATGAGCTAATGGCTTCATAAAATCAGATAGTTTAAACACAAGTAGTATAAGTCCAGACTTAACTACAGATTTGTAGTGTAGCCTTGTTTAATGTTTCTCAGAACTGAACTTACCTCTTGAGTTATTGTTCAACTGCAGGATCTATTTCAATTGACTTCACTTGGGATATATATTTTCCATTTCTAACAAGATTATAGGCTGTGCCTCTGCTATTTATCATGGTCCACGACATGAGAAGCAAGAACTGCACTGAGATTTCACAGAGACTTCTTTAAATAACTTTGGCATATGGGTTGTAAGATTGCACAATGGGGAAAGTAGTATTCTACTTTTCTTAAAGAGGGATAGTAGATTTTAGCTAACAGACACACACACACACACACACACACACACACACACACACACACACACCCCACAGAATACAAGGATATTTTCTGTCATCGGGAATTCTAGATTTACAAAACTGAATCAACTGCAATTGTAAATCTGAGTCCAGCATGCTAGACAGCAAGTTCTAGTAGAGCTAAAATGCAAAATGATACTCAACCCTATTCTCAAAATAAAATAAAATAAAAAACAAATTCAATTGTAATATAATGAAAAGCATGAACTATGAGATCTACCCTCCAAAAACAAACAAACAAACAAACAAACAAACTTTAGCTCATTATCACTAACAAAATGCTGTGCAAAGATGTCTTAAACTTCCACAAATAATTTCTGCACATATGAAAACTTACTGAGTAGTAATTCCTACTTCCTGCTTCTCCTAGCCCTTCATAAAAGAAAACTACATTTCCATTCTTAAATTTATTCTTCTAAGCCTAAAGAACTTTACCTAATTCTTACAAGTGAAATGTAAATTCACATCATAATAGATTGCATGAAATGAATGTGTGTGTGTGTGTGTGTGTGTGTGTGTGTGTGTGTGTGTGTGTGTGTTGAGATATGGATGGAGGGAGGTACAGACAGATAGACAGATAGACAGATACACAGGGGCAGGGACAGACATAGAGACCAGACAAAGAGAGACAGTGAAAGAAACATATAGGGAGAAGAATAATAGAAGTTGAATTACTCTGAAAAGAGAGTCAATGTTTTCATAGTTTGTTTGACATAGTCGTGGATAGCAAGTCTATATTAGCACAAAAAAATTGAACATATGTTAGAGCATAATATAAAATTTGGTTTAGAAATATGTATTTTAGAAATACAAAATCAGAACCGGGTGTGATGTCACATACCTTTAATCCCAGCACTTGGGAGGCAGAAGCAGGCAAATTTCTGACTTCGAGCCCAGCGTGGTCTACAGAGTGAATCCCATGACAGACATGGCCACACAAAGAAACCCTGTCTCTAAAAACAAGAAAAAAAAAGAAAGAAAGATAAAATCATAGTTTGAAAAGAAATAGAACATTCCTTATATCTGCCGCTCAATTTTTCTAAAATGCTTTCTCTGGTCAACTGTAGTAACAGTCTTTCTGAACCTCACTTTGTCTCAGAAGAACTTATTGCCATATCACGATTACAGAGCTTTATCAACAATTTCACACAGAGCTAAGCATTTAATAAATTAATAAATAAAAGCTAGCTCATGGGCATCAATAATAAAAGCAAATTCCACAAATCATCTGCCTTTTTTGCATAGATTGCCTGGGGTAGGTCCCCAGGAAATAAGGCAAAGCAATAGAGAATATCTGCTGTGATTAACGTCCTGTCTTGATATGCTGTATGAGCTCTTCTGATATGGATTTTTTGATAATATGCTTTCAAAATTATTGGCAGATCTAAACCATTTCTCTTCTTCCAGCTGGATAATGAAAAATGATCTATACACTTTTATTGAATTTACAACGGTTAAAGAAAGCCGTGGTAATTATTACCATGTCATTTTTGCTGGATAGCAGCATCTGAGACAAAAACATGAGCCAAAATAAATGTAATTAGCATTAAAATGACTCAAGCATGAAAAAAATAATCGAATGGTACCTGAAGAGCCTCATCCTTATCAACAAAAGAATCTTGTGCTTGTTTGCAAACATCCATTTTAATTGCTTTTCCATCATCATTGAAATTAGAAATTCATTTTGTGTCTCTCTCATATATCTCAAATTACATTTTTGCTTTTGACATTTTAACCTACACTATCATACCTAATTAATTTGACTTTTAAAATTAGATAATAGTTGTTGAAAAAAATCAGTTAGGTAAGTCACCTGTCTCATTTGAAAAGAATCACTTTCTTTTTTCTAAATGAGTAGTTTTCATTGTTAGTTGCCTTTCTGATTATAGACATATTTTTATAACACAATTTCTCTCTTCTAAGTTTGGGCAACTGTAGGTGAAATTTAAGATACAAATTTGCATGAAATGAGATATTTTTTTCTAAGGCATGGTCCCATTTCAGCTCTCTAGTCCTTGGTTCAACAGTTGTAAACAAGGTTGGCCTCCTGCAGGTTTTATATCCATGATTTCAACCTGCTGCAGATGGAAATTGCTTAGGGAAACAAAGTTGCTTCTCTCTTAAACAAGTACAAGCATTTACCTTACAATCAATCCTTTAAAAATGAAACTCTTCCTGTAGCATTTACAATATATTATCTATGGTAAGCTACCTAGAAAATATTAAATTCACGATGTTCATAGTCTATTTGTAAAAACCATGTAGTTTTATACAAGAGACTTAAGCAACTGCAGACTTGGTTATATGGGAGTCTTGAAACAATTCTCAACAGATGCTAAGGGATGATTGTGTCTATTACTTACCTCTAATTTGTAACCATTACTAGCAAGTCTAAAGCACACAAAGATAGGCTGAAAAAGTAAATAACAAGGACAGAAGAAATTGAAATTGCTTTAAGAAAATACATCACAAAGTACCACCAATATAAGGTTATGGGATAAATAAGGTAAGAGCAGATATAGAACAGTGTTTTCTTTCATCATTATGATGTCTATTCAGGATTGTGAGTTAAAACAGTCTGTGATCCGTACAAGTCAGTAGGAATTCAGTTCTTGTAACTGTTTGTAATAGCAAAACCCTCTGGGTGATTTCTGTAAGGGAAGGAATAGAGTAGGTGGATTTAAAGGAAATAGCCTAACTGAGGAAGATTTCTGAAGACTTGGATTGATTCCAGAAAATTAGGACTCCTAGTTTCATCAGCAATTACCTTCAGCAACTGCATACACTTTTAGCTCTTCATTAGATACAATTTATAGAAATAATGATACATTATGTGATAATGAGCTAATGCTAGACTAGTTCCCATGTATTTTCTTTTGGTAAGAATTCAACTCCATCCTAGTAAACATTGATTTCAAAAAGCTGATAAATATAAGGGACACATCCTACATAGCAAGATACTTCACTGGAATAAAGTCAGAAACAGCATTGATGTTAGTGCCTAAGCAGTTTGTCAATCAGACCCTGGAAGAACATATGGATGTTCAATTCTTGAAAGAAAACAGATTCATTAAAATAAAAATCCTAAATGGACTCTGAGGAATCAGAAAAAGACCTGGAGATCCCAAACACAGTTTTTGTTTTTTTTTTGTTTGTTTGTTTGTTTGTTTGTTTGTTTTTGTTTTTGTTTTCCTCATTTTAATATCTGCCTGACTTCTTTCCAGAAGAACCACCATTATCATTGAATAAATTTAAAATTAGAAGTACATCTGATTTATAAACAGATGCTAAAAATATTTACTAACTGTTCTTCATGTTATGCAGAAATGACCAGTGAAAATATTTATTGTCTTCACCCGATTATCTCACCAGCTGACTCCCTTTCCTTCAGTCTCTCCTTTCCTGTCATCTTGTCACAGATATTCCATTGTCTTTTCTTTCACGTTCTTGCTTTCTTACTTATAATTAATCACCTCTTCACCTCTCTCAGTACCCTTTCTAAATATCCCATTTCATGGTCACTTTTCTTCTATCTGCCCTATGTCTATACACACACACACACACACACACACACACACACACACACACACACACGGGCGCGCACACACAGATACCTTATCACACACTATTGTAAATCTAACTCCCATATATAAGAGGGAATCACACAGATTTCTATTTCCGAGTCTGGGATATTTTTGTTTCATTTTATAATTATTTATATTTCCACCCATTTTTTTCTGCAAGTGTCACATTTCATTTTTGTTGCAAAAAATTCATTGTTGATGCTACGTGTTATTTTTTTCCCAACTCTCTTAATAGATCTAGACTGTCTCTCTTTCCTATTATGAAGGGTAATAAACATATGTGAAAGTGTTTCTTTATAATGAGGAGATCTTAAAATTGAATAGCAGACCTCTTTCATTTTGTTATTCAATTACTAGTTTCTTGAAGAAATACCATCCTGATTCCATAGTTGTTTTATCAGTTCATATTCCTACCAGCAGTGGATAAAGTTTTATCTTTCCCTACATTGTAACCAGCGTCAATTTTTGTTATCTAATTCCTGAATATTATTACTTGGAAGTTTAATTTTAAAACACTAGTACTTTCTTTCCTCCTCATATTTCATAATACAAGCATAGAAAACAAGGTTTTATCCATTTTTCAACTTTAATTCTTTTTTTATGATTTACCTGGGCATATCACGAAGCCCCTCTTGAATGTTAGTCCCCTCTTATTACACCTTCTGGAAATATATTATGCATAGTTTTTAAAAGAAAGAAATTATTAAGCTTTAAAGAGGATGAGAAAAAAATTTCCTGCCTTTATAATACACCATAAAACTCCATTAAAAGAAAATTGCCTTTAATGTACTTCATAAGAATGTAATCATCTGACTGAGAAATTAAACTGTCCAACTTATGATTCTAAACAGTCATCCTAAATGATCAAAAATGAAGATTTTTTTTTTCTTCTCAGATTTTCTATAGCTAATTTTGCACTTTTGTTGAGTCTGATGTATTTAAGTATGCAAACTCTGTCCTGAACTCATCAGTTCCTAAGTAAAAAATTCATCTTGAGGATATTAAGTCAATAACAATGCTGTTCATAGTTTTGTAAACTCACTTCTATTAATAAGTTGTATAAAATATAAATAATGGATGTAAAAGTTAGTAATTTTGTTGTCAGAGATCTTTTCTAAAGTCAAGATTGTTTAAATTAATGTTTTTTTTTTTAACTGAAAGTAATTTCATTGTAAAGTAAAATGTCATGTATTAAATTGAGATTATTATGGAACTTTAAATGTGATGGTAATGTTTTAGTTATTTTCTCATCAAACAGAAAGGGTTTTCTTATTTTTTTTTATTCTCATTTTTATATACTCATATTATGTAAATAATAAGACATCAAAATTCTGTGATGAAAAAATAGAGTTTATTATTGGAGGCCACCTGCATCTAACAAAAATATTATCTCAGAGATAAAAACGTTTATCAAATTTACAAAATAAAACCAACTAAATCATATTGCAAGTTTCTAAACTGTGAAAATTACACTAAGTTCTTGAATGAAGAGAGACTTGAGAGAAACTCACATTTCTGAGATAGATGCCATGATTAACATCATTGTAACAACTAAAAATAAAACAGGCATAGAAGATGATTGACTTGTTCAAGCTCATATGGTAGTGAGTATGTTAATCAGGTTTCTCAAAATTGTCAGATAAAATCAGGAGCATATTTAGACAAAATTAACTCATGTGATTTTGGCTCCTGAGGAGTTCCATGATATACTACTTTTAAGCTGAAAGCCCTTCCCAGTTGGTAGCACAATGACCTTTCAATCAGAAGTCTCAGAACAAGAGATGATTGTCTGCCCCAGATGCCAGAGCATTAATTGGGGAGAAGGAGCTGGTAGTATCAGATTTAGAGTTCTGATGCCCTAAGCAATATGAATGTACATCTAAGCCTTTATCAGAAAGACTCTTTCCTCATTTGTGTCTGTTTCTTTGGAAACAGCCCACATTGAGAGTTGATCTCCATGACTATGGCTATGCACCAATCTCTGAAATACTCAGATTGACAAAACAAAAGCATTTTTGTTTTCTGGAAATTCTTTAAGCTGGTTTAAAGAATAACTTACTTACTTAAAGAATTACATACTTGAGACCTAAATTTAAATATACTACTCGACAAAAGCTAATAGATTACCAGGTTGTTTTCAGAGTCAGTGTGGAGAAACCCCTGTTTACTTTTGTGAACCAGGTATAAAAGGGATGAGTCTATTCAGTCAGAAGTGATCACTTCTAAAACAACCTTTACATACCTGAGAGAATTTGAATAGGCTTTTGAGAAAAGTGGCTTGATAAACATGATATGGGTAGTGGAGAAAAAGAAGAAAAGGAGTCTTAGAAAAAGGTGTAAAGGTAAAGAAATGCATTTCCAGAGTTTATATTGAATGGATCATAAATAGGACAGGTATACAAGATCATATTTAGGATTGTTGGAAAGGAAATCATATTCTATGTTCTTTAGAGGGTATTATTGCTATATTGTACAATTGTCTCAATTGAAGTAGAATTAACACTTAAACTTTTTACACATGAGTCAGTATTGATCTAGGCAAATGTATGTACTTTTCTTAAATTTAATTCTATCCCTTCATGCTGTTTTCTCCTTGATTCAATACTATCAGAGTAAACCATCATAAAATAAAAAAAAAAAATCATGTCTTGGAGCTGAGGAGATGCCTTCATGAGTACGAGTGTGTGATATATAAGAATAAGTACCTCGGTTCAAGTTCCCAGCATCTGCATAAAAATGACAGCAACGGCTGGCTGGTAAACCCAGTGTTGGGGGTGGAAGGTTGAGGTAGAGATAGGTAGATCCTAGGAGTCCCTTGACCATTCCACCTAACGCATTCACATAAAGCTATAGATTCAATGAAATATGCTTGTACTGGTTAGTTCTTTCTCATCCTGACATAAAGATTAGTTACTTGGGGGAAGAAATTCTGATTGAGGAAATGTCACAATCAGGTTTAGTGTTTAGGCATATCTGAATATATATATATATATATATATATATAGAGAGAGAGAGAGAGAGGGTGTTTAGGCATATCTGAATATATATATATATATACATATATATATATATATATATATATATATATAAAATTATTATTATTATTTCTTGTTGATGAGGGTGAAAAAGCAAACTGTTAAAGGTGTCAGTCCGCTACAGTTGTCTACATAAACAAGGTAGCTGAAATTCAGCCTGGGAGGAAGCCACTGAACACCTTTCTTCAATAGTTTCTGCCTCTTATCCTGACTGAGTTCTTGACACAAATTTTCTCTATGTTGAACTATGATCAAGATATACAAAGCCAAAGGAATTGTTTCCCAAGTTGCTTCTGGTCAAGCCTTTATCACAGCAACAGAAACCAAACTAGGGCATCCTTGCATTTGTTGAATAAGAGAAAGAGTTGTAGCCATGTGACATATATATTCTTTTTTAATTTTAGACCACACACATGAACCCATGCAATCTCACATACAAGTTCACACACACACACACACACACACACACACACACACACACACATATCAAGGAAGAACAAAATGTGGACACGTCACCCTTTCCTAGAATTAAGAAAAAATCACACATTGAAGGAGTTACAGAGATCATGTGTGGAGCTGAACCAAAGGATGGACCAACCAGTGACTGCAGCAGCCGGGGATCCATCCCATAATCAGCCACCAAACATAGACACGATTGTATATGCCAGCAAGATAGTGTTGAAATGACTTTATATAGCTGTGGGAGGCTATACCAATGTCTGGCAAACATGGAAGTGGATGCTCACAATCAGCTATTAGTTAGAACTCAGGACTCACAAGGAAGGAGCTAGAGAAAGTACCCAAGGAGCTGAAGGGGTCTTCAATCCTATACGTGGAAGAATAACAGAATCTAACTAGTACCGCCAGAGCTCATGTCTCTAGCTGCAAAAATAGAAGATGATGGCCTAGTTGGCCATCATTGGGAAGAGGGGAGCCTTGGTCATGCAAACATTATATGCCCCAGTACAGGGGAACGCCAGGGCCAAGAGGTAGGAGTCTGGGGGTGGGGGGTAGGGGAGCAGGGCCGGGAGGTGGGGAGGGTATAGGGAACTTTCTGGATAACACTTGAAATGTAAATGAAGAAAATATCTAATAAAAGTTGGAAAAAAAAGGCCTCCACTCCCTGGCATGTTGTTTTCTGAAAGAGAGGAAAAGAATATAAGGTTGTGAGGAGAGCAAGGATCTGGGAGCTGTTGAAAGGAGGTCTGGGAAAAAAAAAACATTATCAAAACATATTTTATATATTAAAAAATAATATTTAAATATTTAACCAAGTGTGTTCCCACTCTCACCACACTTGGCTCCACTGTGTTTCTTTCCAGGTAAACCTGTGATGATAGTGACAGAGTACATGGAGAACGGCTCCCTAGACACATTTTTAAAGGTAAGTGTTGGCCTTCGTGTAGCTACCTCCTTCCATATGTATTTTCTTCATGAATTGAAATTTATATTGAGCAGCTTTAATGGTAAATTTTTAAATAGATTCAAAACAAATTTGGCAACACCATTATATGCTACGAGTAAAGGGAGTTTGTATGGTATGCTTTATTTATTTATTTTTTTCCCGAACACTTGTACAAATCTAATTAGATGCTCCTAGAATTTTATTTAAGTATATGATTATTTTAAACAAAGTGAAAGTAGGGATAAGTAGAGAAAAGAATAAAGGAAGGGAGGTTAAAAAAGAAGGAAAATGAAGGGAGGAAGCAGACAGAAATAAGAAAAATGGAAACAGTAAATAAAAGTCATACAAATACTCAAAATTTTGAAATATTTTGATTTATTTTCTGATAGTTTCATACATGTATATGAAGTTTTTTTATACTATTCATTCCCACACATTCTCATAATCATGTTTCACTCCCAGTGATCATTTTCTTCCTACCAGCTTGTTCTGATTCTAATAGATTGTCATGTGTATATGTAATATATATATGTGTGTATGTGTGGGTGTGTGTTTAAGAGAGAGAGAGAGAGAGAGGGAGAGAGAGAGAGAGAGAGAGAGATTACTATATTAGAATTTATAATTAGTGTAGCTCATATAAGCAGAAAAGTCAAGTTAATTGCTGGAGCATGCACAACTTGCCAGTGGCTATCACATTTTAAAACAAGATGCTGTTTTCCAGCTAATTGTTTTCAATGAGTGAATAGGCTTTGTTGATACCCTCCCCATACTTGATAGAATATTGAATACTGCCATGTTGTTCAGATTTTGTGCATATGACCACAGCTGCATTGAGTTAATTAGTGCTGTGTACAAGTCATGCCCAAAAGACAGTATTTCATAGCACTCCTTCTCATCCCTCTTTCTCATTCCTCCTTCTCATCTCTTCTCATCTCTTCCATTCTTTCTGCCAGTCTTTCATTATGTGCCTTTCCTGGAGTGGGTGCTCTTCCACGTCCATAGTAATGGACATTGATAAAAGATGTCTAAATTGCTCAGGCAGATCATTGCTGAAGATATCAAATTGAAGTCTGTAAAGCATTGTGATACCCCTAAGAATCAGCAGAGAACTAGTCAGCCTGAGATTATAGCTAATATAATCATGCCTACCGGGCTTCAGGAATAAAACAGTTATATGCATGCCTCCTGGTTTTAAATATTGGTATCACATCATTTTATTTGTATATAGCCTGTGTAAACTAAGGTAACATTATTATATATATGAGTAACCTATAGTCTGGAATTTTATTACATCAATTAAGTGGGTATTGTTTCTTATAGGGGAAGGGCCTGTTATGAAATTGATGAAAACTTTGAGAAAGTCTGTAAGGGATTACTGTCATGTTTCATTATCATGCAAAGATTCTATTGTAATCCCCAAGCTACACCAATGTACCACCCAATTGCTGGTTTACGTCTCTTCATTTACATATTTTCCAGTCTCTCAGAGTTGTAGCATCAGTTCATTCAAAGTGATTCAAACTACTATTTAAGCTTTATGAGTTCACTTAGCTTTATTGCATTTAAAGTCTTTGACAAAAACATCAGACTTCCAAAATGTGTTGATATTTTCCCATCCAGTGGTCAGTAACTATCCCTGCTCTCATCCACCCTGCAGAAAGCCCTGTATTTTCTCAGACCATTTCACCTTTACTCAGGCAAGTCTATGCAGATAGCTTTAAAAAAAAATGACCACAAAGTATACTCAGTGTTAGCCAAGGTTGGCACTAGATTGGAACAGTGAGCAAATTTCTCTGATGTCCTACAATAAAGAAGCTGAAGTGCTTACAGTACAATGACCTGGAACTTTTTAAATGACAGCCTTAGCTTTGAATACCCTATAAGATGAGGTACCATATACCATACAAAGTTTTATATGCCATATTATTAGAGCTATTAAGCAGATAACGCAGACAAAAGAAGATATGATGGCACATGCATAGTAAATGAACCTTTATTTAAAAAAGAGAAACAATTAAGGTCAAAATAATTAGGGATTAACACAGTGTAAATATGGATGGTCCATTATTTCTTCTTTATACTCTATTTTACAAAATTTAAATATGAACTTTTAATATTTTATTATTAGAGAAAAATCTGCCATTAAGATAATTAGTGGCACTCCACCTCCAGAACTATGAGTACACAGAATGTAAACTGAGCATAACTGAGTGTGTTGAGATAAACCTTTCATAGCAGCAGTAGAAGTAGATGCAAATAGATCTCTGTGTGTTTGAGGTCAGCCTGGTCTACATAGAGATTTCCAGACCAGTCAGAAATACATCATAAGTTAGATATTGTATAGGAACACATGAATAAAAAGGCAAAGTAAGTCAAAGCCTATAAATAAACTAATGAATCAATTGATGGTGATTTGAAAAAATAATACTGCTCATTTCAACTGAGCAAATTAAGAGTCCATACAGTTTCGGTGTTCAAGTATTACTGGTGTTAATAGACTCACCAAATCAAAACTTAAAATGTTTGACTCTTCAATAGAATATGTAATTAATGTATCATTTCTTTATATTGCCTTTATACACATTTATAGATTATGATAATTAATAATTAAGGACTATATAGAAAATTCTTATAAGAGACAGCATGATCATAAACTATTTTTTAATGAACACCCCATCACTCTTGAGTATTACCTATGAAACAAGGACACTGCCATTAACATGTAATGCTAGTTTAAAGCTATTTGCTTTTCTTCTCTCTGAATCTATTTTGCCATTACATATAAATCCTTATGGGAAGTATAGTACTATTATAATACTCCTTATAGGAAGTATAATCCTAATGGTTTTGCCATAGATAGATAGATAGATAGATAGATAGATAGATAGATAGATAGATAGATAAAGGAAATTATATCCTTAACATATTTGATCATAGTTGCATAGTTCCTATATATTTTCAACTGCAGCTATGTTCAGAGCATAACTACACATCTCTTTTTTTTACTTTTATTATTTAGTGGTTCCCTATATGTATATAATGAATTTGAGTCCTTTATGTATTCTATTACAGTCTTTACACCCTTTTTTCTCCTACTAAAACCCTCTTTCTCAATTGCCTCTATTTGCATTCTCTCTACGTGTGTGTGTGTGTGTGTGTGTGTGTGTGTGTGTGTGTGTTTGTGTGTGTGTGTTTGTGTATGTGTGTGTGTGTGTACTGAATGAGGTTTTGAAGGGCTTTCAAAGTCTTTGCTTCCTTTGACCAGATCACCATAATCAGTTAAGTTTGTGGTTTCTAATGTTTTCCATTCTCCTTGAGTAGAAATCGTATTTGCATTTTGAAATGTGTTAACATTAATTTGAAGGTTGAAAGACAGCTTTTTCCAAATTTTCCTCCTGTGAATTGTACTGCTACCCTAACGTTATACTGTCTTTGCAGAAAAACGATGGGCAGTTCACTGTGATTCAGCTTGTTGGCATGCTGAGAGGCATCGCTGCAGGAATGAAGTACCTTTCTGACATGGGCTACGTGCATAGAGACCTTGCTGCTAGAAACATCTTAATCAACAGTAACCTTGTGTGCAAGGTGTCTGACTTTGGACTTTCCAGGGTACTGGAAGATGATCCTGAGGCAGCCTACACCACAAGGGTAAGATCTAACAGAATGCATTTCTCACACACTAGAGTAGAGTCATTTAATTTTTAAAGATGTTAAAAGAAGTAGCAAAAAGGCCTAGAGCAGACAGAGAAAACATGAGAGAAGAGAGAAAGAATAGAAAAATCCAATTCTACATTCTTTTACTACAAGTAAATTCAAATATTAAACTTATATAATGAAAATATTTACTTTCCAAATCTGTTATTTAATTTTTCTATTATCATGATGGTTAATTTGATGTCAACATGACTCAAGCTAGTGTCACTGGAGAGGAGGGAGCCTCAAATGAGAAAATGCCTCCATGAGATTGACTATAAGCAAATCTGTGGGGCATTTTTTCAGTAGTTAGAAATTCTTGGGGAAGGGCTCAGCCCTTTATACGTGGTGTCTTCTCTGGGGTAATGATCCTGGGTTCTATAAAAAGCAGGGTGAGTAGCCACAGGAAGCAAGTCAGTAAGCAGAACTCCTCCATGGCCTCTGCATGACCTCCTGCCTCCAGGATCCTGCCCAGTTTTAGTACCTGTTCTGACATCAGTTGATTAACAGTGATGTGTAAGCATAAACCAAATATTCCCTTCTCTTCCCAAGTTACTTTGTTGTTTTTTTTTTTTTTCATTAAAAAAAATGCTATTGAGGACAGATGCAAATAATAAAAATTCTAACAGAAATTCTAAATTCATAATGATGCAGTGGTTTGTGTGTGTGTGTGTGTGTGTGTGTTTGTGTGTGTGTAGTGATTGTTATATAGTATTTAAAATAAGGTGCAGTTAAATACATAATTTCATATATATATATATATATATATATATATATATATATATATATATGATAAATTTATGAAGAAATGGTATGGGTATATGTGCATATAAACATATATAGATAGCACTACTGGAAGTTTTAAAATATCTCTAATATGGTGTCTTCAACTGTGACATAATTTTAAAAGTATTTTATTCTTCATCATGAGTTTATGTTGTTGGACAAACAACTTTCATCTCTTTTAAAAGTTTTGAATTTCTGGAGCTGTTGAAATGTCTCCCTACTTGATTTACAACATACAATAACTATTAAGCCTACATCTATGGAATATTGGTGACTACTCACAGCATAATAACTATCATAAATATACAGCTTATACCAAATAAATTCTTTCCTGAAATAATGTTATAAAAATTAGCCAAGGAAATCCCTGACTATTTTTATAAAAAGAATTTGTGGAGAGACTATTTGCTTTACATTTTCAAGTTTAACCTTTTAATACATGTTTAGGGAAATCCAAGTAATTTCAATATTACCTTCTTGGATATCCTCCACATCTGAGTATTTTATATACTTACATTGCACAAGTGGACTAACTTTGTTTCAATAAAGAATGACAGATTCATCATTGATAATTCTTAATATATAATCTGTGCATTATAATATATAATCTGTGCATGTATCTCCTTACAAAATTATACTGTAAAAATTTGTGTCTAATAAGAAGTTGTTTTTTTGGTTTTTTTGGTTTTTTGATTTTTTGGTTTTTTGGTTTTTGTTTGTTCCTTTGTTTGTTTTGTTGTTGTTGTTTTGGGTTTTGGTTTTGGTTTGTCGTGACAGGATTTCTCTGTGTGGCCCTAACTGTCCTGGAACTCACTCTGTAGAACAGGCTGGCCTTGAAGTCAGGAATCTGCCTGCCTCTGCCTCCCAAGTGCCGTGATTAAAGGTGTGTGCCACCACTGCCCAGCTAAAAGTTATTTAATAGATTATACAGTGAGCTTGTTTTATTTTGCCAACTTTGACTTGTGGCACATGGATTTTTTAGATTAGTTACATGGGGAAAAAACAAGAGTAATTTGTTTAAGCACACAAAGACTTCCAAAGGTCATTTTATTAAATCAATGAATTAATTGATGGGAAGTTTCTTCTCTTCTACACTTCTTACTACCATTATTTTCATTAAATGAAAACTCAATTAAGATCTCGCTTGGAGTTAGAGTTGTACTTTAAAAAATTGGTCATGCAAGATTAGGTTATGGAAAGTCTATTGCTGTTTTGATGGGTGGGTGTCTTAGTTAAATTAAAAGTAGATTTTTTTTTCCACTGTGTTATGCAGCAGCACTTGAAGAATAACCAGAGACCCTGATACATTAAAGGTTTCCTTCTACAAATGTAGTGTGGCAGCCGTTCTAGAAAATACATGTAGAGAGAAATAGTTGGGTTTCTTAAAAGTTAGTGATACACATGTATTGTTCCAATGAGCAGAGGAATAATTCAGGGATGAAGCTCAGCATGATCAATAAACTAAAATATGGAAGAGATAATTTAATCATAACACACAAAATGTAATGATTTTCTACTTCTCCTAACTCTCAATATACTGAGACAAGAAGATGGCTGGGAGCCATAAGTTGAAGGCCAGGCTAGGCTACAAAGCAAGATTCTATTTCAAAAAACAAAGAAATACAATTTTGCTTAACAACTGGAAGTGATTGAAGCTGCTTAGAGCACATACTACTCTAGTAAACAACATGCTTAAACATGAGTTCGGTTCCTAGCATGCATATCAAGCAACTTAAACCACCGATGACTCTAGCCCTGGGAGATCTGGGACCTTCTGCATTACCTTTATTCATATGTATCCCCCCATACACATATTACAAAAAATAAAAAGTTAAATAACAAATGAACAAATGAAAATGAAGCAAAATAAAATAAGCATGTCAAGTGTGTTTATACAATGCATTGTTTCATATACACTTACTAGGCAAAACATTTTCCAAAATATATTCCACACATATTAGTGTTTGTTTGTGTGTGTGTGTGTGTGTGTTTGTGTGTGTGTGTGTGTGTGTGTGTGTTTGTGTGTGTGTGTGTGTGTGTGTGTACAAACATATTAAGCCTAAGTTTTATTCCTTCCAAAATTTTAATCATGACTTTAAACATTTTTCTCAAAAATTATGAAAGGTTTGGTTTTGTAATGGAAATTTCTCTCTTTCAACATGTCTTAGCAAGTAGACAGAAAAGTGACTTTAAAATGTGATTTATTTTCTGAATACCCCTAGCTCAATACTCTTTTGATTAGTTCGATTCAACAGTAGCATTTCTTAGGTTCAACATTCCAACTGTACAAAAACAAAAGTATGCCATTAAGTTAAGAAGAAAAAAAAAATCAAGTCTTACAGAAATAAAACAATGACGAGGGATGGATATCTTTCAGGGAGAATTTCCCTGCTTGTCTTACAAACCGCAAAATATCTCAGGGTTTATTTAACAATGGAGACATTCCACTTATAATTCTGCAGTTTAATAAAAGCCATGAAGAACCCTGTATTTTCTTCAGAATCCTTTATTTTCCCAGTCTCACCATCTGCCTCAGTGATGTACTTGAGTGGCCCCCGCCCCGACTCAGAGCTGCCATCCTGAGCACTATAATTGAGATGTAGATCCTGTATGTATGCCTTCCTAGCGTCAAACAGAATTTACAGCAGAAACCTTCCCGACAGCCAATTAGTTGTTAGTCTACAAGTGCTCATGGGATGAGAGATGGGAAAAGAGACTGCCTGCTGTCAAACAGATTCACTTAAAAATGTTACATCTCTTTCTAGATCTTTTCAAAAAGCTGCAATATCCCTGGATACCCTTGAAGTATCAAGAATATATATATATATATATATATATATATATATATATATATATATATATATATATGTGTGTGTGTGTGTGTGTGTGTGTGTGTGTGTATGTGTGTGTGTGTCTCTGTGTGTGTGTGTGTCTGTGTGTGTGTCTGTGTGTGTGTGTGTGTGTCTGTGTGTGTGTGTCTGTATGTGTGTGTGTGTTTTTTATATAGATATGCATATGTGTATGTATGTTTTCATTTTAGGGAGGCAAAATTCCAATCAGATGGACTGCCCCAGAGGCAATAGCTTTTCGAAAGTTCACCTCTGCCAGTGATGTCTGGAGCTATGGCATCGTAATGTGGGAAGTTGTATCTTATGGAGAGAGACCCTACTGGGAGATGACCAATCAGGATGTAAGTACAGAGATACTTTTTCTTCTTCAAGTTGTGATTCTTATAGTATTTTAATTGTGGAAATGATAGCTACTTAAAAATATAAAATAACTGTTTACAATGTGATGCATTTGTTGCTATGGAAATATTCTTTATGCAAGAGCTAAAAGTGAGTTGCGGTAAAAGAATGTAAATTACAGTTATAAACAAAGCAAAACAAAACAAAACAACCTCAATCCCTTGCCAAGGTTTAGCTGTATTGTAGTGTTGCTCCACTCAGTTCATGTCAGTATCATTTCTAAAGATGTTGAAGGAGCAAACCATCTATCAATGAATGCTGAACGGCTAATGTTTGCAATATAAGATGAAATATAAGATATTGGGTTTTTAATAGGCAGGAATGTAACTATACTTTGTACACTAAAAATTTAATTAAAGTTTAGAAGTATATAAGGCTAACATGAAAGAAACCATTAAAGAGTTTTCTTTCCTAGTTCAAATGCTTATGTTATGATGGCTGGGACAGACATATAGTCTTTGCTTTGATCATTTTCCATCACTAATATTGAATATGTCCTTTTGAATTCTGTATCATATTGAAATTTGATATTTTTCTTTCTGTTAATAATTATAAAAACTTATATCCTAAATTGGTCCCTTAGAGCAATGGTTCTCAACCTGTGGGTCACAACCCATTTGGGGGTCAAATGACTCTTTCATGGGCTCCCATATCAGATTTCTTATATATCAGATATTTCCATTATGATGCATAGGAGTAGAAAATTACACTTATAAAGTAGCAGTGAAAATAATTTTATGGATGGGGGTCACTAAATCACATGTAACTATAGTAAAGGATCACAGCATTTGGGAGGATAAGAACAACTGCTTTATAATGTGTTGTTAACCATTTGCCAACTAATAGCTCATTATTTCTTTGTGAATCATGTATATTAAACCATCTTAACCCAGTAGTGGGCTTATTGGAAACATTGTTTTTATTCTCCTATTATTTCTTGTATCCTAACCCTATAGTATACTGTCAGGGTTTCATAGGCAGATTCTATCAGTATGCATCTCTTTTTTCTTTTTTGCAACAACAATCCCAGACAAGCAATTAACACTGATGTTTGAAATCCAGCCCAAACTACATCTCAGCTTCATTTCAAGCCACATGCCCCAACTGTGGGCCATATCAACCCAATTTATGCAAATAGTTGTTCTTTCTCCTTTATACAAATCAATACTTAGATTAGTCAGGATTTGTCTAAGAAGAGAAGCAGAAAACTGGAGACAAATTTGATTTTTAATGATAAGTTGTTAACACCTGTTAAGGAAAAACACTTGGATATCAATTCACAGTAATTCTTGCAATTTAAGGTATTCATCTGTTCACTACACAGACACTTGTAAGAGTTTTCTGGAAAGCCCAGAGAAGACAATGGAGTCTAACTCACTTCTTTTTTCTTTTCTATTTTTTAAAATATTTGTTTATTTTTTTATTTATTTATATGAATACACTGCAGCTGTCTTCAGACACACACTAGAAGAGGGCATCAGATCCCATTACAAATGGTTGTGAGCCACCATGTGGTTGCTGAGAATTGAACTCAGAACCTCTGGAAGAGCAGTCAGTATTCTTACCCACTGAGCCATCTCTCTAGCTTTCTAGCTCACTTGATAAAGCTTCTAGCTCTTGCTGCTCATTTTCCTTCTCATAAATCCTTGCTTTACCATGCCTATAATTCTTGCTACAGGCTCTCTATTGCTCCAGCGTTGGGATCATTAACCCAGACTGTGATGCTAAGTCTATATTCTTCAATTTTCCTTGAGTGCATAGCCAGAGAAACATCTCAGCTTTCCTTAAATTTACATCTTAGCATTTTTCTCCCATATCATCAGCATTTGATGAGTTCCATCACCTCTCTGGAGTCAACTACAACTATTATAGTTTATTTTGTAACTTGGCTTGAGGAAGTGAGTACTGACTTATACTTCTCTACAACTAGTGGAGAAGAGTCTCTATTGTCTTCAAACATGAGCTTTATGCAGCCCCATAGGAGGACCAACAATATGAACTAACCAGTACCTCCAGAGCTCCCTGGGACTAAACCACCAACCCAAGAAAACACATGGTGGGACTTATGGCTCCACCTGCAGCCTAGCCATAAGAGGATGGCTTAGTTGGTCATCAATGGGAAGAGAGCCCCTTGGTCCTGTGAAGGTTCTATGCCCCAGTATAGGGGAATGCTAGTGCCAGGAAGCAGGAGTGGGTTGGTTGATGAATGGGGGAGTGGGGAGTGGATAGGGGGCTTTAAGAAGGAAAACCAGGTAAGGAGATAACATTTGAAATGTAAATAAAGAAAATATCTAATAAAAATCTTGAGCTTTAAGGAATGGAACTACATCAAATATGTCATTTGATTCCTATGATATGTATTTGTCTATAAATGAAATATATATAAATAAATATTTTAAAATTATAACTGTATATGTATACTTAACAAATTACAGAGATGTTATTATTATTTCTCCTTTACTTTGGAAAGCTGGGGCCTAGAGAAACTCAGAGATTTTCTTAATGTCACAAAATAAAGTTTACCGTCGACACATCAATCTTTTCTCATACTTTTTAAAATCTATGATTTACCACAATTGCTATGATTTATATCAATGGAATTATTATGTACTTCTGCTCTTTGTGTGCATGAGATATTCAATCCAATAAGTAGTCATTAATCTAGATTGAAGATGTCTAGACAAAAACTTGTTTTCTACAATTTCTTTTTCATGTATATACCAGATTCTCACATCATCTTTGCACCATTATAAGTTTTGCTTTTAATTTGTGCCAAAGCTCATTTTTTACTGTGCTGTCACAAATCCCTCAAATGACAATAGAAAAAATGATACCCCTTTTTTTGCCAGCCTTCAGAGTTAGTTTATCCTATACGTGAGATATTTTGAGTTCTGATTCAGTCTTTCTTAACTGTAATGGATCCTTCAGTCCATACATATCAGATTTTGGCATTATATTAGTTAGAGTTAAAATTATAATAGGTGAAGTCATAGATTAAACTATGACTCTAATTGTCGGTGAATTTTTCTGTGTGCTTCTATGTATATTTTCTAAGATTGCCTATACTCCAGAGACAAGAAGTCTATACTGGTATAAGTCTTACTTTTCTCCACAAGTCTCTTAGTTTCCAGTTAGGCTTAGCAGGCTACCCAGAGCCTTTCTTATTTGTTGAATTGTCTAGATTTTGATCAATGTGACCCAAACTAGAGTCATCTGAGGAAAGGGAACAATTTAAAAAGGAATGTCCTGGTAGCCTGGCCTTCAGTCATCATTGAGGAATACCTTTTGTAATTGATATTTGATAGGGGAGGACCCAGCCTATTGTAGCAGCCTTAAGTAAGTAGTCCTGGAATGTAAAGAAAGCAAGCCAAGAGTTATGTGAGAAGTAAACCAGTACACAACATTCCTCCAAGGCCACTGCTTCAGGTCCTACCTCCAGGCTCCTGCTATGATTTCCTGCCTTTACTTCCTTCAGCAATGAACTACAGACCTTAAGCTGAAATAGATCCTTTCCCCACAAAGATCTTTTTATCATTCTTTGTTTTCATGCCAATAGAAACCAATGACACTGTCAGGTACCCTAAGTGTAAGAACAAGCTTCAGTGTATATTAGTTGGCAACCTCTGTGCTAAAAGCCATTGGTCAACTCAACAATTTGGCAGATAAATCCATAATTAGTGCTTTAGTTGGTGGACAACAGAGTAGTAGGGAAAAAGACATGAGGGACCGGAAGTTGAAGGATTTACAGATTATCTGTTGACCGTTCTTCCAATTGTGATCTATGTCTACCTGTATCTCATATACTAAATCTCCATCGTTAGATTTTTGTTTGTTTGTTTGTTTTGTAATTCTTTGGTGGTTAATAGCTCATTCATATTCTAGCATCATTTAATGTTTTTCTGTCACTGCTGCTATCTTTGTTACCTTTATCATTAGTTCTTATTCCCTATTAGTTTATGTTCCTAATTTCAGTCACTTCAGGTTCTTTCTTGGTATAATTTTCTAAATAATATTTGAGGAATATCATAGAAGGAAATGTCAATGCCGTGTCTTCAAGTACAATATAAGAAGGAAAACTAGAAGTTCAGTTTTGTCCAGATCTTCCCATCTATATGTACCTTACAAAAAATGATCAGCTATTCACAAATCTTTCTAAAAAGTGCCCCTTAGTACAATGTAGGGCATTATTTGTTTAGTTTTCAGTAGTCAGTGACTTTTCATTTCTGGAAACTGTATTAAGAGTGTTGTGCATTAACTTTGCATAAACAAAAACAAAGCACACATATTGAACTCAATAATAACTGGCTTTCATTGACAGAGAGAGAGAGAGAGAGAGAGAGAGAGAGAGAGAGAGAGAGAGAAGGAGGGATAGTGAAAGACAGAGAGACAGACAGAGAGGCAGATGGGAAAGAAATCACATAAAAGTAAACCTCAGAGATAATTCTACAATTTCAGAGCTTATTTTTAAGATCATATAATCTCTACATTCTTGATATTATCTATCATATAATATCTACATTCCTGATGTAATCTGACTCCAAAAAGCCTTTGTTTTCATAAAGTATGATCTTATAAATTTATAGAACATACTCTAAATCTCACAGAACCTTCCTCTGTGATAGGAAAACAGAATTTAATAATCCTCTTTTGATTTAGGAGTGCTTATGGCATCACAGAGCAAAAGGAGTCACAGGGAAAATGTGCATGAATGAGTGAGATGATTTTCAAGAAATGTGAGACCTTGAAGCACTCTGAAGCACTGATAGTATCCTAAAGTTAGTGGAATCTAATTTGTTACTAGAAAAATGTTTAAATAGCAACACTTAGCATAACACAGAATAAAAAATAATATTTTATTATGTAACACTTTTATATTTAAACACATTGACATTCTCTAGTATGTATTCCTGAATATATGAGTAGATATATTCTATTAAATAGATGTATCAAAATTCGGTCAGTAATTATACTAATCTGTATTTCACTCACTTCTCTAATATACATTGTCTTTTCTTAGGCAATTTATTTTCCGTTCATTTTCTTTTTAATTCTGCAAGTGCTAATCCGATAGATTTATTACTGATTTCTAATGTACTACAATGTCCATAAAATGTCATAGGAATATAGCGCTTTAAATTGCATTACCTACTTTTGTAATGGGTGCATATCTACTATCAATCCTATACAGTTTTCAGTGACTGGCATAGATATTTTACACATTTATGTATATAAATGATTCCATAAATCACAGTAAATAACTGGTTGTCTTAGCACATTCTGTATAATAGTAGCAAATGATTTAATGCAAGTTAGCATATACTTAAGTTACTTTTCTACTGCTACTAAAATACACCACATCCAAGGCAACTTATAGGACAAATAATTTAATTGGGCTTCTAATTTCAGAGGGTTAGGGCTTCATAAATCCTAGGCAGCATGGCAGCAAGCACCAAATAATTTGGCTGGAGTGACAGCTGAAAGCTCACATCTCAATCTACAAGTAAAAATTAAACAAGCACTCCCAGTAACACAGCCAGCCCCATTTAAAATTCAAAGACAACCAAACACAAACAAACAGACAAAAACCACATTTTTTTCTTCCAAAATACAATGGCATGGAACATACGTTAAGATCCCAAGAAGAAAGAATAGGGAGTGGGATGGGGTCACCGGGAGTAGACCAAAACCTATCACAAACTCCAAATACTGTAGTACCCTATCCAACGTCTAACCATTTAGGTAGACCTAGCTTGGAAACCTTACTTCCTGTGACACATATCTCTGGCTATTTCCACACTCTGTGTCCTGCTTTATTCATCTGATATCTATTGGCTCTAGTATGACTCACAAATCTTCAATCAGATCCTGCCTTCATGGTTTCAGGGTTATGCAATCACCTCTAGGGTCATTAGCCCTCTCAGAACTTTTATGTTTGGACAGCCTTGGTATACATTGCCTGGACCAACAGTTCTCTGACTAGCAAGACTCTTTTACTTGTGTATGTTTCATGGCTCAAAGACCAGAACTACATGAACAAGAATTCAATGTTTGGCTACAAACTTGTGGTGTATTCTGGTCCCTTGAATCATATTTATAGTTGCTTTGACTTGTATTATTTTATCAATTCATTGTTTTATTTATTTGCATCCCAAATATTGCCCCCCATTCTGGTCCACCTTCCCATAAGTACCCCCCAAACCCGTCTCTTTTCACCTCCTTACCTCCCTGGCATCCACCTTCCCTGGGGCATCTCTAAACCATTAGAAGGATTAGAAGCATCTTCTCCCACTGAGGTCCAATAGGGCAGTCCTCTGTTACATGTGTCCTGGGGGCCTTGGACAAGCCTGAATTTGCTCTTCAGTTAGTAGCTTAGTCTCTTGGAGCTCTCTGGGGTCCAGGTTAGTTGATATTGTTGTTCTTCCTATGGGATTAACATCCGTTTCAGCTCCTTCAACCCTTCCCTTAACTTTTCCGTGGATGTTCACAGTCATCTATAGGATGGAACACGGGGCCCCCAATGGAGGAGCTAGAGAACATACCCAAGGAGCTGAAGGGGTCTGAAACCCTATAGGTGCAACAATAATATAAACTAATCAGTACCTCCCGAGCTCATGTCTCTAGCTACATATGTATTAGAAGATGGGCTAGTCGCCATCATTGGGAAGAGAGGCCCCTTGGTCTTGCAAACTTTATATGCCCCATTATAGGGGAACGCCAAGGCCAGTAAGTAGGAGTGGGAGGTAGGGGAGCAGGACGGGGGGGGGGGAGGTTATAGGCAACTTTCAGGATAACATTTGAAATGTAAATAAAGAAAATATCTAATAAAAAAAAAAGTTGGCTGTAAGTATCTGCATGTGTCTCAGTCAGGTCCTGGGAGATGTGTATTTTAGGAGCTAGAAATTATTTTTACCATTTTGGTTTCACTGGTTGTATGCTTAGTTATACAGGCTTTTGCCCTGATAGAACCTTCCCCCATTTTTTTTTTCAATTTAATCCTTAATGCTCTAATCTCTTTCATCACATGCTTTCAATTTAATAGTAAATATCCTAGTGCTCATTTGCTTTTCAAAGTGTACATTTTGTTTGTTTCTGTTTTTGTTTCTGTTTTTGTTTTTGTTTTTTTGCCCTACATGTTCATGTTCATTGTAGACCTGCATTAGCATAACTAATGTTGTCTCTCACATGACAGAGCCAATGTTTGGCTCTCAGGAAATGTACTTCAAAGAAATTAGTCCATTACATTAAATTTAGTGTTGATCTCAGTCAAGTTCCTAGGGAGAGGGCAGAAACTACACAGATTATTTGCAAGTAGATCACGATAATGGTCTCCAGCCAGTTATTAATTTGCTCCCCACCCCATACTCCTAGATCAGGCCTCCATGTTCCACATATTTCTAAGGACTAATATCTTTCAAAATCCAATCAGGGAGTCACACTTTTCTCCACTTAAAATCAAACACTTTTTTTTTTTTTTTTTTTTTGTCCAAAAGTCCCTGACCTTCCACAGTACTTCAGGAACATTATGATTGGGCTGGACATAAAAATAACCCACTTTCTAGTGTAAAATTCTGTATTAATTACTTTTCAGTTGCTCTGATAAATCCCCAAGGTCAATCCACTTTGAACTGAATTCCACTTAGGGCTCCAGAGGGTTAGAGTTTATGATGAGGTCAAAGCTAAAGCGCAGTGGCTATTTATTGACACGAGTGACAACAGAGAGCTTGCATATTGATCTACAAACCAGAGTCAAGTATCACACCGAAAATGGCATGAGACTTTTGAAACTTCAATGTCTGACCACAGTGACATACCTCTACCCAGGCTAAATTCTAAGTCTTTCTTAGCAGTTCCTTCAACTGGAGAAGGAGCATCCAAATATCAGCCTAGAAGGCCATTATCACTTAAACATCACAACCTATAAAGAAATTATGTATTGACTTGTTCAAGATTCTGAAGGATGAGAAGACCAAACAGCATGTAGCCAGGTCATCTGGAATACAAACTCCTGGAAGCCTCAAAGCATAATAGAGAAACAAGGAAGAAATATATATATCACTATAATTAGATTGATAATTAATCTCTACTGGGAATTATACATTCCGACATAATTTTCATCTACTAGATTTTACTTCCTCTTGATTTGCCTATCAACCTAGTGAATGATTGTAGAACTTCCACCACATGAACCTCAAGGATACAAATCACATAGAATAAAAAACAAAACAAAACAAACAAAACAAAACAAAACAAATACCAAAAAACATTGTCCTTATATTAAAGAATTGGTTTAATTTATCCATTTGACAATTATATATAAAGACTAGATGCTCAGTTGAAATAAAACTTTAATTTAAAATTTACACTTTTTTTGAGAATTTACTCATGAGTACTGTGTGCATCATCTGAAGTCATCTTTTTTGCCCTCCATCTCCTCCTGTGTACCCACACAGTCACTGGTGAATCCATGACATTTTCTATAAATACTACCATTGCACATATACACTAAATAACAAACAGAATCAATTGAAAACATCTAGGGAATAACATGCTGCAAAGAATTAAGTTTTAAGTCAATTTTACTAAGTTAACAATATTTAATGAACTAAGCTATTGTCTTTAGCCCTCTAAGATGGCCATAGTGCACTAAAGAAAATAATACTATCTCATGAAAAAACTTAAAGACAAGTAAGTAAATGAGTGAAGTGTCATTAAAATATCAGGTCAAATGGCACCGTGGGTGCATCTTTGTCATGTTTGGAATTTTATTTCCATTTTCTAAATTTTAATTGGGAGTTATTTTTAATCTATTGTTCTTATTTTCCAATATGCTTGTGCTTTTAGTGCATCTCCTATATAAAAATAATGTCTTGAATAGTTTGCCTTTTGTTTTCTATATCTTTTGAAGTTAAATAGGTTAACTAAGGTAGAACACTGCTGAGGTCACTTGTCTGCAGTATTCCAATTATTTGACAATGTTCCTGGTCCTCCAATACCTTTTATTTTTTTCTGCCTCTGCTTTGAGCATCTTAGACTGCTTTGTTATTTCTTTGGTGGATAGCAACTAGAGCAGCTTCAGGTTGTGGCCTATTGCTCATGGTGCTAGCATTTATACCCCAAAGTAGCCCCTGTACCAGTTAGATTCCTATACAGTATTATCTGAATATCCCCATTCACCTCAGGTAAGAAGGAGTCCCATGTTAAACCTGATAATATTTCCTTCATTATTTGGTTTACTGCAAGATAACAAAAATCACCTTTCAGTGTGATGTATTTGACATTCTTAATTTCTGATATCTTTCCCCTGCACTTCCTAGTCATATATACTTTGCAGATGTAGTTTTCTCTTTCCACCTGCCACCACATTCAGTCCCTTCACTCACACTATTGTGAAGACATTGCCTTATCTCCAGTCCTTGAAAGTTATCCTTACAAAATGCCTTTGCTAGTTTTATTTTCTATTTTCTTTAACAATACCTAAATTATTTGGGGGAAAATAAGATTAATTACCTGAAAGTGTATTTATAATAAGTTTTTGAGAATGCATCCCTTAATTACATTTGGGGATATTTTAATAAATGAATTAAAGAAACCTTAGTAATACAAATACATATCATCTGTAGTTAAATATTTTGATGTCAGTACCAACATTATGCATGTTTTTTAAATCCCCACAAAGAGATTGATGCTCATACATGTGTCTAAAATAAATATTCGTAATGACTTTGCCAGTAGAAACTCATTTCAAATTCCTGACAGAAATCCAAAGATGATAATAAACAGTCAGACCTTGACATTATTAAATGATACATGAGACAGTTATGCTAATTTAGCCTTTGACTTATCCATCATTTACCATCCAAAAGTATCTTTTGAAATAAAATTGCCATTCCGGTACTTTGAAAATATGACTGCATATACTTAAAATATATATATATATATATATATATATATATATATATATATATATATATATATATATATACACATTCAGAGACATTGCAAAAAAACTATAATCATTATTTGATTCTAAAGTGTAAAAATTAATAAAATATGGACTGTTTATGGCAATGAGTTTTATAAAGTACCCTCCACAAAGGTTTCAGGTAAAAATTATCAGCATTTAGTTTTTTGTCTTATTTGTGTTTTTGATTTTGATCTTTGAGACAGGTTCTGTCTACATTGTACTGGCTGACCCATAAGTCAGTATGTAGACCAGGCTGGGCTCAAACTCACTGAAATCATCTGCCCCTCCTCCCCGTGCTGGGATTAAAGGAGTGTGCCACTACTCTGGGCTGCCAGGCTGGCCTTTTAGCTTTTCAACATGTTCAAAAGCTCCCACCTTTTTAAATGTTTTACGTCAAATAAAAGTAGTTGTGGTTTATAAAATAGCAATTTGGGTCACAAAAAACAAAAGTAAGAGTAAAGTCAGAAATTAGACAAAGGTTTTTTTTTACAGACTCTTCTGTGTTGCCCTGTTGGTGGTGAGGACCTGGTTCTCTTTTTACTTTGCACAGGTGATCAAGGCAGTGGAAGAAGGCTACCGCCTACCAAGCCCCATGGATTGTCCTGCTGCTCTCTATCAATTAATGCTGGATTGCTGGCAGAAAGATCGAAATAGCAGGCCCAAGTTTGATGAAATCGTCAACATGCTGGACAAACTAATCAGAAATCCAAGTAGTCTGAAGACGCTGGTGAATGCATCGAGCAGGTACCAGGCCAGACTTGAGTAATTTTCACGAGTATATCTAATCAGGTTGATGTTATATATATTTTTATCAATTTAGTCAGTTATGTATTAATATGTGAATCTGTATGGCACTAGTTTATTTAATTCTAATCTTCCATAATGTTTCCCCCTTGAAAGAAACAGAAGAATGAGCAATTATACCTAAAAGGACCTTTGCCTAACCCAGTTGTGTAATGTGTCATTGTCATGAAAATAAATGCAGGGCTCTATCGAAATAGCATTAGAAAACAGGATTCAATTGTGCTTGGAACATACGTCCAGGTAGAACAATGAGATTATAAGAGGCTAAGAAAGCACTGGTGCATTTTAATACAGATGTCTAACTGTGATTAGCCAGGAACTCTTTAGAATACATTTCACCAATGGTCATTTACATATAATTACACCATACCATTCAATTTATGAATATTGATGACAGCGGGGACTCTTGACTTTATCTGCTTGTCCAGAGATATTTGGTTCATCATTTAGTATTCGGTTGGAAGATTTAAAATGATAAATGAATAATTGTGTGGAAATATGTGTATAAACCAATAACCATCGTTTCTACTTTTCTGAATTGCGATAGGAATACATTTAAATAATATTGAGTATTTGGAAACTATTTTTTTTCTCTTTTTCAGAAAAAAATGTTGAAGTGTTCCCCCTAATAAAAATCAAGTTGCTTTCAAATTATGAATTTTACTAGATTATTACTTTCAGTGTATTTAATGTCATTGTATTTTTTTTTTTTACAAGAAAGGAAATCATGCTAGTAGCTGAATTGGATAGCTAGGAAAGTAAACTGAGTAAAATTGCTTGCTTAGAATGATGTTGCAGGAATTCTATGGTCTTTATGTACCACTTGTTCACTAGGCACAACGCCTTTTTAACAGAAGTCAGAAATGAACCTTCAAAATCTGTTGATGTTCTTTGAACTTTCTGAAATAACAGTTGAAACCTATATCTTCTTAAAAATTATTCCATATGTCATATCCTAAATAGCTAAAATTCCCTTTAGTCAATATTATGCCTTTCTCTTATTTATTTCTTTAAATGATGTTGAGGTGATTGTCACAAATTAATATAAGGAAAGATGATAAGGGAAAGGCACTTAAAGTTCTAAATCATTTTGATTTTTCATAATTGCCATTTTTACATTCTTACATCTGGTATATAATTTTTTTTTAAATACGGTTTATAGAATACAGCATCTTATTATGCTTACGCATATCTTTGAGACTATGTGACTCAGTACTCATCATTGACCACTAATTCTGCAGGGTTTAAATTCTTGGCCCATTAACCACTCTCATTCATGTCACAAGATTTGATGACCCCAGTAACAAAATGAATAATATTTGAATATCTCAAAATTGATCCTGTTCTCCAAACTCTATTAGACCTTCATCATGGGAGTGTTCCTTGGAATCAAATATTTTAAAAAATGTGATGTTTTATTAATTTATTTTTCAAAGACTGTTTACCTGAATATTTATTTTGATTTTTAAATTTTTTATAATATTTTTTCTAATGGTCAGAGTTCAATATACTACATCATTCAACAATTATTCACCTATATAGAGTGTGTTATGCTGTGAGCTAAGAGGTAAGAAACAGGATTAGCCATCAGATCTAGATATTCATCTGTTAGGGAGCTGTCACAGGGAGGAAGAGATCTAAAAATAAATCATTGTAAAAACTTGTATTTGTTTCTGCACTGGAGAATGAAAACAGAATTTTAGAAAATCTGGAGACTAGAGTTTTTGTGCAGGAGAGTCATGAAGATGCCATTTATTTTAATTTATATTTTTTAACTTAAAATATAATTGCATAATTGTCTTCTTTCCCTTTCCTTTTTCCATCTCCTCCACTGCTCCTCCTTTCCCTTGCCGTCTCTCAAATTCTCCAAACTCATGGCTTCAGTTTCTTTAATTGTATGTACACACACACACATGCAAGCACACACACGCAAGCGCACACACACACACACACACACACACACACACACACACTTTAATATATATATATATATATATATATATATATATATATATATATACAGCATTACTTATATGCATATGATTGGATAGCAAATTCTTTGATTACTCCCTGAAAAAGAAAAACAAAACAAAACAAACAAACAAACAAATAACAACCTATTTCCCCTACTCTTGGTATCTCTTCTTTGCCTATAGTTATTTTACTAGGGTTGAGGTCCTATGAGAATGTTTACTCTTCCCATGTTAATATGCATATTCCTAACATACTTGTTCAGGTCTTATTTCACCCACTATGTTGTTGAACGTTAATAGATATAGCTTCTAGGAGATACAGTGTCACAACAGACTTCTTCATGGTCTGGTTCTTAAAATAAGTCTCCCCTCTCTTCTGTAGTGTCCCTGGAGCTTTAAGTAAAAGAATTGTGTTGAATATATGTGATTTGGAGTCAGGAACCATAAGTTAACTTGTTCTCTGCATGTTGATCAGTTGTGGTCTTCTCTAGTGGTCTCTGTTGCAAAGAAGTTTCTTAGATGAAGGGAGGGATCTACACTTACTTACCTTTGGATATTACTTTATATATTTAGCATGCAGTTACAACTTATGTTGGTCTAGTTAAGATGTGGTTGTTAGACTTTTCCAAGGTCCATGATGTCAGTAGTCCTGAGTAATTGTGTAAGTTATCACTAATTAGGATGATTTCACTTTTATTGAACAGCCTTAAATCAAATTAGACAGGTGTTGTCACTATGCTTTTCCTACCACTACTATACTCGGTGCTATTGTGCAATGCTGAAGATTATTATAATGCATTGACTTTATACCTTGGCAGAGTTATTTACTGTCTCCTTTCCTTGGGTGCTTGCATGACAACTTCTGGTATCATTAGCCTGAAAGGCTCCTGCTTGATCCTCCAGGTTCTGTGTCTGGTGTGCATGAAGCAGTAGGGATTGACTATGATAGTTTCTTGAATTAAGTTGGTGATAAGCAGAATAGAACTGGTCGGATATAAAATGTCCTTCAAGTCATATGGATAATATGTACTATGATAGGTTGTGAGGAAAAATGACAAACAAGAATTATTGTATCATATCTTTAAATGGAAGTATTTGAGTAGGCAAAGTTTGCTGAGAAAATAAGGAATTTATTTATTGCCTTGTTGGATGGAAATTTATGTAAGAAACATGGAAATTAAAAATCAAATGTATGGGTACATGTGAAATCTTAGCTGGAGAATGCAACTTTACAAAATGAATATTATTTCATGCCATAAAAAGTGAACACATAAAAATAATACCTTTCTCTTTTGAAAATTTACTATAAATTTACTATAAATTTATTATAAGCCACATTCATAGACTATATTAAAGGTCTATGAGTAATTTTATTTTCCCCACTTGTATTATGAATTATTTGTTATAGTGATGATTGTATATCTTCCCTATAATTTAACTTTTGTCCCAAAGATTTATTCAATTTGATTGAACACTACAAATACAAATCAAAAAGATCAGTTTGTAACTTTTAATATTTATGTTTTGTGTGTTTTAGAGTATCTACATTGTTGGCAGAACATGGTTCTTTGGGATCTGGGGCCTACAGATCAGTAGGTGAATGGCTGGAAGCAATCAAAATGGGTCGATACACAGAGATTTTCATGGAAAATGGATACAGTTCAATGGACGCTGTGGCTCAGGTGACCTTGGAGTGAGTAGTTTTTCTGATCATTTTTACATAGTTGTTGGGGCACGAAAAGTGCATTCAGACACCAGAGTGGACGCGATCAAGGGAAAGCTGTTAACCTGTGTCCATATGTGGCAGCTTTCAAAGAAGCCTCATCATTTTTAGCCTGTGCTGTTAACAGCTGCATGGTTCATGCTTCTTGTGCCCAGTATCTTTGCTATTTATTTCATCCAACAGCACGGGAGTGTTTGGATAATTGGGATCACAACTCCTTGGCAAAGTACTGGTACTTTGTGTTGTGGAAAAAGTTGTTTTCTTGAGTTTTTAATACTGGTATTTATGTTATATGAATGTAAATATAAAGCAAAACAAGCTGTAAGCACAATTGGTGTGGTTAGTCCTGTGTAACAAACAAACAAAAAAAATTAAAAACTAAAAAGAAAGAAGAAAAAGAAAAAGTAAAAGACAGACAGAAAGAGAAAGAAAGAAAGAAAGAAAGAAAGAAAGAAAGAAAGAAAGAAAGAAAGAAAGAAAGAAAGGGAAAGAAAGTGTAAAGAAAGGAAAGGAAAGGAAAGGAAAGGAAAGGAAAGGAAAGGAAAGGAAAGGAAAGGAAAGGAAAGGAAAGGAAAGGAAAGGAAAGGAAAGGAAAGGAAAGATTCCCAAATGACAAAATGTCAGATTTTAACGGTGAATACACAGGTAACAGTTTAAATAAAGTTTTCCTGGCAGGAATTTCATTTTATATCTACATGGTGCAACTTATATTCTTGAAGTCTGAGAATATGTTAGATCCTGCCTCTGATACATTGTTATTTGGTACAATCTCAGAGGAACCAATTGTGCCCATTTCTGTTTGCACGTTTAAGATACAATTTATTGAATCCTATTAAATAAAAACTAGAGCTAAATATTGAATTCTTTAAGATTGTAAGTCATTTGTACTTTATTATATACTCTTTATGTGTAATTATTTTAGCCTAATTGTTATTGGTGAAAATTAATTGTCCTATTACGGTTCCATCTAGAGTTCATCTAAATGAATAATGTTTTAACCTGTGTGAATATAACTGACTTCAAATGACCTGCCAATTTAAGGGTTAAAATATTGTTATAAGGACTTTAAAAATGTTAGGATGCTCTAAGTCATGAAAACACTGTCTTCACTCCATCCCTTCATCTAATACCAATAGTGAGAGGTTCTCTAGACATTCCCACTTACCATTTTGACATTCTTGATTCATTGAGTTCACTGCTCATCCACAGGAAAGGTAACAGGGTACCATTTATTACCAATAAATATCACAGTCTCAGCACTGTCCTCCTTTGTACTGATCTCTAAACGGACATAAAATCACAACCACTGGGCTTGATTTCCTAGTTTACTTAATCCCATTCTCACAGCCACTACTAAATCACATCTTCTTGAAGCCATGAATGTTTTGCCCATTATTTCTTTGATGCTCAAGAATCTCATCTGTGCTGTATTTAAAACAGTATACTAAAAAAAAAATTCCTAATGATTTAAAACTATTTTTACATAATTGCTATTTAATTTTTCAGTAAAAATGGTCATTTTAATTTATTAAAGTCATTTGTCATTTTATATTAAAATGATACTGTAGGTATTTCTTCTACCCAATGTCAGATTACTTGTACATATGCAATAAAATTATTTGCATTAAACAATGTCTCTGTCTTTATTAAGAGAGTACATGGTCATATATTTAGTTAGAACTGTTACAGACAGTACTAAAGTATTAATTAATTAATTAATTTTATTCTCTAAAATTTATTTTGGGGTGTGTGTGTGTGTGTTATCTTTCTATGGACTGCTTTATTTCCTGGGGACCTCAAAATAATAGAAATATGCTTAGTATTATTGTACTCTGTTTTTACATTTTTAAATTTTTTTCCTGTCTATTTTGGTAACTCCCTAAACTCTCTTTATTTTGCATGTACTTGCTAAAGGCTGAAGGTGCTCTTCTATCTTCTTATACTTGTTCTTCTCTTGTTAAACTACCCCTTTCAATTTACCTTTCACATCATTTACTAGGGACAGTAAAGTCAAAGAATGTTATCTTTGGTAAATTGCTTCAAATTCCTGAGATCCATAGTCATTACCATTATCCTTACTGGGAATTGGGCATGCTAACTCCATCCCCAAAGATATAAATTTACTTGAAGGACTTAAAATTATTTGGAGCATGCCCTGTTGTTTATAGTGACTTTTTTATGATCACAGTGCTTGTAATTAGTCGGATATATTTATCAAGACATTATTTCAAGTAAAACACAAAATAAGGAATCATTGGTTTCTCCTTGGTCAATGACTAAAAAGAATCATTTGTATAGTTCTTTGACCTTCAGAAAGCGAAAAAATAAAATTGTGTCCTGTTGATAAATAACACAAAAGAAATGGGGTAGCCACACAATTCACAGACATGCTCTTGGAACAACCTGACCGTAACTTGTAACTTGTATATCTAGTCATCACCCAATATCTATTAATTGTGTAGATCTTAGGAAAGATTTCAATAAGATAATGCAGTGTTATTCCTAGAAGCCAATATGGGGCTAGCACACACTTAATGTGTAAATGTTTAACAAAAATGTTAAAACAACCAAAAAGCAAATGCACAAAGTATTATACATACAAAATGTATTTCTCTGATGACAAGTTTGGGTGCCTATTAGATGTATAAATGTAAGCATTGAAGCCAGGCAGTAGTGGTACATGCCTTTAACCCCAGCACTTGGGAGGCAGAGGAAGGACGATTTCTGAGTTCAATGCCAGCTGCCAGCCTGGTATACAAAGTGAGTTCCAAGACAACCAGGGCTACAAAGAGAAACCCAGTCTTGAAAAACAAAACAAACAAACAAACAGAACCAAAAAAAAAAAAAAAAAAAAAAAAAAAAAAAAAAAAAAAAAAAAAAAAAAAAAAAAAAAAAAAAAAAAAAAAAAAAAAAAAAAAAAAAAAAAAACCAAACAAACAAACAAAAAAAAAAACAAAAATGTAAAGCATTGAAAACTGTTCAGACTATAACCATTGGCTAACAGTCACCTTCATGTGGGTTATTTTGTTTATCAACTAACCAGTATATTTGCCAGTATATGTATGAGAAATAAAAATTAAAAACTTGAGTGTCTTCAAGTAAGTTATATTTGATAGGATTAATTTTTAACTTTAGATGTATTTGCCTTCTGCTGATCTTCTATTCCCAAACCATGCTCTTCTGTCTGTATACAGTAATCATATTTGAATAATCATAGCTAAAAAAATGGCACGACTCTTCTATCATAATAAGTACTATGAGTTACTGTTGAAAGGGAAACTGAGCTGGAGGCAAGTAGGAAGTTGAAGCTAAAGATTTCAAGTAAGGAAACCAGGAAGAGCGACAAAATTTGAAATGTAAATAAATAAAACAACCAATATTTAAAAAAATCAAGTAAGGGCACTTCACAGCTGCTTTATACATTTCTTTTCTGGACAGTGCTATCAAACCTTGGTTATTCAGAAAATTAGGAAAGTCGAGTGAATTTAAATATTATAGTAATTTTATGAAAGCAGAATAGACCCCTGAAAGAGTTATATGGACAGTGTCTACGATATTGAAACAACAGTTTCTAAATCTGGAACCCAAACTTGTGCAGTCTAACATAAATAGCTTCATTAACCTGTGAAGGAAATCATTCCACATAATTTACTGTGTTCTCAAAGCACTCATAAGAGAGCCTGCTTTTCTCTGTACTCTATGTAATTAAGCTAAAATTCCAACAGCCAGTTTAAAAAAAACCCAAAATATTATCTCTACAAAACAATTGATTATTCTTTTGACAAATATATTTACCTTGCACAGACCTCATACCTGACTATTCAGAATTTTTAAAATAAACCAGGAAAAAAACTGACATCGCAAGGCTCCACGATAAAACCAATAAAGGCAAAATTTTATGACGTTGAGTGAATATTCATTTCTCTGTCATGTCCCTTCTAACATCCAGCTAGTAGTGATAGAATTTAATTCTACTGACATGGCAACAAGATATATAAAGCACAATGGAGAATAAACAAACTCTCTGTCATCTGTCTGTCTCTCTTTGTCTCTGTATCTCTGTCTCTCTGACTATTCTCTCTGTCTGTCTCTCTTTGTCTCTCTGTCTCTGTCTTTCTCTCTCTCTCTCTCTCTCTCTCTCTCTCTCTCTCTCTCTCTCTCACACACACACACACACACGCACATGCACACACATATGCACAAGGTGTGGTGCACTGTATTTTAAGTAATCAAGATGGTGGATACGTATGTATCAGATAGTTCTTACTCACTAGTTTATCCTACTAATTCATCACCACAATCTATTAAGAGTGTTTTTCATCATGTAATTCGAATGAAGTAATATCTGAAAAGATGTTGAAATGTGATCACAGCAATGGCACTATATTCAGCTATAGATCTTCTGAAACATGACATGTCTTGTTAATATAATGCAGTCTTCTGAGTTTCTTCCTCATCATATTTAACAAGAAAGTCTGTGCTTAAGAATGTTGTGTCTGCACTAGAAAGAGCCCTGAGTATTTGTCAGATATAAATGGTCACAAAGACATTAATGTATTGTGTATTAAGGAGCTACATCTAAAAAGTATCAAGACATGACACATTCTTGATGCAATGCAAAATAAGAAAAGTATTGTATTCTTCACCATCAGAAAATAGTTTTTTTCCAGGAGTCATTGCCCATGAATGGACCCAGTTCAGTGTTACCCACCATGTAACAATAAAACACAGATACTTTATCTTTCTAATATTTCTGATTATTACTACTAATCTGCCCTCTTTATATATGTATGGTGCAGTAAATTAGAAATTGTTATGATTGTGAAGTAGCTTATTGCATAAAGCACTTTCTAAGCAGTCAAAACGCAGCACATGAAAGGTAGACATCTTATAACCCCATGTCTGGAATCAAAGACAGGCAAAATCCAGGTGACTCCCTGGTCAGACAGTCTATCTGCAGTAGCAAGTACTAGATTCAGTAATGGACTGTGTCTCAGTGAATGCCTGAATGCATACATGAATGTAAATAAGTTAAAAATGCCCTTGAGGTAACCAGCCAGATGTCAGCCTCTGGTATCCACATATAGCTACACTGCTGAGTACATGTATGCATATACCACATGTGCACACTCAGGATCTCAACATTCATCCACATATAAATACTCACAATGGAAAGAAAACAAAAAAAGCTGTTGGAAAAGGGAAATGTGTGTGACAAATCTACTTATAATATTTTAATGCATTTGTCAATACTGGAAAAAATATACTCAAGCTTCAAGTAATTTTGTAAAAGACAAAGTTAACTGTCCTAGAGAGTATCTGAGAACATTTAAATTGCCTAAATAGTTAGTCTCTCTCTTTTCCATGGGGTATTGTGTTATGAATATTTTTGTTACAAACATATTAAAGTGATTTGTTTTCTCTGTATATCCCTTTCTTAACGTCTAAAGTGACAAACCATACTTCATAAAATACCATTGGACTCCATTAAGGATGTAAATTATTTATAAAAATTTTTAAAGTGTAGGTTGGTGATGATTTCTTTTGTAATTATTTTATTGTAATTTTATTTATCTCTTAAGAAGAAATAAAGGACACAGGAAAGAGGAAGAGAGAGGACAAAAGAGGGTGGAAAATATTTTCAGTACTCTGGCCATATGCATGTGTGTACAGAAATGATCAGATAATATACTGATATGGTCAAGCTATTTTATATATTTTTAAATGGGAAGACTAGGACAAATTTAACTTAAAATCTGCTTGTATGAAATTTTCTATATACTCTTTTAATTCTAACACATGAAAATAGAAACTAATTGTGACTCCCATAAACACAAACTCTGTAACTATATTAATTAACCAAAGGCAATTCTCCAAAACATAATTTTTTTAGCATAAGATACTTCTTATATCAACATATTGGATTCTTTTGTGATCAGTTAATTTTGGAGAAATAAATCACATATTGAAAAGTCAAACTAGTGAATCAATGCCACGTTAGCCAAGTCAGAATATAGTGCAAATGTGTACACACACACAACTTCAAATTAAAGTGTACTTCCATTAGATAAGTCCATTTCATTTGAGTTGAAAACTCAATATGTTTTGGGTTTGTAGTCAGTGGGAGTAAAGAGTAAAAGTTATTTTAAACATTATTTATACTTGAGTAATTATGAATTATGTAACTTGAACACATATGTTTCTTAAATGTCTCTCAGGGTTTGGAATTTTATCACTTAGGATTTCACTATGCAAATGACAAATAATTTTAAAATATATCTTCTAGTTCAAAATGTTTTACTAGGGATTCATTATTTCCAAGCTCAAAATCTAATCCTTTTTCTCTTGGTTATGTTCGATACTTTGCTCATTAACACCCATAAATATTCATTTTACACAATTTTTCATAAAAATATATAAAAAAATTGAAATTGCCTGAAAATGAAGAGTAAGTTAAAATGCAGATTCATTACAAAACTTCAGTGAAAACAGAAACAAACAAATGTTCGGTTCTTTTGCAATTTTCTGCATTCAATATTTACTCAACTTCCTGTTATTGAAATAAGTTAATTTTTGCATTTAATGGGAAATGTTTTCCAAAATCACACCCAAAAGTAACGAGAAATCTAAGTTTGGATTTCATAGCTTTGTACCTGTTTTTAGACCTACCTCTGTTGTCTATTGGTGTGTTCTACAGCCAAATGATTTAAATTTTCCAAATTTGTGACTAATTACCCATAAAGTAAAACTTTTAAATATTCAGTATTTCTGTGAGATGCCTTTCTAGCATGAAGAAGCTGAAAGTTTATTAGTTATCATCAGTTGTTCTTATGTTTAATGAAGTTTTTGTTTGGTTTTGTTTTGTTTTGTTTTGTTTTGCTTTTAATTATGGAGAGAAATTCCATCACTGTCTGCAGCACTTTATCATAATGAGGAGTCGTTTCCTTTTACTCTAGTATCTGTTCAGCAGAAGGCAGGACAGCTGTTAAGTAACCTACAATGCATAGAACAGTCCTTTAATGGCATAGACTCACCTAGCCAATGGGCAAGCCTGCTAATGCCAATTAGATTGGAAAGAAATGCAAGTAAATTCAAATATAGTCTCTTTATTTGTACCTTAATCTTCAATTAAATATTATCTTCAATTATCTATAACTGTGATAACAATGGTGAGTTTGTTTCTAAGTGGATTTTTATTAAATCTATGTTTCACTGATGATTCTCTTGCAAACCACATCAGTCATTATTATCCATATATTGTGCAATGAGATCTTGTAGTTATTATTTAATAGTCACATTGTAAGAAAGAAATATATCACTGTCATAAGATCCGGTAGCATTTTGTTTGTCTGTTTTTCTAATTTCCTCATCATTGGGAACACAGGCCCCTTGGTACTGCAATCTTTATATGCCCCAATACAGGGGAAAGCCAGGGCCAAGAAGTGGGAGTGGGTTGACAGGGGAGGAGGGAGGGGGGAGGGGGAGGGAGGAGGGGCCTTTCGGAATAGCATTTGAAATGTAAATTAAGAAAATATCTAATAAAAAAATTGGAAAAAAGTCACTTCAGCTTCACACACACACAAAAAAAGAAATTCAGAAAACATAAAGCAGACAAGAAATATGAAATTTTCTTAGTAGATGGTTCTTCTGAAGGATGACAAGGGTTAAGCCAAGCCGTCTCAGTCTTCTTGCTACGTGATACCTTTGTGCTACTTAATAGTCTTGTGTTTACCCAAGATGATCTTGTTGTCATCGTCTTGTATTTTATTTTCATAGGTATCTTTGAAAATTATAGGTAAAACATTGATTGCAAAACTTTCCATTAATAGATTAATGTCTTTAAGCAGGTGATTTCTTACAGAAATGTAATATGCTAGATATATTTGTCATTTAGCATTTTGAATTACAAGTGCTGTTTTCCTAAAATTAGTACCTATAATTTTCCAAATATGAAGATTGATCATATTTGTTCAAAAAACCTTTTGAGGAATACCTCCCTTTAATTGTGTATGAAATAGCATTTAAAATCAATTTTTAGCTATGTCAGATGTCATGAATTTAGAAACATTTTAAAATTTCTTCTGAACAATATTTTTTAAAACATTTTTTTTTAAAACAATCTAGGTTGAAAGGCTTTTGGAAAGTATATAGTCTTCCAAATTCCGTAACTGTCAAAAGAAAACAAAAGCTAATGTATTATTTAATAAAAGATGAAACTGTAGAACTTTGAATCTGAACTAAAATATGACACAGAGTACTGTGAGATAAGGACTGTAGTAATGATTATTGCCTAAGGGTGTCTGTCATGGATAATGGCTACATGGGATGAATGAGTCTCTTAAAGTGTTTGGTCTTCAATTGATAAATTGATAAATTATGTTTTATATTTCTTTTAGCAAAATGATGTTTGATGTTGTTTTAGGATCACGTTTTCAATACTGTTCAATGAAACTGTACCCATTAAGTTTAGTATTTATGAATAAGATATAAACATTCATTTTTCATCACTATGTACCATTTAAATAATGATTGTCATCCACGGGAATAAAGGTATATTTCCTTAGACTGCCAATAGATTTTTTTTTTCTCAAGGAACAATTTTAGAACCCACCTTTGAGAACTGGACTGTGACTCTCTAAAAGTGTCACCACTTTATGACTAATTCCTGCAAAACTTTTTCCCCGTGCCAGCGTGAGATTTTGAGGTGTGCTACAAATCGAATCAATACATACATCCAATGTGTGCTCTCTTCATGCAGGGATTTGAGGCGCCTGGGAGTGACTCTGGTCGGTCACCAGAAGAAGATCATGAACAGCCTTCAAGAGATGAAGGTGCAGATGGGAAACGGGATGGTGCCAGTGTGACCCGCGTGTGGGTCACTTCTCCAAGTGAACAACCCAGCACTTTGTAAACAACCCTGAGATTTATTTTAACAGAGAAAGGGAAAAGGGTGGTTTCTAAACCTTTGGAGGCATTTGCCTCAACCTTTGAGTTTATAATCAATATTTTACTAAAAATCTCCAGATCTTCCTCTTAACGTCTTCATTTTCACAACGCACAGGTAACCTGCAAAGAGAGCTAACATGAGGATCAACATTCTTTATTAAAATAGTAATGAAATCTTCCCCACTTCTTCCATGGAATCTTGTACACAAAGTGTATCAAGATAGAGCACCTTTAGAGACTGTTAAGGCAGCCCCTTTCAAAACTTCCAGGGATCGACTTGAAAGGAAAAGTTTTAAAGCCATGTGTGGGCTAAGAAAAGCTGCATTTTACTGATGTTTACTTCTAGTCTTAATTGTCTACATGAGTGTATTGAAGAGCAATATGATTAGATTATTTCTTAGAGTTTGTAATTTAAAATAAAATTACATGTTGTTAAGTTATAGAAAATAGTTTATAAACATGTTGCCTGGTCAAGGAAAAGTTCAATACAGGGTGTATATTTATTTTTCTGTGTTATAAAATTTACTTTTAGTTGCTCTTCTAGAGAGTATTAGGTAATGAATGTGTATATATGTATAGTTTGCAATATATGCAGGAACTGACTTACATTAAAATTGTGTGTGTGCGTGTGTGTGTGTGTGTGTGAGCACATATATGTGTGTATATTTGAATATGTCGAGGGTATTGTTCTGCTTGCCTTTTGGATAGTGTTTTAATTTTGACAACATACAGCAAAGTGTCTTCTAGACTCTACCATGGGTAAAAGAGTAGGAAGCCGTAGACCAAATACCCATCCAAGTTGGTATCTTATGCTGTCATTTTGAAAGGAACTAATTAGTTTATTTAAACAGCTAATGCCTCTAGACTAAATTCCCTTTGGATTTTACAAACACTCCCCACCTGTCTGTGACAGAGAAGTTCTTACCATTAATCTTTCATGCTTCTTTGAAATTCCACCTAAGTTCCTGAAAAGATCTTCTAAAGCAAAGTTGACACAAAGGGCACACTTGTGAAGAAGAGAGATGTGACTGTGCTGGCTTCTGTTAACATCCAATTCAGGCAGAGGGTACTCAAAATCTCCCTTCATGCTTATCCATTTGTGACCACTCCCACTTCCACTGCGATTCATTCACAGAGAGTTTGATACTAAGACAGCAGTAAAAAGTCAAGAAAAAATATGATTTGCTCAGAATTTTGTTTCAACATTCTTTTCATTGAAAACTGTTTGTGCTCTTTGTAATTACATTTTGTCCTCCATTACATAAAGGTAAATATGCTTGGAAAAAAAAAAAACAGTGTGAAGTATTTTAAGAATTGGAATTTTGAGGTAGTTTATGATAGTCCTTCAGTATATTATATACTACAGCAGAAAAGGGCTGACGTTTATGGAAAAATCCATGTAGTATATTTAAATGTTCATATAGGTTAGATTGGTAGTAAGAAAAACAATATTTTATGTTATTATGCTGTATAAAATCTGGAGAATGGTATGTGATATTTGAGGAGCAAGGAACTTAGGTCAGAACTTACACTGCTACATTGAAAAAAAGCATACATGAGTGGAGCAAGAACTGTAGCAGAGATGCAAGTATTTTGTGAGCACGACTCCTTTTTCTTCTTATGTGTTTCACTTCAATATTAATCCATAGAAGAAAATAATGGGGGACTTACTATTTATTTCCCCTTTATTTAAAGGGTAAAATAGCTCCTTGCTATATAAGGAAAGAGCAAATTTACAAAAGGGTGTGAAGCATCTAACCATTTTCTATATTATACCTTTCTTCCCATCTCTGAATAACACTGTAAAATCACACACTGTGTTCAAGAATTCTCTATTAGTTTAGTGCCCCTTTCAGCACATATTGAGAGTAGTTTAATACTATCTTGGTAAACATCACAGAGAGATATCATTATGAAAACACATTTACATATTTAAATAAACATAAAGTCATTGAAACTAGTTACCATTGTACAAATAATTTTATTTGAATCTAAGTGATAGAGTCGTGTTGAGAACTTCAAGATAAAAAAATCATTTAGAGTTACACATTTTAGAGCTTTTACAAGGCACAACTCTGAACAATGAAAAATGCATTCTAATTTGTTTTCTAACTTTGTATTGTCTGAGATTCTTGGTAGACATCTACCTAAGAGGCTGGCTGTTAGAGTGATGATTTCATTTTCTCACAATAGAATATAAATTAATTTGATTCAAATTTATTTCCCTTTGCAATTCAAGAGTTACATGCAGAGAGAAATTCAGAAGTGTGCTGAATAGCCACACAGCTTTCATCCATACCTCGGTTTGGTTAAGGGATTCTAAAGACTGTCACTCTGATTTTAGACAAAATAGACTTTTGAATTATAAGTGCTCTGTCCCCCAAAGAGGAGAGAATGCCTTTCTAAAATATTTCTTCACCACTGGATGTGTCACCAATTGAAAAGTGCCAAACTCATTGACAAATGTGAGAAGCGCAGCAGGGAGAGGAGCCAGCTCTCTTGAAATGTAGTGAGTCTGCAGTTCTGCACAAGACTCGGTAAATAATGATGTTGTGAATCCTCTTCCTGTGGCTTCATTTCCTTATACATGGACTCCCAAAATTAAAGCATAAGATTCAATAATCTCCACACATACGACTGATTTGTAAAAATGATACATAACTGTATTGTAAGAAGGAACAATTGGGAATCATCCGATCTGGAGTCAGTCAGTTACTATGGTATCAATCATAATTGACATCTAATCTTGCCATTCACTAGCATGTGCGGTGACATTTATTTCCTCTCTTTGAGATGTATTAGTTGTATGTGAAATGTAAAGATACTGATTTTTTGCCTCTTAAAAAATTATACTGTGCATGTGTTTTTAATTTCTGTGTTTTATTAACCAAGCCAGTGTTCTAAAGTAATAGGTTAATTGTACGATTTACATAGAAATATTTTATCAAAACTTAAGTGTGTCTAGAATTTTGGAATTGTTACAAATAATGCAAAATACCCTTAGCTCTGTTTATAAAACAATTCTAACCACTATATAATAAAAGAGATACAAGTTCACATCTCCTGTTAAGTGGAGCTGTTACTATCAGTTGAGCACTTATGCATTTGCATGTCTGCAATTTAAATTCTATGACGAAGTCAAAGGCAGTAAAGAAGATATGTGTATACCCACTGAAGTGGGTTTTCAGAAGCACAATGAAAAATATTCACCTTTGGAAGGTGTTTTGGTGGTAATGGTACATTAGATGGAAAGAGAGTCTGGTGTTAGAGACTTAGTAGGTATAGGATATTGCATAGTAGTAAATATCTCTGTCTTATTTTGTTCTTTCTAAACATTAAAAGGGAAAGTAAATGTGATGATGAATTGTCTTTGTTTAAACATTGCCAGATGTTTAACCTCAATGTAAATAAGACATAGGGATAATATGATGGTGATGATGATCCTATAACGAACGAATGAACAGAATCAGAATGGTAATTTTATTTGAAATTTGATAGCTGAAGAAGTCATCACTTTTTTTTTTTTCCGTGCAGTAGCACAGCTGGTTACATTGAATATTTTTTTTCTCCATTATGCTGTTAATTACATAGTAATGTATCAGGAAAGAAATAGATAAAACTTTCTGCTCATTTCTTGTTAATTTCTGAGTCTTTTCACACATCAATGATTGAGTGTTCTTATTCAGAATGACCACGTAATTGTCACATAGAAGAAGCTGCTATTTCTTTTAAAAAATGTCTGTTTATAATAACCAAACTCAAATTCATTTTCTCAATGTTAATAGGGAAAAAGAAGAAGTTGGCAAAAAATATGTTCCATCTTTGCAAGCTGGGTGCTATATTCACTGAAGTTTGAGTGGTCTACTATTTGTGAATATTAAGACTACTGTAGTTTTCAATTAATTATGTAAAAGTATATATATATATATATATATATATATATATATATATATATATATATATATACTGAATTTGTGATAATCTGAGACTAAAGTCAGACTCTGTTCTTTGAGAATATGTTGATCAAAATCACATGGTTTCAGGTAGGTCAGAGACATTTGTGCAGCCTGTCTGATGTGTTGATTTAAATCACATAGTTTCAGGTAGGCCAGAGACAACTGTGCAGCCTGTCTGATTTGTTCATTAAAATCACATGGTTTCAGGTAGGTCAGAGACATCTGTGCAGCCTTTCTGACTCTTGCATAGGCATCAGGATATCTTGTGTTCCTGCCTCAGGATGAATTCAGGAAAAATGACCAGTTTTGTATTGGTTCCCATCTGCATCTGTTTGTGCTTTCAGTTTGTGTACATGTTTTTGTAGTGTAAGATATTAAATTTTATATTTTTTCAGAAAATAAAAACGTTTTAATATAGAAAAAATTGATTGTCCTACTTGGTATCCCCTAATATAGTAAATGGACAGCCTTTTCATAGGAATTTTATTCTCAGAAAACATTTGCTTTTCTAAGTTATAAATGTGATTATTTTATGAAGTTATAAAGTTATGAGTTATAAAGATGATCATATACATTCTCCACACACACAAAAACATATTCCTGAATATATGTTCAAATGATTTGGCAAAAAGACACTGACTGAGATTACAGAACATGACCTTCATTCACGGTGACAATGTAATCCAAAATGCACTTAAGGAAAACAAAACAACAAAACAAAAAAACAGAAACTACAATGAAGAAGTCAATAAAATCGAAAATAATGTGCTACTTGTATCACCTACAAAAGAAAACATTTTTGTGACTGATGTCAGCTGGAGACAATCTCATCACTAGGCTCTGCTATCTGCTTTGTCACTACATAAGAATAAAACATTTACACAAGAAGGGGAATAAGAAGCAAGGCTCATTATTTTTAAGTATGATATCATAATGATCTTTGAAAAATGACAAGAAAGTCCTCTATTCTAGGGATTGAATTGTGTTTGTACTTGGTGAAATTACAATATAGAATATAACACACTGCACTTATAGAATAAAAATAAGTAAAGCTGGCATTTAAAATTTGGAAGAATTAGGATTCTTTGCTGACTCAGCATTTATTTTCATATGTAACTCAGGACTCATCATTCAGACTTACATTGTTCTTACTGTGCTACAGAGTTAAAGATACTGTTTAAAACAGTTTCCTAATCTTACATTTACTCTTCACAAAATAGAAGTAATAGAGTAGCAAATAATTAATGAAGAAGAAATTCTAGATTGGAAATGTTAACTTTAACCTTTGAGATGCTATGCATAACCTAACTGACATCCAAGGCTACCAGGGCCTTCTTTGGACTCTGCAAACACCAGAGAGGTACATGAGAGAGAGAGAGAGTAACACACACACACACACACACACACACACACACAATATACATACATCCAAAATGTAAATCACCTATGCAGATGAAATAACATGATTTAAGATGTTATAATGAATATACTTTTTCATTTTATATTTTTACATTTATATACAAAATATTTTGCTCATATTCTCCTCTCCCAACTCATCTAAGATCCTTCTATTTCCTACCTTCCCAATATCATATTCTTTCTCTCTTTAAGACAACAAAACACACACACACACACACACACACACACACACATGCACATAAAAGAAAAAACTACAAATCACGGTATTTAGTTTGTGTTGGGCCCCTCTTCCTGAAAAAGAGGCTTTCCTGGAGGAGTGGGTGGTATAGCCAGTGTCAATGTATCAAAGAAAAAAAGTTTTTCTCCCTCCCAGAAGCTACCCATAGCAAAAAGGTCCTTAGTTCTGAGCAGAACTTCATGTCCACTTTCCCTTCTCCATGCTGAGATTTTGTCTGGCTTGAATTTTTTGCAGGTCATTAGCATTATCAAATACAACAGGGATTGTGCACATGGAAACTTATAGAATATATTCAATTTAAATTGCACAAGAGATTCCATGTTCCCCAAAAAGGAAACATTACTTCAGGTTCACAACACGATTTTGAAATAATAAGTTTATGAACACAATTTTAAAGCACTGTATTATTTACTGTTATTATTATACTGGAACACACACTAAATCCCAGGAGACTCCTAAAAGTTGAGTGTCTAAAATAGTTAGTAAAGGAAATGATTTTTAGCTTTAAATATTGTGTATATGAGAAGCTATCCCAATAAAATAAAAGAAAATCACTATGAATCATATTACCTAATGCAAGCATGTCAAAGCTGTGCCTAGTGAAGTATTTTTCTCAGTAGATCTTATGCTATATCTACCTTAGGGTCAATGTATGTGATTCTTCTTTTATCAAGAGCTCTGCACACCCCAGAATATTGAAAAGTTTGAAATCCTTTTCTCACATTTTTCAATTAAAGGTCTCCTTTGCCTGGCTACTCCCTAATCACATCTAGATATTAATCTCTGATACATAATTTTTTTAATTACAGAATTTAATATCTTTAAAACAATCTTATATATTTTTATTTCTTTTTTCAATTTATTTTTATTTTTTTGAAAATTTTATTAGATACTTTCAATTTTTACATTTAAAATGTTATCCCTTTTCCCGCCTTCTCCTCCAGAAACCCCCTATTCCATCCCTCCTCCCCCTGCTTCTATGAGGGTGCTCCACACCACGCCTACTTTCCCATCCTGGCATTCCCCTAGACTGGGGCATCTACTCTTCACAGGACCAAGGGCCTCCCTTACCATTGATGTCTGACAAGGCCATCCTCTGCTACATATGCAGCTGGAGCCATGGGTTCCTCCATATCTACTCTTTGATTGGTGGTTTAGTCCTGGGAGCTCTCGGGTGGGGGGGGGGTGTTGGTTGATACTGTTGTTTCTCCTATGGGCTGAAAACCCTTTCAGCTGTTCAGTCCTTTTTCTAATTCATCCATTGTGAACCCCGTGTTCAGTCCAATGGTTGACTTCGAGCATTAACATCTGTATTTTTAAGACTCTGCCAGAGCCTCTCAGGAGACAGCTCTATCATGTTCCTGTCAGCAAGCACATGTTGGCATCTGTACTAGTGTATGGGTTTGGTAACTATATGGGATGGATACTCAAGTGGGGCAGTTTCTGGATGGCCTTTTCTTCAGTCTCTGCTACACACTTTGTCTCTGTATCTCCTTCCATGATTATTTTGTTCCCCCTTCTAAGAAGGACTGAAGTATCTACATTTTGGTCTTCCTTCTTCTTGAGCTTCATGTCCTCTGTGATTTGTTTCTTGGGTGTTCCACACATCTGGGCTAATATCCACTTAGTGAGTACATATGATCTGCATTCTTTTGTGATTGGGTTACCTCACTCAGGATATTTTGTAGTTCTATCCTTTTTCCAAGAATGTTATGAAGTCATTGTTTTCAGTAGCTGATAAATTTGTATTTCTATTTTTTTTATTTTATTTTTTTTCTTCCAATTTTTTATTAGATATTTTCTTAATTTACATTTCAAATGATATTCCGAAAGTCCTCTCCCCCTCTCCCCTCCCCACTCCCTGCTCCCCTGTCCACCCACTCCCACTTCTTGGCCCTGGCGTTCCCCTGTATTGGGGCATATAAAGATTGCAGTACCAAGGGGCCTCTCTTCCCAATGATGACCGCCTAGGCCATCTTCTGCTACATATGGAGCTAGAGACACGAGTTTTTTTTTTTTTACTTTTTTTTATTAAATATTTTCTTAATTTACATTTCAAATGATATTCTGAAAGTCCCCTCCCCCGTACCCCCTCCCTGCTACCCTGCCCACCCACTCCCACTTCTTGGCCCTGGTGTTCCCTCTATTGGGGCATATAAAGATTGCAGTACCAAGGGGCCTCTCCTCCCAATGATGGCTGACTAGACCATCTTCTGTTACATATGATGCTAGAGACATGAGTTCTGGGGGTTCTGTTTAGTTCATATTGTTGTTCCTCTTCTAGGGTTGCAGACCCCCTCAGCTCCTGGTGTTCTATCTCTAGCTTCTCCAATGTGGGCCCCGTGCTCGCTCTTATGGATGACTGTGAGCATCCATTTCTGTGGGAGTCAGCTATATCAGGGTCCCTTCAGTAAACACTTGCTGTCCTATGCAATAATGTCTGAGATTAGAGACTGATTATGGGATGGATCCCCAGTGACACATGTTCCACTATGTTCATAGCAGCCTTATTTATAATAGCCAGGAGCTGGAAAGAACACAGATGTCCCTCAACAGAGGAATGGATACAGAAAATATGGTACATTTACACAATGGAGTACTATTCTGCTATTAAAAAAATGAATTTATGAAATTCTTGGGCAAATGGATGAATCTGGAGGACATAATCCTTAGTGAGGTAACCCAATCACAAAAGAAGTCATTGGATATGTGCTCACTGGTAAATGGATATTAGCCCAGATACTTAGAACACCCAAGATACAATCTGCAAAACACATGAAAATCAAGAAGGTAGACCAACGTATGGATACTTCATTCCTCCTTTGAATAGGAAACAAAATACCCATGAAAGGAGTTATAGAGACAAAGTTTAGAGCTAAGATGAAAGGATGGACCATACAGAGACTAAATTTGTATTTCTATTATGTATGTTTGTTATTCCTTTTGGGATATAATTTGATAAAAGCAGAAATCAAGTAACACTGTGTATTGTTTTGCTTTGGTTTGGTTTGCTGTTTTGTGGTTTAGGATATTGTGTTCTTGTTAAATAACAAAACTTTGTGGCAAGTAACAGAAATTAAAATTGAATTTGATAGATGAAAGAAAGAACAAATTCTCTATCACATTACAGCATTGATTAAGGCATACATAAATGCTGGACTTTTAAATGGTAATCTATGAAGTGGTGAATGATAATGATTTTTTGAACACTTATTTATAGTGGGAAGCATGCAAAAAATATTCTTGAAGGCCTGGATCCTTTATCACTCTGCCTTGATTAGCTTGTTCTAGTTTCCCATTATCTTTAATCACAGGATGAATTGAAAACAACATATGCCTTAAAGGATCTGCGTTTCAGATATAATCTCTCTTGACCTACATTGTGGAAATGAGTGCAAATTTCTCATGGTAGTTTGGAACAATTACCCACTTGAACATTGTCCTTACTTTCTAAATCTGTTTATTTAAGGACCCCAGAAGTCCAAGGTCTCCAGGAGAAACTTTTAGCTTCCACTTCAATAGAAGGCTTGTTGGGTGTCCTGGGAGAAGCATTCCTCTCCCAAACAAAACTAACAAATAGACCAACAAAGTACAAGGTTGCAGAAACACAAAGCGAAAACCTTCCTATGTAACTATTCCTATTTCCACCTCTCGATTCCTGGACTCATAACTCCTGGTTGTAGAAGAAACATGCATACATTTTGAATGCATAGCCAAAGCATGTATCACATTCTGGAGAACCTTGATTCACTGTTCCCTGCTGTCCACTATAGATATCTAGTTGGTGCTTTGAAAATCCATTCTGTTTTTTGTGAAGTGAACTGCTTTGGAATGGTGGGAAACATAGAAAACAAAACAAACCAAACCAAACCAACCAACCAACAAATAAACAAATAAAAACAAACACAAATAATGATTTCCTTGGGCATGGGACCTCGGTGGAATAAGTTCCTTGGTTAGGAGAAAGCTGTGTACAATACCAGAATCATTGATGAAGCCAGGGATGGTGGCTGTAGAAGAAGCTTTACGTGAAACAAAGAAAAATCTATAAAGATATTAAGTATTTCAGTAACTACAAGACACTTCCCTTCTTACAGTGGGAGTAATCCAGTGGACTTAACCTTCTACCAGGTCACTTAAAATTGGTCCAATAACAGGAGCTCAGTGTTGGATTTGGATAATGGAAGATTTGACATCAATACACATGTCTAGCCAGGTCATCCTTTGTGAATGGAAGACCATGTTGTTGAGCATATATATATATATATATATATATATATATATATATATATATACCCTCCATTTTTCTTACCATGGCCACTTTGTTTCAGGGCAGTTGACACTGAGGCAGTAAGTGAGATGTGTGAGGAAAGAGGTTGATTGTCCACAGGGGTAGGCTGTCTTCATCAACGATGTGGGTCTTATGTGAATTGATTTCTGCTCTTTAGGTTTATATACAAGTAACTTTGCCTACTGAACTATCTCCTTGGCTCACTAATACATTCTTTCTTACTAGTTTGACAACTTTACATTAGATATCAAAACCCAATGGGGGTCATTTCCATATTAAATAAAGCCCACATATAAAACCCAAATTAAAGCTTGTGATAGTGAATGAACTAGACAAGGTTGAAATTGACCAGTAAATGAGAATTGATGTTTTCTCCTCCTCTCTAAAAGTTTTAGAACCTGTTTTGATCAAATTATGTCTGCAATAATGATATCATGTGTTATACATTCTTCATAATAAGATTCTGGCCCATCTTGTAAATGGGTTTCTGACATGGCCAACCATAGAAGGCTTTGGCAGCTTCAACGTTTCTTTGTTTTTATCTCTAATGTTGCCCCTAAGGCCCATTCAGGGATACAATTGGCTGCTAGTTTTGAGTGAAAGTATATGCTCATGAAAATATGTATAACATAGTCCAGTGAGGACAGATTTCTAAGATTTTGTAATCAATTTCTGAGGAAGAGGAAGCAGAAAGCAGAATAAAAGGGGAAAGTTTTCTTCCAATTATTGGTCCATGAATGTGGGATTTCTAGGTGGTACTTCACTGTGAATGCCACATAAAGAGGAAATAGGAAATTCTTACCTCTTACTTTCATGAAGGTTAATGTTTTGATTTTCAGGATGTGAGACCTGCCCCACCCTACCCCTAAGAAGCCATTATCAGTAGAATGAGATATACTAATGAAGATGCTGCATGTAATAAAGCAATGTGTGTGTGGCTGTTTAGGGTCAAGGAAAGTAAAAGAATCTATATCTAATGGTGAGGTGATGAATAGAGATTATATTGAGTAGCTGAACACTAAGACGTGATTTTCCATAACTATTAACTTCTATACATCTTTTTAGTCTCAGGCAATACCATTCTGTAAAGCTGTTCCATCTTAGATAAACCATGAGAATTCCTGTAGCTAAGGTAAATTAATTTCCTAAGTAATATCACCTGTTAATTTATATTATAATCTTTACTGCCTATTGATCTTTAGTGACTGTCAGTTAGGAAAGCTGTTAATGGATTATTCATCACTTTTTTAAATGACTATTTGATGATTATTCCTAGCAACAGGCAAGTAAGGACCACAAGAGGGAAATCTTTCATTCTCCTTCCCAGCAAACATCCTGTGAAAACTCTAAGAGGGGACCACCACTTAGTTACCTGTGTGAACGCTCCTTCTAGGTCCCATTATACTAACTACCTGCTAATGGTGTTGTTAACTCTTCTGATCTTACCCCAACCTTAAAACTCTAACTCCAAAACTTTTTGACTCTAAATTAATGAAGATGAAATAAGATTAAAATTTAAAAGTTCAATCCCCATTGCAATCCTCCAGTAGGAACAACAATCTAGTAGTCGTCCAAATGGATGTAACTTTTACCCAAATAGACTGTCAATCCAGCCAGTGCTATTGGATTGCATGGTTTATGGTAGAGGCAGAATTTCACAGTTCTCTGTGACAGGATTGTATTGGAGGAAACAAAGATAGAAGTACTAAGAAAAGCATCTAGGATAAGGTAGATGAGAAAGAAATGTGTGGACTAGGGAAGTGGTCACATGATGTGGGCAATGATGGAGAGAAGAAAACCATTAAAATTAAAGAGGTAGTAGCAATGGCAAATGCTGAAGAATTGATTTTGTTTGCTTGGGGTAAGGGAAGAACAGCTTTAAACACTTTAGCTTGTGTGATAGGAACCCTGCCACAGTGAGGACATAAAAGCGATCAGCTGCAGCTCTGGTAGAGTTCACTTAATGTAGCTGAGCCCATTCTATGCTCAAATTTTCCAGACAAAGACAATACAAAAATGTTACACATTGTATGAGGTCAATTGAACTTATGTCTGGGTCCAGTGACTATTCAGATAGGAAGTGCTGATATCAGCAAAAGCACCAGTATGTAGCACAGAATAGTTAAAAATTTACAACTCCAGAAAAAAAAAAAAATACTACAAATTTATTGACAAAATTTTGAGTCTAAAAGGGATAGTCATCAATCTAAATCTTCAAAACATCATTGAGCTTAACAGTATATATATATATATATATATATATATATATATATATATATATATATATATATATCACTTGGCTGTTTTTATCTCAAATATTAGTTTGTTTTGCCTTTCTTCATCTATTTAAAGGAATATTCTTAATAATCTCTACAAATACCAATACCCCAGGAAGCAGAACAAAAGCATCAAATAGTGTTTGAAGAAACATCTTTTTCTAAAATAAAAACAAATCTTTTAAAATATCAAATAGGAAAATAGTAAAATTAAGGTTTCTAATTTTTAGAAGCTAAGATTTTCTAGTACAGATACTTTCTTTCAACTTCTAAAAGTCTTATCAAAGACTTGGGGTTTTCATTCATGAATATGCAATTCACATAATTACCTAGAATCCCTTAGAATTCTTACTAAAGCAGTGATGAATGACTGACATGTACTGACTGATGGATGTGTGTAAAGGAAGAAGTACTGTCAGCAATACACATTTTCCCCATGTGCACCTTAATTAGTGTTTCCTGGTATCATTTCTTGATGAAAAGTCTCTAGTCTGTGAGATTTCTCTGGGAGATAAAACCATGTGGGAATATAGAAAGGGAAAAGGAGGAGAACACAGTGTGGCCATACCGTCACAAGCCAGGATTTTCTGACCATGAGGGTTCTTCAATAAGACTTGTGAATGCCTCCCAGAAATGGGACTCTGGTGATAGAATGTGTGCATTTGATTCTTAGTATATATATCTCAAAGTGACTGAAAGAAAGCATCAGGTGCCTTAATACAATGTTCATTCTCATAGTTGAACAAGTTTGTATATGTTTTGGTTTCTTAACCTTACTTAAAACAGAAAATAAAGATATACAACACAATCAAAGGATCTGGTTTTATTTTTCAACATAGTTACATATAACATTAGCTAGGTCAATTCAGTGTGGCAACTAAGAATAAACGTGTGTTGTTTTTGCATCTTCTGTCTCTCAGACTTATACAAATACCATACTCCAATGCATACAGATTTACACTGGCCTGTGGCTGATGATGTCTTAGAATGCATGTACTTGTATGGATTTGGTATTAAATGCTCTGTACATCCTACCTTGAAACACTATAAAACACATATTTGATTTTTATTATTTACAAAATGAAATCTGATAGAGCCATAAGAAATGTCCTAAATTTGCTGAAGCGGAGCCAACAGAGTTGGGAATCTGTTTCATAGGACACTAATATTCCTGACTCTATTTGCCCAAACTACTCCATAGACATTTGCTACCTGGAAACTGTTACTGATTTTCTCCCCTCTAGTGATCACATCACATTAAGTTGGGAGAATGTGCTCTACATCATCCCAAATTATCCTTATCAGCAGCCAAGCAACAAAGCCGAGGGGAATTTTCAATGGATAACCATGGTTGACAAAGTCTTGAAGTAGAGCATCATATAGCAGTGACCCTCTGCCTGGTTCTCAGTGTCATTGGTATGATTGTTGAAACTAGCTGTCAGTCTGATAAAATTTAAAATAACCTAGAAGACAATCTTCTAGCATGCCTGAGAAGGATTATCTAGATTAGTTGAATTGAAGTCTGAATAGTGACTTTAACTAGAGCAGACATCATTTCCTAGGCTGGGGCCTTACAGTGAGTATCAATAAGCAGAACTAGTTAGTGTTCATCATTCAGACTCCTGACTTTGGATTCAATATGACCAGCATCTTCACACTCCTGGCATAATGGCAGCCATAATAGTATTTAGTGAAAATAAAAGCCTCTCTTCTTTAAGTTGCCTTTTGTCAGTGTATTTTACCACTGCACTAAATCAACAAATTAATACAACCAGTAGTCAAAATCAAGACTGTTCGACACCTTCGAATTTGATAACCAACAGCTCCCAGTATTAGAACTGAGACCCTTTACAGGTTATCTATTCATCACAAGTTGGGGATGAGAATCCAGTGAAAGGAAAATCGATTCCCAATCTTTTCCTTCTCTGCATATTTTGCTGGTCCAGTAGCTAAATTGTGGGCAAACCTAATAACCTGTGCCCCACTTATAAGTATACTGGATAATAGAAATTCCTCCATCAGGGAAGGTCTGTACTTGTCCTGTGATATCTCTTTGTTAAAAGTAGCAAAAGATCAAATACTAAATTAAAATGTCTTAAACAGTCAAACACAGACCAGGAAGATGAATTAAAAAAAAAAGTTTTAATTTCTTTCTGTACTTGTTATGTTCTCATTATATTATATTATATTTTTTATCAATCACTTTATTTGCTCACATTTCAAATAATTATCTCCTTTTCAGTTACTCCTCCACAAATCCTCTATCCTTTCCCACTCCTCACTTTGCCTCTATGAAGGTGCTGCTCCACCCACTCACCCACTCCTTCCTCACTTCTCTAGCATCCCCTTACATTGGGATATCAAGCCTTCCTTCCCACCCATTGATATCAGATAAGGCCATCATCTGCTAAATATATATCTGGAGTCATGGCTACCTCCATGTAATTTTTGGTTAGTGGTTTAGTCCCTGAGAGCTCTCAGTGGTCAAGATATTTGATATTGTTGTTCTTCCTTGGGGTTGCAAACTCCATCTCCTTTATTTCTTCCCCTAGTCCTCCATTGGTATGCACAGGCTCAGTCTGATGGATGACTTTCAGCATCTGCATCCATATTAGTCATGTACAGGCAGAGCCTCAACAGGACATCTATACCAGGCTCCTGTCAGCAAGTACTTCTTGGCATCAGCAATAGTGTCTAGATTTGATGTCTGCAAATGGGATGAATCCCTAGGTGGGCAGTCTCTGGGTGGCCTTTCCTTCAGTTTCTGCCTTATTATATTTTGAAGAGAGGCCTTCACTCTTAAAAGAAAGAAAATAAAGAAGGAATGAAGAAAGATAGAGAGAAAGAAAGAGAGAGAGAGAGACAGAGAGAAAGGAAGGAAGGAAGGAAGGAAGGAAGGAAGGAAGGAAGGAAGGAAGGAAGGAAGGAAGGAAGAAAGGAAGGAAGGAAGGAAGGAAGACAAAAATTTTCCAGCAAGTCACTCCATTAGTTTTATCAGACTATTACAACTACATATCACAAGTTATTAGCACAAACATTAGCCTTTTGTTCTCACAATATTTAAGATTAAACTTTTCCAGATCTCTATAGGATTCACTTCGTTCAATGTCTCTGTACTTGATTTGTAGATCATCTTTTCTATCTAGCCACCACATGGTATTCTATCTGTGTGTTCAGTTCGGATTTCTTCTAAGGTTAGGATCTAGTTCTGCACCCCATTTTAATAGTGTTATTTGGTTCTCTGAAGTCTAACTTCTTGAGGTTTTGTATATATTTGATATTAACCCTCCATCAGATGTAGGGTAGGTAAAGAACTTTTACCAATCTGTAGGCTGGTGTTTTGTCCTATTGACAGTGTCCTTTTCCTTACAGAGGCTTTGCAATTTTATGAGATCCCATTTGTCTCTAGTGATCTTAGAGCCTGGGCCACTGGTTTTCTGTTCAGGAAATTTTTTTCTTGTACTAATGTGTTCAAGGCTCTTTCCTACTTTCTCTTCTATTAGATTCAGCAATCCACTTTTAGGTCCAAGTCCTTGATTCACTTGAACTTGAGCTTTGTACAAGGAGATAAGAATGGATCAATTTGCATTCTTATACATGCTAACCCCCACATGAACCAGCACCTTTTGTTGAATATGCTGTTTTTTTTTCCACTGCATGGTTTTGATTTCTTTGTTAAAGAATAGGTCAAAAGAGGTATGTGGGTTCATTTCTTGGTCTTCGGTTCTTTTCCATTGATCTACCTGTCTGTCTCTGTATCAATACCATGTGGCTTTTATCACTATTGCTCTGTAGTACAGCTTGATGGTACAGTCAGGGATGGTGGTTCCTCTAGAAGTTCTTTTACTATTGAAAGTAACTTTCAATATCCTGGGGTTTTTTGTTGTTGTTATTTCAGATGAATTTGAGAATTGATCTTTCTAACTCTATGAAGAATTGAGTTGGATTTTTGATGGGGATTGCACTGAGTCTATAGATTGGTTTTGGTAAGATGGTCATTTTTATTATGATAATCTTGCCAGTCTTTCTACCTTCTGAGGTCTTCTTTGATTTCTTTCTTCAGAGACTTGAAGTTCTTGTCATACAGATCTTTTGCTTTCATGGTTAGAGTCACACCATGATTTATCCTTAGTCATCAGGTAAATGCAATTCAAAATGTCCCTGAGGTTCCACCTCACACCTAGCATGACAGTAGACAGTAGATGCTGGCAAGGATGTGGAAAAAGAGGAACGCTCCTGCATTGTTGGTGGGATTGCAAGCTGTTACAACCACCCTGGAAATCAGTCTGGCGGTTCCTCAGAAAATTGGAAATAGTTCTACATGAGGACCCAGCTATACCACTTCGGGGTATATACCCAAAATATGCTCCAACATATAACAAGGACACATGCTCCACTATGTTCATAACAGTCTTATTTATATTAGCCAGAAGCTGAAAAGAGCCTAGATGTCCTTCAACAGAGGAATGGATACAATATTATAATATAATATTATATATATATATATATATATATATATATATATATATATATATATATATATATATATATATTACATTTACACAATGGAGTACTCAGCTGTTACAAACAATAACTATGAAATTCACAGGCAAATATATATAACTAGAAAATATCATCATATTGAGTGTGGTAATCCAGTCACAATAGAATACATGGCACATACTTGCCTGATAAGTGGATAAAGGAATAAAGCTCAGAATACTTACCATACAACTCCCAGACCGTATGAAGCACAAGAAGAAGGATGACCAAAGTGTGGATGTTTCAGTCCTACTTAGAAGGGAAAATAAAATAATCACAGAAGTAAGACTGAGCGAGGAATCTGGTAGAATGAAAGGATGAGTAGGGGGAAAGGGTGGAAAATCAGGTGAGGGACAAGACAGGAAAGAAATACTGAGGGTCAGGAATTTGAATGGAGTTGTTTAGCAGTAGGGGATAGGGAACTGGAGGTAGCCACTAGAATGTCCCAGGTTCCAGGAAAACAGTAATACCCAACAAAGGAGAGATTGAACCTGTAGAGACCATATCCAGTGTTTAGACACAGCCCTTGGTTGAAGGATGGGGTCACCCTCCCATGTCAAAAGTATTAACACAGATTTGTTCCTGTCCAAAGGAAATGCATATAGGAAGAATGGAGCAGAGACTGAATGAAAGGCCATTCAGGTTCTGCCCAATCCCACCTGCAGACATCAAACCCAGACACTATTGCTGATGCTAAGAAGCCTTTGCCAACAGGATCCTGGTATAGCTCTCAGGAGAGGCTCTGCCAGAGCCTAACCAATATAGATGTGTATGCTCACGGCTAACTATGTGACTAAACATAAGGAATCCAACAAGGAAGTTAGGGGAAGAACTGAAGGAGCTAAAGGTGTTTGCAACCTCACTGGAAGAACAACAATATCAACCAACCAGGCACCCCAGAGCTCCCAGGGACTAAACTAGCAACCAAAGAGTACACACGGAGTAACCCATGGCTCCAGGTGCATATGTAGCAGAGGATTGCCTTATGTGGCATCAATGGGAGGGGAGGCCCTTGGTCCTGTATATGCTCTATTCCCAAGCATAGGGACATGCTAGGGTGGTGTGGCAGAAGTGGGTGAGTGGGTGTGGGGGGAAGCACCCTCATAGAAGCAGTGGAAGGTGAAGGGCACAGTGGGATTGCAGAAGGGAAATCTGGAAGTGGACTAACATTTGAAATGTAAACAAATAAAAATAACCAATAAACAAAAGGATAAAGTCAGGCAGGTTGGGTAATCTTTCTAATGACTTTATTTTTACTTTACATTTTTATATACCTTATCTTTATAAGCTCACATACTGAGGATTGGGGCTTCAGCATGTAAACTGAGGAAGGGGAAATTTTATATAATCAGTAAATGAGCCTCTTAATAAATCTTATCTTCAAGCATTGAAGTCTTCATGTATTCTCACTATTACTGGATCCAAATAAGACATTGCATAAATTATAGGAAAGATTATGCTCTATAGAACCACAGTGCAAATCCTTATAATACCAGTGCCTACCTTCCAGATGAGCCTTTAGTTGAACTTCACAGGCTTAGTTTTGGTAGGCTACTGCAACAAGATCTGGAAACACTGAAGAATTAGCAGTTTGTAGAACCCCAAATTACCAATTATAATATGAATGAATCATTAGTGTGATGTTCAGTTCTTTGGCAATCCATGTCAGTAAATCAAGCATACTGTAAAAACCCAAAAAGATGCTGGCAGAGACATCACAATTAGAGTAGGAAAACTGACAGCAACATAAATGCTAAAAGGTAGCAGGAGTCTGATGTGATTACTTTATAATCCAAATGTTATTTCTGCTCAATAATGTCCCTTAACTGCAAGACAACAGTAGATTCAGTCTTGAGGGGGAGAAATGCCTTTGGAAACTACCTAGCTATATGTGCTATTATCACTATTTTATGAACAAGCTCATTGTTTCTGAATTGGAAAAAGACTTTGACATTTACCATGTAATTCATTGTGTGCACCTGGCTGTTGAGTGTCTTTTTCTGCATGAGATCATTTGTGGTTGGCATTACTGTAAAATAGAAATATTGCCTCCCTGTGTTTTTTCCCATAGATCTTCTCAGTATGTCTCTGCTGGAGATGTTGCTGCTTCTAACCTTCTCATTTCTTTTTCCTTTCAGGCCCTTGAATTAACATATAGAAGTTTCAACCAAAACCAAGATTCTATGTATCATGCCCCTTAAAGAAACATCTTACTCTTGCAAAACATATATCCAAATGAATTCAAGTCTGCTCACTATTGTAACAGGCCATTGTTAGCTATCATCAACAAAAAGGCTATATAATTTGTGAGGCCGAATCCCAGTTCTCCATAATCATTAGGGAAACATGAGGATAGAGCATTTCAATGCAAGCTTAGGGAATGATATCAGTATAATAGAATTGTGTAGCATGTGTGATTGTGTCATCACTTGCTGGAAATAACTTAGGTCAGTGAATATGACAATTGTGAACCAAGCTATCCTATCCATCCTACCCTATGAACCAGAAGTTGAAGTAGTCATGAGCTCTATCAATCCCTATTCCTGTGCAATATACATTACACTAATATATCACCAATCAAATGCTAAAATTACATTATGTATTTTTAGACTTCTCTTGTGCCATATGCTCAATAAGCTCCGAGAAGTGGAGGCGCACACCTTTAATCCCAGCACTTCGGAGGCAGAGGCAGGTGGATTTCTGAGTTCAAGGACAGCCTGGTCTACAGAGTGAGTTCCAGGATAGCCAGGGCTACACAGAGAAACCTTTTGTCGAAAAAAAAAAATAGTAAAGATGATATAGCATAGGGATTAGAACATATGATGAGATTCCCATTTCTTATTTTAAAATAATTTTATATGTTTTAACTAAAATATAGCACTTTTTCCTTTCCCTCTCCTTCTCAATTCACTTCCAACTCCACCTGCGTCCCTGCAACTGCCATATTGGATAAGTAATTAGGAAACTCGTTCCTGGAAGATGTTAATTCTTCCACTCTCAGGAGTTTTTAGTTTGTTTTTTGTTTGTTTGTTTGTTTGTTTGTTTGTTTTTTAAATTTTTATTAGATAATTTTCTTTATTTACATTTCAAATGTTATCCCCTTTCCTGGTTTCCATTCAGAAAACCCCCTAGGGTCAGGGACACAGGAGAGTTCTTCCACTTTCTGTGTTAGTATGTCTATTTATATTGCCACTGTCAAACACCCATTTCTATGAAGTGCTATTTCACAGCAGCCATTCGTGGTTCTTACAGTCTTCCTACCCTATCTTAGACAGTCTTTCCTTAGTCAAAGATGGAGGAATTATGATGTGGATGTATCCAGTGAGGCTGGTATTCCAAGAACATGCTGATTGTCCTACTGGTCCAGCTGATATTTGCAGCAATGGTCTAATTGGCTGCAAAGAGAAACTTTTGTTGAGGGAAGATAGATACTTTTCTCTGTGGGTATAAAGTTAAGATTTAGAATGTAGTTAGAAACATTGTTAACCTAGCAAATTTGTAGTAGTATATTATCTTCTAACATTCATGGTCTTACTAGTCATGGAATGTTGGCTAGATTCTTAGTACTGTACAGGATCTTCCTCCTGTTGTGTGCTCCTTATTCTGAGTAGACAGCACTTGTTTACTACCAACATGTGCTTGCCTCTTACAGTACCTTATGGATGCCTTGATGAGCTGGCTATAGTTGTGGTTCATAGATGTTGCTGCTGATTAGTAATTCCTTCCCTCTCTTAGCCAGTTGCATTTTATTTCTTGTACTATGGAAGTTTGATCATTAGATGGAGGATTTCATGTTAGATGCTGCTTTAATAATTAAGTCCTGTGTCCTAACTATGTGGTATATTCAGCTATAGGTTGTATGTTTAATCTCTGAGAGTCAACCATTGACATCAGTAATAGTCTAATTTGTTACAGGTGTCATTTGAATGACCCTTACCAACTCTTCCAAAGGAGATTTTATGGCTGGTACTGGGATAGGTCTTGTTAGACCTTGTGGGAATCATTTTAGACTAAGTAGCACATACACACACACACACACACACACACACACACACACACACGCACACACACACATATGGAGAGAGAGAGAATGTATATATATATATATATATATATATATATATATATATATATATATACATGTATCTATAGATAATGTTTATAATTCGCCAGTGCCTGGCAAATACAGAAGTAGATGTTCACAGTCATCTATAGGATGGAACACAGGGCCCCCAATGGAGAAGCTAGATAAAGTACCCAAGGAGCTGAAGGGGTCTGCAACCTTATAGGTAGAACAACAATATGAGCTAACCACTACCTCCAGAGCTCATGTCTCTAGCTGCATATGTAGCAGAAGATGGCCTAGTTGGCCATCATTGGGAAGAGAGGCCCCTTGGTCTTGCAAACTTATATGCCCCAGTACAGAGGAATATCAGGGTCAGGAGAGGGGAGGGGGTGGGTAGGGGAGCAGAGCAGGGGGGGAGGGTATAGGAGACTTTTGGAATAGCATTTGAAATGTAAATGAAGAAAATATCTAATAAAAAAACTAAACTAAACTAAAATAAAATAATGTTCTTGAGGCTGTATAAATAGTCTTGGGTTATTTTTCCCTTCTCCCTACATCTCCTTCTGGATTGACCTCCTTCCCCTTCCAATTTAAGCCTCAGCACATTTTTTTTTCCATTTCATTTTCTCCGTATTTCTTGGATTTTGCTATTCTTCTTTCAGCAATGAATATACATATCTGAAAATTGAAAGTAATTACTGAACGTACAAATGATATTTACACTAGGTTTTAGTGAGACTAAATCATCTCACTTACAGTCATAATAAAGAATTAAGAAGCCCCGGGGTCACACAACTATTCTAGGTTCACCTCTCTAGCCCCTATTATGAGTCTTAAAGGATGCTTCTTGACTATTGTATTTGAACCAACATACACAGTGAGTATCTAAGTCACTTGGTAATGGATTTTATTAGGTAGAATGTGTCAGTTTCTAAATCTCAAGATAATGCAAGGTTTCTCTCAATACTTCTAGATGGGATTCAAACATAAAACATCAATTTATAAATTGCTAGAGACTATCTCATACTTTTCTTGGATTAGATTAAGTATTACAGCCACAAATCTCCAAAGACATTGTTGAAAGCAGATCAGCTTTCCGATAAGGATAGCTTTTACCTTAGGGTTACCTAAACCTAGTTTCCAAATTTTTTCTTATCTTTGGCTTTAGTTTTTCAGATATTCCTCAGTGCAGAACAGGAACCAATGGAGCTATTTATGTGTGACATTCCTAGTTTGGGAGGACATTAGTAGGAGAAGAAAAGCGGCAGAAGAGTAGAGCTCTCTGAAGTCTTAGCAGGAATCACAGATGTGTAAACAATTGTTTCAGCCAAATGTCTAATGGAAGCATTCAGTGTTTTGTTTGTATTTTTGATAAAGTTAAGATTTAGAAGAGCATGTGGTGACAGAAATCCTTGAAACATTTCCATTCTGCTTTAAAACATAGCCAACATCAATAAATAAATTACATGAATTTATCATCAATAAATTATATTTTAAACAAAAAATAATTAGTACTAGAATCCATGAGATTGAGCATCTCTAGTCAGGAAAAAAAGAAAAATCAGGAGTGTTCCAAGACCTGAAACTTCTTACTGGATGTCATAAGAACACATGGGGAAACTTTCACACTTGGCTGCCTATATAAGGTCAATGTCAAGGTTGTACCAAAAATGTTTTTTAAATTGTCTTCATCCTATGCACATAAAGTATGTTCCAAATATAAGTAAACGTTCCCCATGAAATACCTTAATATATGCAAATACTTCCAACAGATCAGTCCCCAATTTCAAAATACAAAATATTTCTGCTTGCAAAAGTTTCAGAGAATTCCAGATGATGATGATGATGATGGTGATGATGATGATGATGATGATCATCATCATCATCATCATCATCGTCATCGTCATCATTATCATCAATTTTGGGTGCTTTTTAAATCCACTTTATCTGTATGACAGGGTTCCTAACAAAATGAAACACTAGTAATACAACCCAGGAATCATTAAGTGGGTCAGTACTGTTTAGCACTTCATATTGTAGCTTGAAACTACCCATAGCAAAAATACACTATGGAAAAATAATAGATGATCTTTTCTTTCTTTTTTTTTCAACTTTTATTAGATATTTTCTTCATTTACATTTCAAGTGTTATCCAGAAAGTTCCCTATACCTTCCCCGCTCCCGGCCCTGCTCCCCTACCAACCCGCTCCCACTTCTTGGCCCTGGCGTTCCCCTGTATTGGGGCATATAAAGTCTGCATGACCAAGGGGACTTTCTTCCCACTGATGGCCAACTGGGCCATCCTCTTCTATATATGCAGCTAGAGACATGAGCTCAGGGGGTACTAGTTAGTTCATGTTATTCAACCTAGAGGGTTGAAGACCCCTTCAGCTCCTTGGGTACTTTCTCTAGCTCCTTCTTCCTTGGGAACACTGTGTTCCATCTAATAGCTGACTGTGAGCTTCCACCTCCATGTTTGCCAGGCATTGGTATAGTTTCCCCCGAGACAGCTATATCCAGGCCCTTTCAGCACTATCTTGCTGGCATATGCTATAGTGTCTATGTTTGGTGGCTGATTGTGGGATGGATACCTGGCAGCCGCATTCATTGGGTCCATCCTTTGGATTGAGGTGCACAAATGCTCTCTTTAACTCTTTCAATGTGTGCTTTGTTCTTAATTCTAGGAAGGGGTGACTTGTCCACTTTTTGATCTTCCTTCTTCTTGAGTATCATGTGTTTAGTAAATTGTATCTTGGGTAGTCTAGGTTTCTGGGCTAATATCCACATATCAGTGAGTACATGTTATGTGAGTTCTTTTGTGATTGGTTTACTTCAGTCAGGATGATGGCCTCCAGATCCATCCATTTGCCTAGGAATTTCATAAATGTATTGTTTTTAATAGCTGAGTAGTACTCCATTGTGTAAATATACCAAATTTTTTGTATCCATTCCTCTGTTGAGGGACATCTGGGTTCTTTCCAGTTTCTGGCTATTATGAATAAGGCTGCTATGAACATAGTGGAACATGTGTCCTTGTTACCAGATGGAATATATTCTGGATATACGCCCAGTAGAGGTATTGCAGGATCTTCCGGTAGTACTATGTCAGCACCATTTGTTGAAAAGGCTGTCTTTTTTCCACTGGATAGTTTTAGCTCCTTTGTCAAAGATCAGGTGACCATAGGTGTGTGGATTCATTTCTGGGTCTTCGATCCTATTCCATTGATATACCTGTCTGTTGCTGTACCAGTACCATGCAGTTTTTGTTACAATTGCTCTGTAGTACAGCTTGAGGTCAGGCATGGTGATTCCAGCAGAGGTTCTTTTATTGTTGAGAAGAGTTTTCACTAGTCTAGGTTTTTTGTTATTCCAGATGAACTTGCTAATTGTCCTTTCTAGATCCTTGAAGAATTGAGTTGGAATTTTGATAGGTATTGCATTGAATCTGTAGATAGCTTTTGGCACGATAGCCATTTTTACTATATTGATTATGCCAATCCATGAGCATGGGAGATCCTTCCATCTTCTGAGATCTTCCTCAATTTCTTTCTTCAGAGACTTGAAGTTCTTGTCATACAAGTCTTTCACTTCCTTCATAAGAGTCACTCCAAGATATTTTATATTGTTAGTGACTATTGTGAAGGGTGATGTTTCCCTGATCTCTTTCTCAGCCAGTTCATCTTTTGTATAGAGAAAGGCCATCNATTCATAAGGGAAATTGGTCTGAAGTTCTCTATCTTTGTTGTGTCTTTATGTGGTTTAGGTATCAGAGTAATTGTGGCTTCATAGAATTAATTGGGTAGTGTACCTTCAGATTCTATTTTGTTGAATACTTTGAGAAGAACTGGAACTAGGTCTTCTTTGAAGGTCTGATAGAACTCTGCACTAAACCCATCTGGTCCTAGGCTTTTTTTGGTTGGGAGACTATTAATGACTGCTTCTATTTCTTTAGGAGATATAGGGCAGTTTATGACATTAATCTGATCCTGGTTTAACTTTGGAACTTGGTATCTGTCTAGAAAGTTATCCATTTCATCCAGATTTTCCAGTTTTTTTTAATATAACCTTTTGTAGAAGGATATGATGGTGTTTTGGATTTCCTCAGGATCTGTTGTTATGTCTCCCTTTTCATTTCTGATTTTGTTGATTCGATGCTATCCCTGTGCCCTCTAGTGAGTCTGGCCAATGGTTTTTCTATCTTGTTGACTTTTTCAAAGAACCAGCTCCTGGTTTGATTGATTCTTTGGATAGTTCTTTTTGTTTCCACATGGTTGATTTCACCCCTGAGTTTGATTATTTCCTGCCGTCTACTCCTCTTAGGTGACTTTGCTTCCCTTTGTTCTAGAGCCTGAAAATGTGCTGCCAAGCTACTGGTGTAAGCTCTCTCCTTTTTTTTTTTTTTGTAACTCAGAGCTATGAATTTACCTCTCAGGAATGATTTCATTGTGTCCCATAAATCTGGGTATGTTGTGGCTTCATTTTTATTAAACTCTAGAAAGTCTTTAATTTCTTTCTTTATTCCTTCTTTGACCAAAGTATCATTGAGTAGAGTGTTGTTCAGTTTCCAAGTGAATGATTGTGTTCTGCTACTTATGTTGTTATTGAAGAGCAGCCTTAGTCCATCGTGTTCTGATAGGCTGCATGGGACAATTTCAATATTTTTGAATCTGTTGAGGGCTCTTTTGTGGCCAATTATGTGATCAATTTTGGAGAGGGTGCCATGAGGTGCTGAGAAAAAGTTATATCCTTTTGTTTTAGGATGAAATATTCTGTAGATATCTGTTAAGTCCATTTGTTTCATAGCTTCTGTTAGTTTGGCTGAGTCTCTGTTTAGTTTCTGTTTCCAGGATCTGTCCATTGATGAGAGTGGGGTGTTGAAGTCTCCCACTATTATTGTGTGAGATGTAATGTGCAATTTAAGCTTTACTAAAGTTTCTTTGATGAAAGTGGCTGCCCTTGCATTTGGAGCATAGATATTCAGAATTGAAAGTTCCTCTTGGAAAATTTTGCCTTTGATGAAAATGAAATGCCCCTCCTTGTCTCTTTTGATAATTTTGGGTTGAAAGTCTATTTTATTCGATATTAGGATGGCTACCCCCAGCTTTTTTCTTCGGGCTGTTTGCTTAGAATATTGTTTTCCAGCCTTTCACTCTGAGGTGGTGTCTGTCGTTTTTCCTGAGGTGTGTTTCTTGTAGACAGCAAAATGTCAGGTCCTGTTTGTGTAGCCAGTCTGATAGTCTATGCCTTTTTATCAGAGAATTGAGTCCATTGATATTAAGCGATATTAAAGAACAGTAATTGTTGCTTCCTGTCATTTTTGTTTTTACAGTTGGGATTCTGTTCTTGTGGCTGACTTCTTTTAGGTTTGTTGAAGGATTACTTTCTTGCTTTCTCTAGGGCAGAGTTTCCATCCTTGTATTCGTGTTTTTCTGTTATTATCCTTTGAAGGGCTGGATTTGTGGAAAGATATTGTGTGAATTTGAATTTGTAGTGGAATACTTTGGTTTCTCCGTCTATGGTAAATGAGAGTTTTGCTGGGTATAGTAGCCTGGGCTGGCATTTGTGTTCTCTTAGTGTCTGTATAATCTCTGTCCATGATCTTCTGGCTTTCATAGTCTCTGGTGAGAAGTCTGGAGTAATTCTGATAGGCCTGCCCTTATATGTTACTTGACCTTTTTCCCTTGCTGCCNTTTTGTGTTCTCTTAGTGTCTGTATAATCTCTGTCCATGATCTTCTGGCTTTCATAGTCTCTGGTGAGAAGTCTGGAGTAATTCTGATAGGCCTGCCCTTATATGTTACTTGACCTTTTTCCCTTGCTGCCTTTAATATTCTGTCTTTATTTAGTGCGTTTGTTGTTCTGATTATTATGTGTCGGGAGGAGTTCTATAGGCTTCTTGTATGTTTATGGGCATATCATTCTTTAGGTATGGAAAGTTTTCTTCTATTATTTTGTTGAAGATATTTGCTGGCCCTTTAGTTTGATAGTCTTCTTTCTCATTTACTCCTATTATCCTTAAGTTTGGTCTTCTCATTGTGTCCTGGATTTCCTGGATATTTTGTGTTAGGATCTTTTTGCATTTAGCATTTTCTTTGATTGTCTTGTCTATGCTCCCTATAGAATCTTCTGTACCTGAGATTCTCTCTTCTATCTCTTGTATTCTGTTACTGATGCTCATATCTATGGTTCCTGATTTTTTTCCTATGGTTTCTATCTCCAGGGTTATCTCCTTTTGGTTTTTCTTAATTGTTTCTACTTCCATTTTTAGGTCCTGGATGGTTTTGTTCCATTCCATCACCTGTTTGGTATTGTTTTTCTGTAACTCTCTAATTATTTCCTCTTTAAATGCTTCTAGTTGTTTATCTGTGTTTTCCTGTAACTCTCTAAGTTTTTCCTCCTTAAATGCTTCTAGTTGTTTATCTGTGTTTTCCTGTATTTCCTTCTTATAGTCCTCCATCATCATCATGACCAGTGACTTTATATCCATGTCCTGCTTTTCTGGTGTGCTGTTGTATCTAGGACTTGATGTGGTGGGTGAGTTTGGGTCTGGTGATGCCAAGTACCCTTGGATTCTGTTGCTTCTGTTCTTACACTTGCCTCCTGCCATCTCTGCCTTAGGAGACCTGGCGTTGGTGCAGACCAGAAAGGACCCACTGTTCTGCCCTGGGCCTTTATCAATCTCCTGGCTGATATCTCAAGTTCCACGAGATTGGGCCGGAACAGAGACTGTGTTCCCCTGCTTACCTCAGGTCCCAAGATAGCTTGGGGAGTCCTGAAAGAGCCTAGCAGAGTGCACAGCACCTATGGTCTGAGACCAGAGCTGGTGCTGGGCGGGCCGGACCAGATGGGAAGGGAGGGGCTGTTCTGCCCTGGGCCACTATCAATCTCCTGGCTGGTGTCTCAGGTTCCACGAGATTGGGCTAGAACAGAGGCTGTGTTCCCCTGCTCACTTGAGGTCCTCAGATAGCTTGGAGTGTCACGAAAGAGCCTAAGAGAGCTCCTGAGCTCCTGATGTGATCTTAAATTCCTGGGAGTTGCTGGGCTCAGAGGAAAGATGGCAGGGTGGAGGTTGCTCTGGCTGGGAGAGGCCCAACCTCCGGTGGGGGGCAGTTCTCGGATCCTGCCCCTGAGGGTAACTGCTGACCCACTGCTCCCAACACCACCTGGGGTGTGTGAAGCACAGGACAGGCCCTAGCTCAGATGATCTTTTCTTAACTCCAGCCACATCTACTTTAACAATTAACAATGTTCCACTGCAGCAAAATGGAGCCAGGTGATCTTACACTAGATCCTACCATGACAATGAATTGGACTTATCAACACTGGTGGATGAGAAGAGAGATCAACAGTGGGTATGACATTTTACCTAAAGAATCATGTTCCTCTCTTCATTCCCAGACTTTACTTCCCACTAATATTTAAGTTGAGAAGTTATTTTCCCTTTGTGGTCACCATCAGTTATCAACCCTTACTACAGAAACAATATTCTAAGTAGGCATGATGTACAACTTAGTGATTTTGAAGGAAGATATTTCACTGAAGAAAAGTTAATGAATAAATTATTGAGGTATACCTCTAAAATCAGGTTGTTAATATACAAATAAAGAAAAAATAGAAAAAGGAAAATAAATAGCTTGAAAAACCTAAGAGATTTGTTTTTTGTCTGTTTGTTCTGACTTGATTTTAAGCAGGAACAACTGCCAGACAGTGTGGTAAGTGTCTTTAATCTTATGTTGTAATCTTCTGGCTGAGAAGGGAGAGCACTATTGAATTTGAAGTCAGCATGAAACCTGAGCTCTCAGGAGATAATTTGTCACCAAGATAAACTCAAGCAACAAAAGAAAATAAAGCAAAAGAAGAAAAGCTGAGTAGGTAGTAAACATATTATTTCAAGGAAACATTCAATAAAATATAACTGATTGGACATCAATAGCTATAAGCCTACAAGTGAAACATTGCAATTAGCTAAGGTTTCTCATAGCTAAACTGTCTCTCTCTCTCTCTCCCTGCTCCCACAAACCCCTCTCTGTCTCTGTCTCTCCCCATCAACCACAGCACTCTCAGGACTATTTAACAAAAGATAATGTGTTCTAAAACTTGGGGAGAAAGTGTATTTCTCTTATAAATTCTCAACAAGTTCCAGTCCATCAACATCATCTCAGGCAGGCAAGGCAGAGATGTGGAGACAGGAACTGGAGAAGCCATAAAGGAACATTCCTTACTGCCTTCCTCCACAGTCCTATATCCAATTTTCCTTTTAATGACTCCCAAGTCCTGGGGGTGACACTGCTCCAGAATGCTGAGAAATCCCCACATTAATCATTAGACAAAAAGAATGTCTACAGATTTGTCATCAGGCCAATGTGATAGATGTATGATTTCACCTAAAGTCCCTCTTCATAGATGACTGTAGTTGTGTGAAGTTAACAAAAACTAACCAGTAAAGACGACTAGATCTTCTCATTATTGTAGTATGACACTGCTTACTTCACTTAATAGCATCTGAAAGCAAAGAGGGCTCCTTGCTCGTTATAGATTTTTCACACTGCCTTTGAAGCACAGTGCTACCTAGCTACCCTTTCTTTGTCTTTTTATTTGTAAAACTTCCTTCCATCCCACACTCATAGGCTACATTACTAGACCTAGGAGCCCTAGGAACAAATTTCAAACTATTTGAAAATATTATTTCTGTGTGAATACATTTAAAAAAAGAGCCTTCACTCCCTAGGCAGGTGAATTTCAAAAAAGGGTTCATTTTTTTTTTTTTTCCAGACTGAGATTAACTACTGTCTAGATCAATATTTGAAAAGAGAATCTGGGTTAAAATTCAACTCTTTTCTGGTTTGATTCTCAGATGCTTTGAAGTAAGTCATTTAATTTGTTTTAATTTTCTTCACTCACCATTGAAATCTTTGCCTTCAGCCCTGCTCTGGCACCACATCTATGACTCCAACTGACACGCTCAGAGTCACTCTACAATGCACATGCGGGATCCCCAATAGAGGTGTTAGAGAAAGGACTGAAGGAGTTGAAGGGGGTTGCAACCCCATAGGAAGAGCAACAATATCAACCAACCAGACTCCCTAGAGCTCCCAGGGACTAAGCCATCAACCAAGGAGTATGCATGGCTCCATGGTTCCAGCTGCAAATGTAGCAGATGATGGCCTTGTCAGGCATCAATGGGAGGAGAGATCCTTGGTCCTGTGAAGGCCTGATAGATGCCCAGTGTAGGAGCGTTGGGGGTGGGAAGGTGGAAGTAGGTGGGTGAGTGGAGGAACACCCTCACAGAAAGAGGAGAAGAGAGGAGGGACTGGGAAAGGGGATAACATTTGTAATGTTAATATAGAAAATATCCAATTAAAAAAAAAAAAGAAAAAAAAATAGTTCTGGAAAAATAGACAAATGTCTGATTAATGGGAAATTATGTGCTCTCATATATTATTACCATAATGATGTTAAAATATTTGGTAGTACCTCAGATACCCATGTAAAATTGAATACAATGGTACTAGCAAGGTGTAGAGGAATTTTAATCCAGCAATATGTCTGCTCTAGCAAGGGATCACATCCAAAGATATAATCCAGCCTCAATGCAGATTCTAAGCACGGCTTTAATCTCTCTGGCTGGAATATAAACACACCCTTAGTACATACCTTTTGTCTCTGACTGGAATATAGATATGTCATTGGTACACACCTTGAATCCCAAAAAATGGTGTCAGATTTAGGAGCAGACAATGTGATAAATCAGAGAAAGATGTGATAGGAGTGAGAGACAGGATACAACCAACTTTCCAGAGAACAAACAGAGAAGAGAAGGCTACTTAAGAGCATTGAGGGAGAGGCAGTTCAGATTGGTACAATTCAGTTTAGTACAGTTATACTCTGTTCAGTCGAGTTAGGAGTTTACTTCATGCAATTAAACAGGGTATCTGTCAGGAAAGCAGAAAGCTATTCAGCCAGTCAGGTGCAAGAGGTCAAGATGAGACCAAATCCCCAAAAGCTTATTCTGAGACCTGTAAGAGTAGGACTGCTTCCTGTGGACCTGCATATCCCAATGTATGCAAGTCATAAGACTCCCCATCTCTTTCACCTTTCAGGTGGCCACACAGCCTGGTAGCCAGATTACAAATTAAACTACTCTGTCTCTAGAAGGAAGTATCCAGCACAAGCCAATAATGTACACTCATTCCCAGAATCCCTGTCCACTCCTGTAGGTTTATATAGCCCTGTTACTCCCAATAAAGGAGAGCTGTTTTTGAAACCATCTTAGGAGAAGGCCATTTCTGCTACACTCATGCCTATTGAGATCCAGCTAACCTACCTACCTGAAAAAAAAAAAATTCTTTCCAGTCTAGTCCGATATACTATGGTGCCTGGATATCCCAAGGGGCAACACAAACACAGTCCAGAACTAGAGTTCAGAAAGAACTACAGAGAGTATTCAGCTGTGAGTCTCAGAGGATGAAATATTCTAGGCCTAGTTTAGCAGACAGTGCCTATAATTTGAAGCCTTCATGTTGCTGGAAATATTAGTAAGAATAGAACCCCGGCATGCTCTGACGCTTGTGCCAATGCCCCGGTGACCAAGCTGGCTATGCACTGTAGGTCAATGGCCTATATGACCTGTTTTATCCACCCAACTAGAAAGATTCCAACTGATGAGTCACTACCATGTCAGCCCTGTGCTTCAAATTTCCCACAGCCTTTAAGGAGCACCTCAAGCAAACCCACACTTAGCCCTGCCATACCTTTCTCTCTTGAACACAGACTAGGTGCCGAAGGAAGGAAAATGCAACACAAAGTTAGTTCAGAAGTCATGGTAACTCTACCTCTGGGCACAAAAACTAGAATCTGTGCCATTGGGTGGGCAAATGCCCAGGAATCATTAGGCCTTGTAAAAGTGACAGGAAAAGGCATGTAAACAGCAAAAGGCAACTCTGCCATACATTCTTTAAATTCTCTGCATCTCAGAGCAGCCATAAAATGATGGGCCATTTTGAGAAAATGTACTTGAATGTCTTAGCATTTCTTAGATAGCTTCTGACAGTCCAGACTTGCAGAAGATTGGATTGTGTGGAGGGTAGAAGCTTCTAGGATTAGGCCTAGGGCATATTCCCTAGTATTCAAACAGCTTGGGTAAGACTCTTATCCCTTCAAAAGAAGAAATGAAATAGACATTCTATTTACAATAAGGATCTTTGAATTAAAACAACTGTCACCTACATCTTCCTGCCTCTATTTTATAAATACAGTCTCATTGATAGTTAGCATAAGGCTAAATTCTATTTTGTAACAGAGATTAATACTTTACACTTCACCCAATACTTCACACACATGGTTGGCATAGCAGTAAGAACTGATCTGTATTGCTTTATAAATTTATGTCTATAAAAAAAGGGCAGACAATCAAACAGATAAAACATTGTCATAAATTTAAGAGGAAAATGAAGGAAATTACAAATTTCTTAAGTAGATTATTTTGATATTGATCTTTCCAGTCAAGAGATGACATCCCCTTAAGGCTCCAGTAATCCTACTCAAATTCAGCAAAACCTAGCATTTTGGCAATCAATGAATATTTAAATAAGAAAATACTGTTTAAAAAAGTATTGTTAACCAACCTATGTTTCCCAAAAAACATATTCAGCATTAACATAATTTCTTCAGTTTCTCTTTCTCTCCAACCTAGCTATTTGTAATCTACTATTCACTTCCCTAGGGAAACTTCCTGCTCTGATGAGCTTTCCACTGATCTTGTTAACTTCTCCATTTTCCTCAATTTTCATTTATAGTGAGAATTCTATAATATAATTACTAACAGGTAACACTAATTTGAAGTAGGTTTATACAATCAAATAACTTTCATCATTGTTGTATTTGTATTTAAAAACAACCACACTTCCATGTAAACCATAAAGCTATAAATGTATGAGTCAGAGGTAAAATTAAGGGCATTGTTCAAATTGAAGTAGCTTGATATTGAAATATACATGGTTAGACATCCTGCATGGAGCATATATTTTTAAAAAATTATTCAGTTACTGTTTTATTTTAAGAAATAAATGAATAAATTCTTCATGTATGTGAGCTCCTGTGCATATGTTTATAGTGGTAGGAGGTCATAGGACAATTTTGGAAGTATCACTCTCTCCTTCTTTCATTGGTCAAACACAGCTCATCAGGCTCACAGGGCAAACACTGACTGCTTTTTAGCTACTTTAACAGTTAAGAAATGTTAATAGCTTAATGCCATAAGTATTAATATATGAGTAATATGGTATTAGAGTTAAAGAGACATCAAAACCTTTTCACCTGTGTAAGCTAACACCTTTTACATTTTTTTTAAAAAAAATGCTATGTGGTCATTTTAGGAAACTGATTCAAACATACGAAATGAATATACATCCTGCTGCTTTTATAGTAAATTCAGTAGAGTACCTACTTATCTGAAGTTGGTTAAGCTTGACTTTGCTCTAATTGAACTACTCCATCTTCTACAGATTGCTTTCCTGGAAAACACAAGGGTAAGTTCTGTGACTGGCATTATTCTGTAATTCTATAAAACACATTTGGAAAAAAAAAAAAAAGAACTATCCAGAAAATGTGATAAATATTTCATCGAGTAACATATCTGTTCTTTTAAGCAAATTCATACAAAGCAAACATTGTGATTCATGCCTGTAATCCAATCATTTGAGAGATGCTTGTGGTACTAAGGAGGGGTTAGTAATATAGTTAATACCACTGTGCTTAACTCAAAAACTTCTTTGAGTCTCTAGGAATATTGGGATTGCAAGATTGGAGCCAGACTCAGAGTGGATCTGATATAAGCAAATACAAATGAAAGCTTTGATTTCCTAATGAATGAACCCCAAGGTGGCATTGATACAGTAATGACCCAGTCATAAACTAGGACCCTAAGAATACAAAATGAGCACCACCTGGATAATACAAAAATAAAATAAAATAAAATAAAATAAAATAAAATAAAATAAAACAAAAAATAAAAAAAAATAAGAAACAACTAATAAAGTGTAAGCAACTGTAGATCTCACACCCAGGCTTCCAAAATATGTCACTTCTAGCTTCTGTCCTGATACCTGTAAGCAATGGGAATTTGGATTTATTTTTCCATTGGTTATTTTATTTATTTATTTTTTTGCAAATGTTATCCTGCTTGTCAGTTTCCCCTCCACAAACCTCCTATCCTCCCTAACTCTCCCTGCCTCTCTGTGGGCACTCCCCCACCTGCACACTCACTCCTGCCTCAGCGCCCCTTCACCCCCTACTCTGGTGCATTGAGCCCCCATAGGACCAAGGGTCTCCCCTTCCATTGATGTCATATAAGGAAATCCTCTGCTACATATGAAGCTGGACCCATGGGGTTCCACCCTCCCATGTGTACTCTTTGGTTTGTAGTTTAGATCCTCAGAGCTCTGGGGGTTGGGGGGCCTGGTTGTTTGATATTTCTGTTCTTCCTATGGGGTTGCAAACTGCAAGGGGAATTTGTAACTGGCCAAATGAATGATGTAACCCAATTTCTTTGGAACTTGCAAAACTATTGCAAGATTCTCTACTAAAGACAGAAATAAAGTGTAAAGGATCAATGCCATTTAAAAGTTGGTTTTGGTTAGATTAGCCCATGTTTCTCCACTAATCATAATTCTTTTGTTTAACAATACTATGAAGATATAAATTAATCAAAAGGAGAACTGTCTGAAAGGTGATCCATAATACAATCTAATTATCTTCACAATGAAAACAATAAAAAAGGCATAGAAAAATATTTACTCAGATCTATTCAGTTACTGGAATACAGTAATAGAAAAAGCAGATAAAGATATTTATTTGCCTTTATCATTTTAATATCATCCTAAAGTTACATTAGTATTTTGTAATACTGAAGTCTGAAACTAAGAGTTAATATTTTTTCCTTCACAGTAGTATATGTAATCCTTTAACATCAAAGAATGTTCTGCCATTTGTTCAGATGCCACAGCAACAATGAGAGGAAGTGGCTAGGTTTTGCCTCTTCCTTTTAAATTCTAGTTTTCTGCTGTCTCCTTACTGACTCCATTAGTCTCTGAGCTTTCTTACTCAAGCATTTTACAAACTAGTGTTGTAGTAAAGATTCTCTTTCCAAAGTCTACTGTAAATTAATTGTTGCTTTCCAATCAGTAGTGCAGAAGTTGTTTCAAGTAAATGTAAATATATTAGTTAAGGTTGGGTATGATATATAATAACCTGGGAAGTAGAAATCCTTATGCTTCTAGAAGAAGGAGGGGGAAGAAGAAGGGGAAAGAAAAGGGGAAAGGGAAAGGAAGAGGAAGTAGAAAGGGAAAAAGTAAACAGTTTCCAAATTCCTTACTCCGTTTACCAAAGTGGGAAATATACAAAATCATTGAAAGAGCAATTAGTGCCTCCTGGGCATTTACTAAGGGGTGGAAGACAGAGTCTATTGACATTGCCCAAGCTTCTGTGCATTACCTGCTCACACTACCTATTGTACATTAGTTTCTAGTCTTTCAAGGGAAGCTCAAGACATTTTACCAGCCATCTCTGCATCTCAGATAAACCTACCAGTCATTTGTTGTTGTTGATTTATGTATCATTACAGCACATTTTACTTTAAATACCATTTAAGCTTAGAGTTCAAATATTTTATTTACATGTGGAACATTTTTCCTTGCTGTATCTCCAAAAAACCAAAAGAAATAGTAAAAATGCATTTTACAACAGATCAAACATAGATATGTATAAAAGATCTTCCACTTTTTTAGTTAAATTTAGTAAAATATGCAGTAACAGATCCCACTTGAGCATGTCTTTTTAAATGTCTTTAAATTTAAATAAGTAAAGGCTGTCACAATCTGTATGTCTGTCTCATCCCCATGGTTGTGAACTCCTGGGGGGCTGTCACAAGGTCAATAAAATAGTGACCTCAGGGAAATGAAAGTGAAGACACTTCAAGGAC
>LR750423.1:0-69344 GCA_902729485.2 Mus minutoides
CCCCCCCCCCACCTCTCAGATGTCTTTAGCTTGTGCCAAGTTGCCACAAAACTATCCAGTACATCTGCTGAGCCACCTCTCCCTCCCGTTTGTTTAAAGTTTATTTACCAATCTCAGTCCTATTTTGAGTGAGTAAATGTACTTCTCTAGACCGTTGTAAACATACCATCATGTGGGCACCGGGAGTAACGCAGGTCTCCTGGAAGAGCAATCTTAACTGCTGAGGCCCACCTTATTTCTTTTGATGGCACATAATACTTCATTGTCTTCAAATGCTACATTTTGTTAACCCATTTATAGCATTCCCTTGGGACATTCATGTGCACACATTTGGTTTCCTACCTGTCTTAAATTCTTTTAGCAATGTTTCCAAGAGTGGAATTGTTGAATCATATAGTAATTTAAGTTGAGTTTTTTGAGGAAAAATCTACACTATACTGTCTTCCACATTAATTGCACTATTTTGCACATACATAGGGTCTCCCATTTATTTATATACTTATAAACACTTTTTGTTTTATAAAGAATGAGAACCATCATTTAGAGTCTTGACTTGTACTTTCCTAGTGGTTGATGGTAGTAAGCATCTTTTCATGTGTTCATTGACCTTTTATTTATCTTCCTTTAGAAATGTCTATGCAGCTCATTATTTAAAGTCAGGTTGTCTAAACTTTCTTTGTTCAATTCTTTATGTATTCTCGGATCCAAGGCCCTTTCTGGATGCAACTTCCCAAGCCTGCTATGCCTTTTCAGTTTCTTGATAATGTCTTTGGTATATAAAAGCTTTACATTTGGAGGAAGTCCAATGTATCTATTTTTGCTCTTGTTCATACATTTGGTGTCATCTAAGAATACATTGCCAAATTCAAGGTCATGAAAGTTAGTCACTGCTTCCTTCTAAGATTTTATAACATCAAATATTTTTTGTAAAGTTAGCACAACATGGCAGACTTAGAAAAGGACACATGGAGCTGGAAAAATGACTTAGCTTGTCCTGAGCCTGACTGCTGGGGTTCGTTCAATCTCTGGTCCAAGTGGTAGGAGAAGAGTGCCACCACTGCACAAACTGTGATGCCTGTGTGTGTGTGTGTGTGTGCGCGCGCACAAATACATATGCACACAAATGCACACATGCATGTGTGCACAAATGCACACACACACACAGAGTAAATAAATAAAAGTGTATTACTTATTAAAAGAAGAGTGAAAAAGAATACAGTTTATGAACTCACCTTCTCCAGAGTTCATCTGATACCAAGCCTTTTTTGTTTTCAGTAGTTTATAATTAGAAGCTGGTCCTGGCTTCTGCTTCCTAGACATCACATTGCCCTCTTAGCATCTAATTAACGGAAATGATTAACTGATGAGCTAAGTGAGAAAAAGACAAAATAATGAGGCCAGCAAAGCTTGGAAGGCAGGCAGGTGGTCCAGTGACAAGATCCTGAGCTTCTCCACAGAAGATCTGTAGCACACAGCAACCTTTGCTGCATCTGAATTTATTGTACATTCTTCCCTTAGAGTTTAGATCTTGAATGTGCCTCAAAGACTCCCATGTTAAAGGCCTGGTCCTTGGGTGACATCATTAGGACATTGTAGAGGTGGGATCTAATGGGGCTTTTTCAGTTATTATGAAGGCTCCTTCACAGGGAATTGTGGGATTGTAGTCGTCACTCTTCCTTTGAATCTTGCTTCCTGTCTGTGATGTGAATGATTTTTCTCTGTCAAATGTTCCTACCAGGAAGTACCATTTTACCATGAACTCTAAAACAATGGGGCCAACTGATTAAGGACTGGGATGTCTGAAACTTGAGCCAGCATAAGCCCTTTCTCTTCACTAGTTGATATTTCAAACAGGTTTATAGGAACATAAAGTGAATACATTGCCACATGAGTGGGTTTAGTTTCTTGTGGTAAGTGACTGTCCTTCACAGGCAGCGTCTTTATTAGTAAGGTGTAAGATAAGAAAAACTTTGAAGTGAGCAGGAGGACCTCTCAAAATTCTATTCAATAAATAAAGCCAGGATTTGGAAATACAGAGATTCAGTTGTCTTTAGTATCTGATGAGCCTTTTAAGGTTTCAAAGGTTGTCTGAGCCAACTTCCAAACATAAGCATTTTCTCAATAGAGTATCTTTGTGAGTTGACTTCTTAGCAAATTGTCTAGTTTTTTAGTTGACACTAAACAAGGTAAGCACAAGGACCTGCACTGCATCCTTAGCACTCACGTGAAAACACACGTTCATAGTATCTGGGAAGACAGAGGCAGGCAAATCCCTAGGGCTTTCCGGTCAGCTAGCAAAGCCAAAATGGTTAGCCCCAGGTCTATGAGAGATCTAGTCTTAAAACAAGGTGGATAACACCTGTGGAATAACACCTGAGGTCGTACACTAGTGTGGCTATGCTCTCTCTCTCTCTCTCTCTCTCTCTCTCTCTCTCTCTGTCTCTGGCATACACTCACACACTTATGATTTAAAAAGATAAACAGAAAAAAAAAACAAATAAGAGAGATCCTAGAGGAAAGCAAGCCCCAAGAATGTATTGCAGTTTTCAGCAAGGCATCAGTGCATTAGCAGTAACACAGATTGTTTCCAACTGTTACACAGATAACTTGCCTGGATTGTGAGAGCCATGCACTTCTGTTAATGGAGGGTAGCAAAAGATCTAATGAATGAGTAATTCATGATATCATGGGTACTTAGGATAAAGCTCAAATGTGGAGGTTTTTCTTAATGCTTGAAAGGGTTATATTAAGCAGATAGGAACACATTGGTATGAGGATGTAGTAATGACGATTGAAGTATGACCCAAAGCTAAAATTTGATAACTGTTCAACTTGTTATTAATGAGTGACAGGGGTGTAGCAGCATTTCTGTAATATGTTACTATAGCTGATTTGATGCACTCAACCAATCACATTCTGTATCCAGCCTTCAACTGTCTGTGACTGGTCTCGAATGCTTATCTCCATCACATGACACTGCAAGCTATCAACTTCATTTGGAAAGATGCTTAATAATGGCAGCTTCTCCTGGGACATCTTCTCCCAGTGTCCCTCTTCATCCAACCGTTTCAAGTTAGCATTTCTCCATAAATTACTCTCGTATGATTTTGCCTCACTCAAGTCTCTTATCAGGTCGGTCTTGCCATTCTCCTGCCATTTCTGTCTGCTCTCTCATTCCTCAACAATGTCTCCCAAAACCTCTATCTGGCAATTCGTTTTCCTGTCTGGCACTAAATGTACATTTCTTTTCTCACCAGTGACATTTGTAGCCACAATCCTCCCTAGTTCTTTCTGCTCCTGCGACACTTCGTAGGTAATCACAACAGAAAGAGTTAGATGTAATTACTGGCTATTTTTATAAAATGAAGTGTAGCTTGTCCATGCTCTATTTGAGGTATACTCCAACTGCATAATTGACGGTGATCTTCAGTGAAAGCATCCTTCCATCGTGGGAGGCTGGATACAACTAATATTAGCATTCTCTCTTACCCACCTCTACATGACAGGTCAGCTGTCATAGCAGGCATTTGACAATGCCAGTGAATTAGGCTAAAATCTTTTGAGAGCTGTGGTGACTTTCTTAATTGTGCTAAGAGACAGTGGCTCCATTCGGAATGCGGCTATAAATGACTTAATGTGAGTCACTGCGGTAGGTGCCGGCTCACTCTGTTTTTATTAGGCTCAGTGGTGGAAACCAAGCATTCTTCAACCTCATCCTCAAATTTTGCAGCTACATCCTCTTTGGAGCTTTAATCAATTAATGGTCTGTTTCATGAAACTCCTCAGAACTGAATCTTAATCAGGCACCCAGTTGTAAAGTGAATTTTGTCAACTAGTCTTTAGTTATTTAAAATATGTATTTAAAAACGATGATCTCTTCCAGTGCTCAGTAGGCAGAGGCTGGTGAATCTCTGAGTTTGAGGCCAATCTGCTTTACATAGCAAGTTTTGGACCAGGCAGGGCATTGCATATTATACAAATATATATAAATTACAAGAATATTTATATTCTTAAAAGCAGGGTTGGTAACTCAAGCTTGTATTCTGTTTACTTGGAAGCCTGTGGAAGATGAATTGAAAGTCTGAGGAAAAACTTGTTGCATTAAATCTCCTCCAAAATATGCCCCGGCAATGATAACACAACACAGTTAATATGATTACATGCTGTGTGCCTAGATTGGGCAGATCTACCCTACACTACCATCTTCCACAGCTTATGAGACCCCTTAGAACTTGCGGTTTCTCGAGGCCATGTGCTTCTGCTCTGCTTTTCTTCTTCTTCTTCTTCTTCTTCTTCTTCTTCTTCTTCTTCTTCTTCTTCTTCTTCTTCTTCTTCTTCTTCTTCTTCTTCTTCTTCTCCTCCTTCTCCTTCTCCTTCCTCTTCCTCTTCCTCCTCCTCCTCTTCTTCTTCTTCTTTTTCCTCCTCCTCTGTGTCCTCTCCTTCTCCCATTTTCTCTTTCTTCTCCCCCCCATCTTCTGCTCCACCTTCCCTTTTATCTGCCCAATCATCAGCTCTCCTTTATTTTACAAATTAAAGTGGGAAGCAGGTTTACAGGAAATCACCTGAGTGCTGACTCATTCCTTGTTTGCAGCCACTCACAGGAGAACGGAATTAACATCAAATATAATTAGCTCAGGGCTATCCACAACAAAAACTGGACTAAACCCTGTCTCAAATGACAACTAAATGTATGGGTTCACTCTTCACCTTCACTAATTGCAGGTCTTTGTGATACCATGAAAGGATTCAGTAAAAGAAACCTGTTTAGGAGAATAGTGGGAAAGGACTTCATTCTAATTCTATTTGAACATGTGAAATGCCTCACAGTAGAGATAACCCCTATGTGTGTGTGTGTGTATGTATGTATGTATGTATGTATGTATGTATGTATGTATGTATATAAATATATAAAAATGCCTTAATTTAGCCTGGCTCTCCTGAAATAATAGAAAGGACTCATACTGGGAAGGTCTTCTGAAACCGGTCTGTGGGAATACCTCATTATTGCATGACTTTTTTTTTTTTTTTTGGTTTTTCGAGACAGGGTTTTTCTGTATAGCCCTGGCTGTCCTGGAACTCACTTTGTAGACCAGGCTGGCCTCGAACTCAGAAATCCGCCTGCCTCTGCCTCCCAAGTGCTGGGATTAAAGGCGTGCGCCACCACGCCCGGCTGCATGACCTTTTTGGCACACACGACAATGCATAGTGAGGAGAAGTGGAATCAAAGCAAGTGTGTGACAGCCACCGGGCCTGTCATCAAAGCAAGTGTGTGTGGCCGCCATCGGGCCTGTCCCCAGTTCACAGGTGTATAGCACACTGCCACTAGAAATCTTAAGTGAATATACTAAACTCTTCAGTTGGTCCATATGTGAGAATACATGCTAGGTATAAAACCTGGGGAAAACACAATTAAGCTTTCAGTGATGACATATAATTTCCAAGTCCTGTAAAAATTTATCACATAGAGAAATATGTCAATAAGTCTTATGAAGTGCTTGATGCAAAGTAATTAATTTGTGTAGAAGATTCCAGAAAATAGCCTAAAGAAAAGTAGATATCTTGACTACCACTTTTTGATTTCACTTTTGGAAATAAACATTAAAGTATGATAATGATATGTTTTGTTAGGCAATAGTAGATGAGTAATAGGTTCTACCATATTAAATAAAATCAGATAATACATTTTTGTTTTGAACCATGTTGGATCCATGGAGGGGATATATATACACACTATATCTTTTGACATTTTTGAAGTAGATTTTATGTCTTTTTAAACTTTTATGTGTATTTTCTTTAAAAAAAGATTCTGTACTTTTAAAAGAGAGAGTTCACTGTTTCAATCAATTTATAGGATAGCATATGTTATTTCGTTTAGTTACTGACATAGCATCTGAAAATATACAATTGCAAGCATAACCATATCAAAATATCACACATTGTCAAAACTTTAAATTTTATGTTGTTATCATCATGTGCTTACAACCAATGATATATTTTCCTCATATGTCAGTTTCTTGCATATGTTGTCATAACTTTTATTTTGATCATAATTTGTACTTAACCACTCATATCAAAGGATGTAGAAAGGTGTGAGTTGCCTCTTACAAGATCATCAGAACCAATCCTTTTGTCAAAGAAGATGCAATATACTTTCCTAGTAAGTCTATCCACATAACATTAAAATACTTTCCCTGTGACAGCGAAGTCAAAGACACAGAATTATCTCTCATGTGGAAGGGTGAATAATTGAAAATAAATTGTCTCAGAGGAATAGGTAGGATTAAAATTTCTGATATTGTTAGAAGAGCAGAGTATGACTGTGAGAGAAACTGACTGGACAGAATTAAAGATAGAAATCACCAAACAAACACAGCACTTGGGGGAAGTTCAGAAACAGGGAAGCCATGCAAAGCTGCTACAGTCCATTGAGAGAAGAGTCCCAGCGTGCAGAGAAGCTATGGGGAGACAAACCAGAAGGGAGTTGGGAAGACAAACTCAGTGCAGACTTAGGATAACTAAGATAGAATACAAACATGACTGCTCAAACAGCATTTGAACTTTGCACGAGGAAAATTTTCCACAGTTGGGACCACACATAGTACAGTGTTTAAGACAGAACTTTACCAGATGACTTGGCAGTGAATTGGGTGTAACAATCTGTTAAAAATTGACTTTAATAAAGCAAGAAGAATCAAACTGTATCAAGTAACCAAGATGGAATTCCGGTCATATGGACAACTTATGCTTTGAAGCATCTTCACCTCAGAACAGTGTTATCCTGACACCCACGTGATGACCTGACAGATAACAGCATCTACAAAGGCAAAGCAAGGCGGTCAGAGGAAAAAGCAACATGGCAGTGATGGAGGAAGGGGCTTCTGAGCCCCGGAATTGCAGGAAGATTCGGGAGCGGGGGTTCTCTGGTAGTTTTTGTCCCAGGACTTTAGGAGAGTTATTTGGGGATTGGAGATGTTCTTACTATGCTTCAAATCATATTGTGTTAAGGCAGATTGTTTACATACAGTTTTCTTTAAATGGCATTTCCCTTATATGAGTAGTCAAGTCAACAGCATGCATGACTAAAATATACATAGTTTTCCATCACTACGGATCCAGTCTTCCCTGCAGGCAAACACTTTGTGAGATACTTTGTAACACTTTGTGTTACACTTTAGATATGATGTTCAAGGACATGCTTCTGACCGCTTCTGGTTCAAGTCATTTGTAACATCTTTTGTTTGGAATTAGATAAAACTGCAAACACTTTCTGAAAGCATAATTTACCACCCTAGGAGCCAATTCTGTTGTAAAATAAGATTTGTTTTGTTCTGTTTTTGATATGGTCAGGATTTTTTTTTCTTTCTTGTTTTTAAAACAAAGATGCTAATTGGCGCCAGTGATTCCTGAATGTAGTAAAAATGATTTTTGGATTGTGTAAAGTATTTAGAGGTTTTTAAAAATGAGGAGATGAGTGGTAGGATATCATTTCTGAGTGAACACGGCATAGGGCGCAGCGCTATCTCAGAAATGGAAGACTCATATCAGAGGTCAGTCAGAGTTGGCATCTGGCCAAGAAGCAGCCTGCTAAGGGGAACCTGGCAATACTCTTCTCATTTTCTATTCAGTGCCATGCCCTTGTGTATTTCAATGAGATTTAAAAAAATCATGGGAAGTGCAAAGAAAAAGAGACGGCATGTAATGTGTGTAGTAAGTTTTACAAGTGTTTGTGTGGTGCTGAAACTGTAGGCAGAACTTGGCATTTGTCCTGTCTGCAGGGAGCAGGGAGGCTGGAGGATCATGATGGATGTGGGTTGTTCTCTAAGAAGGAAACAACCATAGTAAAGTACAGCCACACTTGGTTCTACTTTAATGCCATGTCTCAGACTTGATTTCACGTTTCCTCTGTGACTTTCCATCACAGTATTAGTAACTGCCCATCTTACATTAAAAAATTATCTACTTTTATGTCAACTTGACACAGCTATGGTTTTCTGAAAAGAGGGGACCTTATTTCAGAAAATGTGTTCAGGAGACTGGGCTGTAAGCAGGCAAGGCTGTAGAGCATTTTTTATAATGGGCTCAGCCTATTGTGGGTGGTGCCATCCCTAGGCTGATGGTCCTGGGTTCTTTAAGAAAGCAGGCTGAGCAAGCTCTGAAGAGCAATCCAGTAAGCAGCACTCCTCCATAACCTGTACATCAGCTCCTGACTCCAGGTTACTGCCCTGTTTGAGTTCCCGTCCCGACTTCCTTTGATGACAAAAGTGATGTCCTTTCCTCCTCTGGTTGCTTTTGTCACGGTATTTCATCATAGCAGTAGAAACCCTAAGTAGGACACTGTAATGCTCAAACCCCCTCATCTTCAGTGGAAAGTAAGTGAAAATTGACATCCTCCTTTTTCATTCTTGTGTCCTTAACACAGATTTGCTTGTGCCTATGATATGAGGGATTTAAGAAGTCTATGATGTTGCCCCATCCCCACCCCATGACATGTTCTGTCTGTCCATCTGCAAACGATTCCTGTCCTATGGAATAAACCTGTTTAGATACCCTGTTCCCTCCACTCTACATATTCTGAGCACTTGTGTTGGCAACTTCTAAAGATGATAAATTTCCTATTTGTATTTAAACAATTTATTTAAAAAAGAAACGTTCTTCATACTTGAGTATATGGCACATGGTCACTTTTATGTAATAAGTTGAGAATTTCTTATATTTTTGGTTGTGAGCCTAGCCTTTAACGGCTGAGCCATCTCTCCAGCCCAAGTTGAGAATTTCTTAAGTGTATGTAGTGTGGATAGAAGTATAGGCATGATTTCAAGTAGAATAGATAAGCATGATGGATATTTTTCCATATTTTTGAGAAAGTAATAATTGTATCAAACAATATACAAGTTGGTTACACCTTTTTTCTGAGATAGCACACTGTCATGTGTCATATGCTACGTTCACACAGAAAGCACATCTACTACTCAAGTCATTCACATATGTAAACTTTCAAATCTTTCCACATTCTAAAGTCATTGTTCCTGTCTACAGCACCACTGAGTGTATGGATGGCTCCTCTGCTCAGTCAGAAGGCAGCTGGTGTTCTCCAAAGTTCTGAGAACTTTCCTTCTTTCTTTGGATTTCAGTATAGTTTATGGCCCTATGATATGACTTTCTTGATGAGGTTAAGGAGAGTGATGTTGATGTCAATTGTCCTGCATTTTCTTTTTGCTAGAAATAAAACCCTTGCTAGCTCTCTGTATCTTAGGTCAAATAGGAATCACCTTCATTTTTAAAGTGTGTGATTTGAAGCAATGGCTGGATAAGTAACTGGCACTTCCAAGAGGGGTTACAAATGTGAGACATGAAAGGAAGATGATGTCATTCTAGCTGCTGTCCTTAACACTAAGTGAATGCTGTTGTAGAAAACAAATCTAACGGAAATTCAGAGTTAAATCACTGAGCATTGACCAAGCCCGCTCAGTCAGTCAACAGGTTCTCCAGCCCAGGAGCGAGGATTAAAAAGAAAAAAGACAGTTAGACATTCCACATTGTAGCGTGACCCCAGTCAATTCTGAGACTGAAGGCAAAATTTTTATTTTTCAACCCACTTTTAAACCAATTTAATTACATGCAAGTATTTTCAGCAAGCAGTACAATAAGGAACTAACAAAGCAGTAAGCGGGGTCCTGAAAATTACTCCATGACAGTTGTTAAAAGGGGCTTGTCATAATGACCGAAATACTTAAGCCTGCTTCCTCGTCCAAGCCTAAAATCTTGCTTGAAGCCTAGTTCTTCTGTTCCACCCTAAGACTAAAAATTCTTGCCTCACGTTACTTCTCTATTACAGCCTAAGGTTAGCTTCTTGCTGAAACTTACTTCCTTATTACGCCCTGATGTCAGATTCCTGCCTGAGCTTACTTCCAATGTCAGATTCCTGTCTCAAGCTCATTTCTTTGTCCTTGCCAGTGTCAGAGTGCTGCCAAGAGGTACCCCAAAAGGCTTTCCACAGAGCATATTGTAAGATACATGGTATTTGTTTATATTGTGTTTCAATGGGGATCATCAGATGGCTGGTCAAAATAATATACTTTTGTCCCTGCCTGCCACATTCCAATTTTGTATCAAATTTGCTGATCTTTGGGCCTTTGTTTAAACCATCTGAAACTGTCTCCTTTTCCTTAGCTAGCTAAAGTTGATGCACTCCGGCTATCTCGTCAAAGGAAGAAATCACTACTTCTTTTATTTTTTATTTTTCTTCAAATTCCTTTAATTGTTTGAAGTTCTGCTTCTGCAAATAGCTAAAGACTAATTTAAAAACCCAAATGGTGATTCATTCATTTCCTCAGCCAGAGCCGCTTTCAGCCTTAGGCGCAGGATGGCAGCAGCATGAGGTTAATTCTGGAATCACAAGCTGCTTGAGGACTGTGAGCCTCACTGCACATCTCTCTGGACGGGAGCTCCCACTGGCTAAACACCCAGAACAGCGGGTGAAAGCGGGTTTATATTCGATGGTTAAGTGTTTGAGATGGCTTAGGATGAGTGGATTAGGAGGCGACAGTCTCCATTTTGACAAAGCCCCAATGTAAACAGTTGTCCATATCCACTGGCTCGCATTGACAGAATCCACCCTTGAGAAAAAGGCAAATTACCAAACATCTGCAGTGTCCTACTAGTTTTCCAGCAATAGCAGCAGAGTATGCTAATTAAGGTGATTAAGACGATGGACTCTAAGTTTAAATTCCAGCTTTACCATTCGCTGGCTGTGTAACCTTGAAAAGTTATTTCTCTCTGAATCTGTTTTCTCTGGTGTTATATAAGGATTAATAGTTATAGCTGACATTTATCGAATATATAGTATATATACAGTGCATAGAGTATTTGCTGACTAGTTTTTGATTTAGCAAACTAGATATTAGAAGAAAGTAGACTTATACATGCAAAAAGATAGGGAAAAGGAATAAAAGAATGAACACAATATAGCATAATGCATATAGTTAGAGTCACAGAAGGACATGAGAAAAGATGAGAGAGACTTGCTTGGCATCTAAAAATACTTTATAGATGTAACATTTCTAGTCATCATGAAAACTCTGTGGAGAAGGTACCCCCTTTCCACACTCATTGTAGAGATCAAGGCCCAGGGCCACACAGTTAGAAAATGGTGGAAGTGAGCAACAAGAGCCAACTCAGCCTTTAGTGTCCGCATAGTGAACTAGCTCTAGTCTGAGGGCTTCACACGCTTTAATCCATTTAAATGCTACTTCCAACCCCCTATAAATCAGGAACTATGATTGTCTTCCTTGTACACATGAAAGAACTTAGGTAGCTTGCCTGGGATTACATAGCTACCCAGTGCTGGTTGGCACAGTTTCTGCCAACTCTAACTTCAGATCGCCGTTCTGTTGTTTCTTGCTTCCTGCAGTGGGACTGAAGAGGGAAATGGTATGTAAAGCACTCACCTGATGCAATGACACACTCAGATGTTATTGATAGTAGCATTACTGTATCCTTTGAAGGCCTTGAACTGGATTAGCAATTGCAGTTTGGTGGAAAGAACAGTAACATAGCCCTCTGCCTGGGCCATGACACCAATGCTTTCATGGGTCCCAAGATGTAGATAGATCCTTGCCATTGCTGGGCCTTCTTTCTTTCTTGTCTCCTTCTTTTGCTTATTCTCACATTCTCATCTGTAGTATAAAAGATGAACACATACACACACACAGAGGCAGAGAGACAGAGACAGACAGACAGAGGGAGAAAGGGCCAGAGATCCTTTGCTGATTTTTCTTTGACTGGGTTTTAAACTTCAATCAAGGTCATCTGTCCTAGCTGAGGTTGTGCTAGGACAGACAAACACCACTATCCCAAAAGACACTGAAACATTTATAATAAATATTAGGAGATTGTTTTATATCTCATATATTTTAATAACCCTCACTTTATGGTAAATACTTTTAAAAATACACATACTAGACTATATAGTCCTAATAAGAGGCACACAAGATGAGCAATATTCCTCTGCCCATCTTCTAGATGTGAAGACTGAGGTACAAGACAAGTTTATGAGTAAGTTGCAGAGCTGTGAACTGAGTCCAGCATAGCTCTAGAGTCCATGATCATAATGTTTCTCTCACGTCAGTATTGACTTTAACACTCAGCCCCCATTCTAGTTGACCTATACTGTACTGATGAAGGAAACAGAAAATTAGATATATGATTTTAATGTACAAGGTAGGCTTCATTTTTCTTCTTTTTCTTTTGCAGACAGGCTCTGTGTGTACTCTAGACCTGCCTTGAGTTCCTTATCCTTTTGTCTTTAACCTTCAGAGGAGCTGGAATTACAGCTGAAGTAAGTTGCTTCATTCATTCATTCATTCATTCATTCATTTCTTGCTTCCTTCTTCCACACCTCTCTCTCCATCTTCCTTCCTTTCTCTCTCACCTCTTGCTTCCTTTCATTCCCTCTCATTTTCCTGATTATAGCCAAGTCTAGTCTCAAACTCTTGACACTCCTGACTTAATCTCTAAATACTAGGATTACAAGACTGCAGCAAGATGGATGGTTTTAGATTATTTTTAAAGGAAGTTACTTTTGGAGCCCCCTCAGATTAATACTTTCTGTGGCTGGAGAGATGGCACAGTAGTTAAGAGCACTGACTGCTCTTCCAGAGGTCCTGAGTTCAATTCCCAGCAATCACCTGTTGGCTCAAAACTATCTATAATGGGATCTGATGTCCTCTTCTGGTCTGTCTGAAGACAGCAACAATGTAGTCATACATACACAAAATAAATGAATAAACCTAAAACAAGGAGACTACTTTCCACTGGTCTCTATTAGACTGCACTATGATATTTCACTGAAATTATTTCAATCAATCATCAAAGTGAAGGTTTTTAAGTATACAAACATTCTGGACCTATTCTTCTGACGGGAATATATGTAGAAAGGTGTGTCTTGCTGCTAGTAGCCAAGCCCTGTCAAATAGGAGGAGGTAGTAGGATTGTGTCCCCCTTGGCCGCTTATGTTGTTTAGGAGGCAGATACTGTTTACATATGTAAATACTGACAGCTTTTTAAACCTCATTGAGATACTAAGAGATTAATGTTTCTTATTTATTGACAAATGATTCTTTTACATATTATTATATGTTTATAAATAAAGCATGTTATAATTTATAGTTCTTACATATTCTTTTACCTCAGTACAGATATGCAGTTTTTTAAGTTTTTGGAAAGGGCATGGACAATTTAAAAAAAAATTTTATTAGGTATTTTCTTTATTTACATTTCAAATGCTATCCCAAAAGTTCCCTATACCCTCCCCAAGCCCTGCTCCCCTATCCACCCACTCCCACTTCTTGGCCCTGGCATTCCCCTGTACTGGGGCATATAAAGTTTGCAATACCAAGGGGCCTCTCTTCCCAGTGATGGCCAACTAGGCCATCTTCTGCTACATATGCAGCTAGAGACATGAGCTCTGGGCGTACTGGTTAGTTCATATTACTGTTCCACTAATAGGGTTGCAGACCCCTTCAGCTCCTTGGGTGCTTTCTCTAGCTCCTCCATTGGGGCCCCTGTTTTCCCCCTTATAGAAGACTGTGAGCATCTACTTCTGTATTTGCCAGGCACTGCCATAGCCTCATATGCGACAGCTATACTAGGGTCCCTACAGCAAAATCTTGCTGGCATATGCAATAGTGTCTGGGTTTGGTGACTGATTATGGGATGGATCCTCGGGTGGGGTAGTCTCTGGATAGTCCATCCTTTCCTCTTAGCTCCAAACTTTGTCTCTGTAACTCCTTTCATGGGTATTTTGTTCCCTATTCTAAGGAGGAATGAAGTATCCACACGCTGGCTGGTCTTCCCTCTTCTTGATTTTCTTGTGTTTTGCAAATTGTATCTTGGGTAGTCTAAGTTTCTGGGCTAATATCCACTTATCAGTGAGTACATATTTAATGACTTCTTTTGTGATTGGGTTACCTCACTAAGGATGATATCCTCCAGATATATCCATTTGTCCAAGAATTTCATTAATTCATTGTTTGTTTGTTTGTTTTTTGATTTTTTTCGAGACAGGGTTTCTCTGTGTAGCCCTGGCTGTCCTGGAACTCACTTTGTAGACCAGGCTGGCCTTGAACTTAGAAATCCGCCTGCCTCTGCCTCCCGAGTGTGGGATTAAAGGCGTGTGCCACCACGCCTGGCTAATTCATTGTTTTTAATAGCTGAGTAGTACTCCATTGTGTAAATATTCCACATTTTCTGTATCCATTCCTCTGTTGAGGGACATTTGGGTTCTTTCCAGATCCTGGCTATTATAAATAAGGTTGCTATGAACATAGTGGAGCATGTATTCTTATTACCAGTTAGAACATCTTCTGGGTATAGGGCATGGACAAATTTAATGTTCCTTACTAAATATCAGTAGAGTAGACAATAGTCATGGTCTGCTAATGTATCTGCTGCTGATGAAAAGAAATATGGTTTATAAGGCACTGTCCTTGGCCACCTGTAAGAATTTTCTGAGGGTCTTATGTAACCAAGCATTTTGCTTATTTACCCATTTGTAGTACTTGATTGAATAGACCATGTTGCCATATAATAATATATTTTCTAAACTTGTGCCCCATTTGAAGTATTTAGTGGATCTCTTCTAATATGACCTATACATTTTACATTTTGAGTGGTGGTAAATCTGTCGGTTTAGATGGTCCTAATTTTGCAAGCAAAAATCTAAAGCATCATGATCAGAAGCTAGTCAACCTTGCCTCTTTCTTGCCATTAAACTTTGACTACTTCAACATCACGAAGTATCTTCACAGCCTCTTTGATCTGGATCTTATTGGCCTTGACATCCACATGAACACAAGTGTGTTGTCTTCTTCTTCGTGGCCGACTCAGTAGTTGGGGGAACTTAATGATGTCCACCTTGTTTCTCTTGGGAGTTGTCTTGTTAGAATATTTGGCCTGTCCGAGGGTCTAGTAGACACCTCACTGGTATCTGTGAATAACTGAATGAGTAAATGAATGAATTTAGTACCACCAAGGTGGGTTCTCAGTGGACTTTAAAGCATGAGCAACTAAATAAAGCTTTTGAACTAGTATCAGTATTTTCACTCTAATGGAACCTGGGCTATGCAATAAGCACAACTGTGAAGATAAGAACATGATATCAGTAATAAGAGCAGGGATGCAGGAAGAGTTTGCAAAGCAAGCATGTGATCTGCATGTTGAGTTTACATATATTAACAAAACATCCAGATGAGGAAAAGGGAGAGAAGGGACGGGAGGAGGGAGGGTGAAAGGAAGAGGAGGAGGAGGGGAGGAAGAGGAGTGAGAAAAAGGGAGGAGGGAAGTAGGATGGAGAGAGGAGGAGGCAGAGAGGAGGAGGGGAGAGGAAGAGGAGGGGAAGAGCAGGAGGAGGACATCAGTGAGAGGGAGACTGACAAGTAAACACAGGGAAGGGGAATTTCTGTGTATCCTCTTGTGACCAAGCGTAAGCCTCACGGGTGGAGAGAGATGGGGAGAAAGAGAGAGCAGGGGCATCATGGAGATCTATAATTCTGCACATGATTGTAGTGATGGTAAAACCATGCCCATATTTTCCTGGGCATTTCCTTACTATGTATGTCATCTCAGGGAAATCAGGAACTAACATGCTCAAAACAGTCATGCATGCTGAAGAACAGCCTACTGTTCTTTTTCTCACAAAAATTAAAACACAAAAACTTCTGAGGTTCATTCAGTGAAAAGTCTGGAGAGGAACCTGCAGTGGGTAGAGGTTAAGTCTTCCTTCATCTTCCCTTGGGAAGAGTTGCATTCAACTTTGACCGAAATCAGAATAATTTCTTCTGAAATAGGTGTTATTTTGAAACCATAATGACTATGAAGATAGAACAGAAAATTCAAAAACAAGCATAATGGATAAAGGCTTTTTAATTGTATTAACATTACTTATTAATTTCATTATCATTGTTTCTGTGTGTAAAGGTTCAAAGGTTTTCTATACCCACCCTTTTGCTCTGAAATAACTAGTAACTCGAAGATGTGGTATATTTATTAATAAGCTTCTTGTACTATAGCTTGGTAGGGTTCACATGTATTATAACCCAACTTTGTGCCTCCTGGAGATTCCCTGCTGACTCCCTGATACAGTCCTCTCCCCAACAGAGACTCTCTCATTGGGATTTGAGGTCCTGCCTCCTCTCCTGCCCAGCTATTGGCTGATCAGACCTCTGTTAACCAATCAGAGGTGATGGAAAGCACATTTTACACAGCACTGAGGCAGGAGATGCTTGACAATGCCCAGCTCTGTTTCCTGTCCTTTGCTTGATCGCCTCCGTGTGAGAGAGCATCCTGCTCAACTCTTGCCATACTCACTAATACCTGGACCATGCTTTAGACACTGGCTTAAACCTCTCAGGTTAAGTAGCGTCTTTTTACTTAGTTTAGGTTTCTAATTAATGTTTTTGCATTCTCCATATCAGTTTGCTGCAATCTGCTGACTGAAATGAGTTATCCAACTTCCTTGCTGAAGTTGAGAGATCTGTCAACTTCTTGAGTATTCTGTGAAGATTTGATCAAAAGAACTCTCATCATCACGTCATCATCATCATCCCTATCACCACCATCATCCCTATCATTATCATTATCATCACCATCACCATCACCACCACCGTCATCATCATCTGACTTTATTCATGGTATCCTCATAACACATGTTAACTACAGAATAGTTCTCTCATAGACACATAGGGGAACAAGATCAGTTCTCTGAGTAGTGAGTATGCTCCTCCCTGTTCCGGAGACAGCCGCATCTTCTTGTGCAGTGCCAGCCTTGTCCTGTGGACAAAATGGTGAAGGTCGGTGTGAACAGATTTGGCTGTATTGGGAGCCCCGTTACCAGGGCTGCCGTCTGCTCTCCACATGGCAAAGTGGAGATTGTTGCCATTAATGACCCTTTCATTGACCTCAACTACATGGTCTACATGTTCCAGTATGACTCTACCCATGACAAAGTCAACGGCACAATCAAGGCTGAGAATGGGAAGCTTGCCATCAAAATGAGAAGCTCATCACCATCTTCCAGGAGCAAGACCCCGCTAACATCAAATGGAGTGATGCCAGTGCTGAGTATGTTGTGGAGTCTACTGGTGTCTTCACCACCATGGAGAAGGCCAGGGCCCACCCACTTGAAGGGTAGAACCAAAAGGGTCATTATCTCCACCCCTTCTGCCAATGCCCCCATGTTTGTGATGAGTGTGAACCACAAGAAATATGACCACTCACTCAAGATTGTCAGCAATGCATCCTGCACCACCAAGTGCTTAGCCGCTCCCCCCCCCCCCCCCCAAGGTCATCCATGACAACTTTGGCATCGAGGAAGGGCTCATGACCACAGTTCATGCTACCACTGCCACTCAGAAGACTGTGGATGGCCCCTCTGAAAAGCTGTGGTGTGATGGCCGTGGGGCTGCCCAGAACATCACCCCTGCATCCACTGGTGCTGCCAAGGCTGTGGGCAAGGTCATCCCAGAGCTGAACGGGAAGCTCACTGTCATGGCCTTCCGTGTTCCTACCCCCAATGTATCCATCATGGATCTGATGTGCTGCCTGGAGAAACCTGCCAAGTATGAAGACATCAAGAAGGTGGTGAAGCAGGCATCTGAGGACCCACTGAAGGCCATCCTGGGCTACACTGAGGACCAGGTTGTCTCCTGTGACTTCAACAGCAACTCCCACTCTTCTACCTTTGATGCTGGGGCTGGCATTGCTCTCAATGACAACTTTGTCAAGCTCATTTCCTGGTATGACAATGAATACGGCTACAGCAACAGGGTGGTTGCTCATGGCCTACATGGCCTCCAAGGAGTAAGAAACCCTGGACCACCCACCCCAGCAAGGACACTGAGAGCAAGAGAGTGGTCCTGGGATGCTGAGGAATCCCTATCACAACTCGGCCCCCAACACTGAGCATCTCCCTCACAATTTCCACCCCAGGCCCCCATAATAACAGGAGGGGCCTAGGGAGCCTTCCCTACTCTCTTGAATACCATCAATAAAGTTCGTTCCACCCCCCCCCCCAAAAGAAAAAAAGAAAATGCCATCCAGCTTCAAATCTATAAAGCGCAGTTGCCCAGTGAAGTCTGTAATATTAGATACATATTGGACATAATTTCCACTTGTTAACCAGTTGTCAGAATCAGAAAACAGCTAAGGTGTCAAAGGTGCAGTTAGGACAGATGGACTGGGATGGCTTCTGCCATGTGAGGAAAACCCTTCAAGAGATAGACAGAAAATGAATGCTTAAATTAAGGCCGATACAGAATTTGGGCTATAGATTTGGGGCTTTGTATAAGTAAGGCCAATAAATGGGTTTTGGTTGGTGTAATCTAAGAATAAAAATGTGACTATTATGTTGAGAACTTATGGCTTGGGCATATGTGTATGTTGCCTCATTTAATTGTTCAAGTTCTTGTTTTTTTGCAGACCGCCCCCCCCAACCCGGAGCTACCTTGCTAGCACCCCAGGGTTGCAGGAGAGAGGAAATAGGAGAAAAAGTTCCTAACAGTAACTAGAGTGCACAGCAGTTTAAGAGCTTTATTATAGAAATCCAGGGAAAAGAGAGAAGGTAGAAGAGAGAGAGAGAGAGAGAGAGAGAGAGAGAGAGAGAGAGAGAGGAAGAGAGAGAGGAAGAGGAGAGAGGATAGAAGAAGACAAAGAGAAAGGGAAGAGGAAAGAGAAGTGAGAGAAGTGAGAGGTGAGAGGACAAAGGAGTGAGAGAGCGAGGTGGGGGCTGAGCACCCCTTTTTATGGTCTTTACTGTTGCTATGTAACCGGGGAGGAGTTTAGCCTGAAGGTCAGAAGCTTGGGCCATTGCTTATGTGACTACTGACCATGCTTCTCTTGGGGCTGTGGTGGGCATTAACTTAGGCAGGGGCTAGAGTTCCAGGAGCATGTTATGACCATTGGGGTTCAGACCTCAGCTGGACTATTGCTTATGTGACTACTGACCATGCTTCTCTTGGGGCTGTGGTGGGCATTAACTTAGGCAGGGGCTAGAGTTCCAGGAGCATGTTATGACCATTGGGGTTCAGACCTCAGCTGGACTGGATACCAGCCTGCAATTCCTCACAGATAACAGAGTAAATGGCATGGTTTCCCCAGCATCTTGTATTGGTTTTGGTGGGCCAGATACTTCACCTCATTACCATGGTTCAGGTAGTCAAAACCAAGTTACCAAAGCATGACTTGCTCTGGTGATAAAACAAGTTCTCTAAGTACATAGGAGGAGATTAGCTCAGATGTGGACTGGGCATTCTTATTTTTTTCAGCTATTTTAAATCATGAAAAGATGACTGTTAAAGCGAATACAGCAAAGAGTAGACCATGACTGAAGTCGAACCCCTGGATGGGGGAGTGTGTGTGTGTGTGTGTGTGTGTGTGTGTGTGTGTGTGTGTGTGTGTGTGAACGTGTGCATGTGACTTGTTTAATATATGTACAGACTATGTGTTTACACAGACATATGTATTCTGTATCAACCCATTATGAAACTTTATCTTCTTCTCTACTTTCTAGTTATTTCAGGCAATAAATTGCTTTGTGTGTGTTGATGTTTCCTTTAGCATTTCTGAAAGCATTAGAAGATTCTTCTCTACTGAAATCAAGGAAAGCCTGAGACAGACTCCATAGAATTTTATGGCTTGGTACTCAGCCCTTCCTTCTTGACTAAACTATCAGTGGCAATTGCACACAGCTTTGGAACTGAGCCTATTTACCCATTGCTTACATGTGAGGAGTGTATCTGTCATCATTCTCACAGACTTACTTACAAATGAGCTCATTCCCTCAGAGGCATTATGATCTTCTGGGATTTCCAAACCTTGGTGTGGTTTCTCAAAGGAAAATGATGTTGTTGAACCTGCTGAGTCTCAACTTCATTAGAGTTCACTGATTTCTAGACTCATTGGTGGTGTATTTTTTTAAGTCTTAAAATCCCTTACAAGAATAAATATATAAGCTTTAAAAGTAAAAAAAGGAATAAAGGAAATGCCTGTTCCTCATAATGTGGACTCCTCACTATGTAGATAATTAGCTGGTCATCCATCAAAGATGTACAGGAAACATTTTGTTCAGGATGGAGATATTTGTTCCGGTGATGATGTACAAATGAAAGCTTCTAGCTACATACAGTTAATGAATATTTTAAATGAGCTAGTATAATTTTTAGTATTTAACTTTGTGTAATATAGTAATGAATGAATAGAAATTTAAATTTAGCTCTTTGTGGTTATTGTAGCTATGACTAGAGCTATTATTTCAGACAACACAGCAATATTAATCTCAGAATATTATGAGTTTAAATAGAATAATTAGCAAGATAGGAAAAAACCAACAGCCTGATAAATGCCCTTTTGTCATTATTGAGATAAGGACTAAGAACAAAGTTAAGGTCTTTGTTGTTACTGAGCTACTTAGCCCAAGGTGGCTTTGAACTCAGTGTTCTCCTGCCTTTGCCTCCTGAGTGCTAGGATTGCAGGATGCAGTCACCATGCCCGGCTATCAGCGATATTGTAATGTGACCTAAAAGGCAGTTTGTATGTACCACTTGCATGATGGTGTCTAAACTTCTTAGTATAGATTAGAAGATAGATTTGCCTGTCTTAGTTTGCATCCTCATTAGCATCATACAATATAATTAGCAACTTCCTGTAATCATTTTGTTTCTCTATTTAATATCATTTTCTTCTTGGTTATAAAATATATTGAGGGGGATGGAGAGATGGCTCAGCAGTCAAGAGTACTCAACCCAGTTTTGATAGTCACAAACTATCCATAACTCAAGTTCCAGGGGATGTGATTCTCTGTTCTGAACTTCTCAAACAGCAAGTGTAGGCATGGTGCACATACACCATGCAGGCAAAATACTCATACACATAAAATAAATAAACCTGAAATTAAAAAAAAATTCATCTGAAAATCTCTCTAGTTTGGATGTCTGTAGTTAGATATAGTTAGATGTCTTGTAATGGATATAAGCTCATTGTGTGTTTGCTAACACTTATAGATGCCTCTCTTAGCACACATGCTATGATGAACTGTAAGTCTTTACATGAGTTTTATACAAAACTGAGAGCTTTCTGAGGGTAGCCGTGTATATGCTGCTCTCATCAGTTCCTGATATGTGCTTAGTGAATGAATAGCACATTTCAATATATCAACTAATGATTATATTTGACTTATTATGTTTGAATAAAAGAGAATCTTACCTATCTTGGGGAGGCCTATTATAAGAGAAAAATGGAAACCTTTGAATCTTAATGGCTTCTCAAAATGATTGACATAGAGATAATTTTCTCAATAATAAATATATAAATAAATACAGCTTATAAACAACTTATTTTTCTCTTTTTGGCATTGAGACAAACTAAATTTCCCTCGATGAGTATAATAAAGACCAATAAACTGGGTTCTTCTTGTTTTTTTCTCTGCCAACCCTTCCCCTTGTGGGAAACAACAGGGCTCTTTTCTATCTCCCTTTCAGTTTAGTGTTATATGACGCTAATCAGGGAGATAGTGCGGTAATTAGGAATGCAGTACCATCAGGACAGGCTGATAGTGAGCTCTGCATCTCCTTTCATCAGATCGTGGATGTGGTTTCTTGAATTTCATGGTGTCTGGCAGAATAAGGAACATGGATGAAAGCAGTTGGATCAGGCACCATCTAGATAAGACTAATTCGATCCCTGCAGGCAGAAGGAGGCATCTGAAACAGCAGCCAGTCACACAGTAGAAGATGAATCCCCTAGACCTGGGTCTCTTTTATGCTGCTAACAACACAATACCACATTCTGGGTGAGTCAGAAAGAAAGCAGGTTTATTTTTAACTTGCAGTTCTGGCCCAAGGTAAAGAGGGGCTGTAGCTAGTGATTGGTTTCTTGCTGGAAAAGTGACAAAGGTACATACTATTACCTGGTAAGAGACAGACAGTACGTGAGACCTAGACAAAGTGGCAGACTCACTCTTGAGATAATCCATTTATCAACCCATGCATCAACCCATTAATCAAATGAGCAGATCAGCCCATTCTCGAGGGCAACTGTAATCACCTTGTACAGGCTCCACCTGTTGTTAGCTTATAATAGGAATTAAGTTGCAACACCAATTTCCGAGGAGACAGACACCGTCTGTCTGTGAAAGCTACACTTTGCATGGGGTGTTTGGGTTGCAGCTCACTCTAAACTTTGCTCAAAACTTCTATGATTATTTTCCATAAAGCAAACAAGTGGCATCTTTTCCTTGTCACAAATTGATTGTTAGCATTTCGTGTCAGGCTTATGCTGATGATGTCTGTGAATTAGATGCTTCTCTTTCACACCCTGGAGCAGTGGGGCTTTGGTACATTTTTTTTTTTTTTTTTTGCCACAAATCTTCATTGAAAGACAGGTTCAGTATTTCTAGTATCCTTATTAGTTATTTGTGAATTCCAGTTGGTGTCAAAAATTTTGTTCTGTGGGAGAGCATTATCCAGTCAGAGTCATTAATTCTTTTCTAATGAAGAATTAATTAATTTTATTTTAAATATCTAATAACTATGATATTTACTGGATGGTTAGGGCATAGGAATACACTGTTTGAATCTTAAGGTTTTCTATAACCATTATATATGGTACATCTGAACCTGGTTGACATTCTGCCAAATTTAAGATGATATTATAATATGATGTATATACAGTGATGCTTTGGGGATGGAAGTAGTTAATTATGATCAAAACTGAGCAGCAAATTAAAGCAGGACTGTTCTTGGGAAAGTGGGATAGTAGCAGACATTTTATCTTTTATCACCTTGACTACACATTTGCTTCTTTTACTTTATTATTATTATTATTGTTGTTGTTGTTGTTGTTGTTATTGTTATGAAATATTTTAAGTTAAGGGACATTCCCTAACTAGAACCTAAGCACATATTCTTCGTAACTCCTGGCATCTAATAAATAGGATAAAATAGTTGCATTTAACATAACACACTCTCTGATCACTAACACTTAAAATGTTAAAAGAAAGATATATATATATATATATATATATATATATATATATATATATATCACATAAACATTAAGCAATAGAGCATAGTGGTTCAGCTTAGTTTTCTTTTCTTTGTAAAGAAAAAAGATAATGACTATATCTAATATATACATTACCTTTAAAGGCTTTAACATTTTTATTATTTTAATATTTATTTGTTTATTCATAATTTATTTATATGGACTTTTTTTTTATGTGCACCACTTGCATGGCTGGTGTCTTGAAGACCAGAAGATGGTACTGGATTCTCTGCAACTAAAGTAAATGGATGGTTGTGGGCTGCTACGTGGGTGCTGGGAATGGAACTGAAGTTCTCTGAAAGAGCAGCCTATGCTCTTTAAGACGGATCTATCTCTTCAGGCCACTTTATTATTTTTAATTATGTGTATGTGTGGATGTCTGTGTATTGATGTGTGGATATGAGTTCAGCTGCTCAAGGATGCCCAAAGAGTACACTGAATCCTCTGCTGCTAGAGTTATAGGGAGTTGTGAACTTTTCTACATGGGTGCTGGGAACAGAACTTGGATCCTCTGAAAGAGTAGGATGCACTTTCAACTGAAACTGTGAGCCATCTGCCTAGGCTGTTTCTTACCTATAAACTAGAATGATGCAATGTTTCCCCCTATAAAGTTAAAAAAGGTGAAATCATCAATATTACTTACTCAACTATGGAACACTTAATGTTTTCCTGAAACTGTTAGTATCCTTGTTTAATAAATGGCATCCAAGTTAGAGATTCTTATTTTCCTTACAAAAATACTAAGAACATTATTTTTAGGCAGGTCTGGTGGGCACATTCCTGTAATGCCAGCATGTTGGATGTTAAAACAGGAAGTACACAATTTCAAAGCTAGCCTGACACACATGAGAGACACTATTACTCAATCAATAAATGAATAAAATAGAAAAGAAAGAAAAAGAAGTATTCTATGTTTCATGGCCAATCCCACATTCATATATTCTGAAGTAAATCCTAGTTAACACAGTTTCTCCAGAGGTATTCCAGCATATAGCATTAAGAAATCTTTATTTTTAAAAGAACTAACATGCCATGATTACCCTAAATTATTTCCTTATTATCATCAGATACTTGCTGGATAAATAATTCTGTTATATAAAGTCACACCCCTGATATTTATTCTCCTTTAATTTAGTGTCTAAATGAAGTTAAACAACCGCCTTCCCATTGCTGATCTCTTAAATCTTAACTAAAATATCAAAACTACAGAATCCTCCCTCTCCATCTCTTCTTTTTTCTTGCCACATATTTATTGGAAAAAACCCAAACAACTGAATTTATTGTCCTGTAGAATGTGCTCTAGTGTCCCACAGGTTATATTCCCATGGTGTTATCTATTTCTCTGTCTTCTCAGTTCCCTATAAATTAGTAGGTATATCTAAAAAGAAAGCACCCACCTGACCTTCCTACTCCACTGAAGTCTCCGAAGGCTGAAGCTCATTTTCCTTGTCTATGGTGTCTTGAATTCCTTTCTACCCAAAGACCCTCCTTTCTTTTTTCTGGGTTTTCTTATGTTCACTCCCTGTTAACTGGTTTCTTGCTCCACCTCTTTGACCTATCTTTGACTTTAGCTCTTGTTTAGAGAAAGCTCTTGGGTTGAAGGTTTGTGCTAGGGCTGAGCCACACCACAACTACTTGTTTACAGTAAACAGAAAGCTCTTGGGTTGAAGGTGTGTACTAGAGCTGAGCCACATCACAAGAAGCAGGTTTTTCTTTTTTTTTTTTCAACTTTTATTAGATATTTTCTTCATTTACATTTCAAGTGTTATCCAGAAAGTTCCCTATACCCTCCCCCCTCCCGGACCTGCTCCCCTACCCATCCGCTCCCACTTCTTGGCCCTGGTGTTCCCCTGTATTGGGGCATATAAAGTGAAGCAGGTTTTTCTAGTTCACAATCCTGGGGTTCACAATGTGACAAAATATTCTGCAGTATTGGGTTTCCATCAAGAAATACATACTAGAATTAGAGTTTTAGGACAAAGCCTGTAGTTTGCTATCCACGGTAGGCTAGGCTTGATCGCCTTTCCCAAACACCAACTGAAGAGTTGCATAAGGTGAAAGGTTGGGGAAGACTAAATGTGCTGAGAAGGGAAATAAAGTATTCAGTGACTCCAAGCTCATCCTCGGAGTTTAGAAATGGGCTTTAGGTTTAAATAGTGGAAGAACTGGTGTAAGGGGCTAGGAGTATAAATAAGCAGTGTTGCTCAAGATGTAGTCCTGAAAGGGGACAAGCTGGTCTAGGGAGAGCAGGACTTCTGCTCCAACTTGCACCCTGGTCAATGGGAATAAGGACTAATGCACCTGTGAATGAACAGAGGCTGAGATTTGCGAGGTTGAGTGTGTTTGTCTATGTGTTTCTTGATTGTTTTTGTTTAAAGTGAGAGGGAAAAGGGGAGCATATATTCAAGTAGGTAAAGAGATGAAGAAGATATGAGAGGAACTAGGAGGCAGACACAGGCGAATCTCTGTGAGTGTGAGGCCAGCCTGGTCTAAATGGTGAGTTCCAGGACAGCCATGACTACATAGAGAAACCACTAATGCTCTAAATTGGCAGGTGGTTTGTCCTAGGAAGCCCTGTTTAGGTCAATGACCTTAGTTCTCTGGATACCTTTTAGGTTCTGGAGGAGATTATAAAATATTTCTGGAGGATGCCCCAGTTACTCTCTCTTTGTGGATTTCAGCTTTGAAGGGGAGTGAGAGCGGTTAGATGCCATCACCTTTTAGACAGACATTCCTTGATTATCAGGCCTACATGCAGAGGTAAGCTAGTGATACACAGTAGGGAGACAGATGCAAAGTGAAGGCAGGGATGTCAGGCTTTCAGACTGCTCTTCCTTCCCTCGTGAGTCCAAGTAAGTTGTCAACAGGGTTTTGTTTGTTTGTTTGTTTTTGTTTTGTTTTTGAGCCAGTGTTTCTCAAACTGGCCAGTCTCAGCCTCTGTTCATTCACATGTGCATTAGTCCTTTTGTTTATGGAGGACACAGTTTCCTTGGAACCATCCATCTTCTCTGGTTCTTGCAATCTTTCCCTTTTCTCTTCATCATAGGTCCTGAGACCTGAGGTGAAGGTTTGATGAAAAGGCATCCCATTTAGACTGAATGCTCCAAAATGCAAGTGCAGGTTTGGAATGTCTGTTATAATGCATTCCTGCTTGACTATTTTTAGAAGGTCAGCAGATGTTGGTACTTAGTTGACATGAATGTCTAGATCCTTTTTTAAATTAGCGGTTTAAAAATTATTTCTGACATAAAATTCATGTTTTTTAATCTGTGTATTCAAAGTTTTAAGATATTCAGTTAAAACAGTAGGTTAAACTTATATGTAGCAACATTTAACATTGTCTTTACATTTACAAATGTGCTTACTGATTTCTAGGTAGAAAGAAAAAGAGGTAGCTTTATAAAGCTATAAATGAAAGATTGCAATATTATTGTCCCAAGACCTTTTAATATAATAGCTGTATGCATTTTACACTGTGATAATTGTTAATTAAACTCTCATAGGGCTAAATACACAAGTAATTAATAAACTTATTTACACTAAAATCCAGTAAAGTTTTTATTATATTTTGTTCATGAATCACAATAATGAAACTATACCAATTTTTAGTTTCTTTTCTGGGAGCAAACAATGTATTTTTTCCTGTTGCTGAGTCTTCGGTCACTACTAATAATGTACTATTGTTTTAATTTAGAAAGATACTATAGTCTTATAAGCAATAGCCAGGCTCTCTGAGTTGCTTTTCTAATAATGCTGATTACCTTTGGATGAACTGGTCATATTCTCCCACTCAATTTCTAGTTAAAAAATAGTATTTGTTGTCATTTGACAACTGGCAAAGATTACCAGTCAGCTGTGGCTACTGCACTGTCTGACTCACACAGGATTTAAACCATGACCTTGGCCTCATTATCATGTTGTTATAATCTACTGAGAAAAATAGCTACAGAAATAAATTCTGAAACCAAGAAGTAAAAAAAAAAAATCTATTTGTGTCTCTAAGTGTAAATCAGGATGCATCTGTGCACTTTGAGTAATTCTATTGGCAGGTGTTTTAGATACAAATAAAGAAATGAATTCAGGATATGCTTCTGAAAGTCTAAGCCTATCAAGTCAGTTTTCTACCTAAAAACTCCCACAGAATAATGATTTTAAGAAAAGTGTAGATTCTTCACCAAGACACATAAGCTAGATCATAGCCTTACCATCACCTATTTCAATACTACTGTTTTCAATATAATTCTGTGCTCTCCATACTCCAGTAATTCTCTCATATTTTGTAGCTGTTTGTGTATCTATTCAGCATACATTTACTGAGCTGCTGTACTACACCGGGCACTTTAACAGGCCCTTGGAGAAACTTGAAAAAAGTGCATTCCTTGCTAATAAAGAAGTTCATGGTTCAGTTAAGGATGTAGACAAGAAAATGGTTAAGGCATACTGCAACATATGCTATCTATAAGCAGAATATGCACATTGGTAAGAGAGCCTGGGGCAAATAGATGGAAGGAGAAAAAGGCTGAGAATATCACAGACATACGACTGAAAAGGTAGGCCAAACCGAGAGAAAAGCATTTGAAAGTTGTAGGCATCAGAGGGCAAGAAGATTGTCACAAAACAGGGGATGTGTCCATCAGCAGTAGGTAAAGACAGAGATGCTGCCAGGACCTGAAATAAGTTTCTTTGCATTCATTTCCTCTTTTCAGATTGCCTTTTCAGGTTCTCAAGTCCAGTTCAAGTCAGTAATGATAAATCTTTTTCTCAGAAAGCAATTAACTGAATACTCGTTGAGGCATGCACCTATGAGCCATGTATTATTCTAGGTGCTTGGGATATATTAATAAAATTCCTTATATTTTTAGTAGATGGAAGTGCACAATCAATGATAAACTGAAGTAAAAGTACTTCAATTTACAGTGAGAATACAATTATCAGAGGGAAGCAAGTACACTGCAAAAGGGAAAGGAGGTTGGAGTGATGGAGGTGGGGATCTGAAAAGGGTATTAGCCGGGTAAATATGACAGTGAAAGGAAGGAATAGTGCGATAGAGGCATGGGAGTAGCATGGGAGCACTAACCAGGTGGTGAGGTGGCCCCTGCAGAGCAGTTATGAGTTCATTGATACTGCAGACAGAAGAGTCATCTCACTTTTTGACCTGCGTGGTGTTGAGTTGTTTTAGGATGCTTGCTCATTATCTACCCATGTAGTTCTGGGGACTGAATCCAGGGCTGCACACATTCTGGCTGTTTTAGTTACTTTTCGGTTGCTGTGATAAAACACCATGACCAAAGCAATTTATAAAAGAATTTATTTGGGCTTATGGTTCCAAAAAAGGTAACAGTCAGCCGTAGTGCTAAAGTACAATGGGGAGCAGCAGGCATGGCGTAGGAGCAGGGAGCTAAGAGAGTTTTTATTGAAAGCAGAGAGGAGAGAGAGAGAGAGCGAGAGAGCCAGAGAGAGAGAGAGTCAGAGACCACAGTGGAGATAGGGTGAGACTAAACAGTCTCTAAGCAGCCTCCAGTGATATACTTCCTCCAGCAAGGCTGTACATCTTTTTTTTTTTTTTTTTTTTTTTTTTTTTTTTTTTTTAAGACAGGGTTTCTCTGTGTAGCCCTGGCTGTCCTGGAACTCACTCTGTAGACCAGGCTGGCCTTGAACTCAGAAATCCGCCTGCCTCTGCCTCCTGAGTGCTGGGATTAAAGGCATGCGCCACCACGCCCCGCTAAGGCTGTACATCTTAAACCTCCCCAAACAGTACTACTAACTGGGATTAAGCATTTAAAGGTTTGAGTTTATGCCTCTTCAAATCCTACTTCAGGTACCAATTTCTGTTTTAGTTTGTGTCTCTGTTACTGCGATAAAAGTCTGACAAAAACAAGACTTGACTTATGGGTTACAGTCCATCACCAGGGACGCTAAGGCAAGAACTCATAGCAGGAGCCAGGAACTAAAGCAGATATCATGGAGGAACGCTGTTTACTAGCTTGCTCTGCTTGCTTTCTTATAAAACCCAGAATTCGTGCCCAGGGGTAGCATTTCCCATAATGTACTGGGCCTTCTGTATCAATCATAAATCAAGAAAACGCACCCTCACTTCTTATAGTTTATTTTGATGGAAGCAATTCCTTAGTTTAGATTCTCTCTTCCCAGGATACCTGGGTTTATGTCAAGTTGACAAAACTAACAAGGACAAGTGTACTACCACCAAGACACATAACACAATCCAGGGTGCTTCTCATGCAGAGCTGCAAGACAGAATCAGCTATAGCTGTCGGGACAAGCTGTAGAATAATAACCATCTATCTACAGTAGAGCAGAAGTGATTCTGAGTCTTGTGAGGTATCCTTGTGAGGTATCCAGATTTCATGACAGAATACTGAGGCCTTAGTAAATTATAAAAATGTGATTATTTTATAGTTTTATACTTCAGGTATGTCTCCTAATACTTACCTAGTAGATTATCATTATGCAAAATGAGAGTTCACAGACTCACTGGGGTTATAAGCCTACAGGAACCCAAATTCAGTAATAAAAGACATTTACTTCTAAAATTAAGCAAGAACATTGCATTTTGAATCCACTACAAATGTGTTCACCTACTGAGAGATATGTCCAAGCAAAATAGAATTCCATATATGACAAAGTAAGATACGACTAACATTTCAGGCAAACACAAACTAGAATAAAATGGACATCTCTAAGATCCATATTTTGGGAAAACCAAGCCTTGTGACAATATTTCATTTCATTATGAGCATAGCAACCTTATCTTAAATTGAGTGACTACTTTAAAAGTAGACCACCTAGGCTACATCCCATTTTAAAGCTCTATATGATATACATCATGTATATATCTCTCTGTATGATATAAAAAGTGCCAAACTTTCACTTTGTAAAGGTACTTGACTAATGACAGCTGATTTTATGTACTTCTACTTCTAAGAATTCACTTGTAGCAAAAGACTAAAACAGCAGAATAAAACATCTATAGCAGCAACAACAAAACGCCCAAACAACAGAGAATCCCAGTCAGCCCACTCAGACTCCTATACCATATCAGTTGTGGCATAGATTCAGGTTCATGCCCACTAGGTTTCAAGTACTAGGTTTGGCACTGTCTTGTCCAGGGAGATGAAGGGCGGTGGACAGGGAAACAGACCTCAGAACACTGTATGACTGGCAGAAAATAATGTAGGTCCCAGAAGGTGACCATCTGCTGCAAATGAACCCACATCTCCCCAATCCGAATAACTGCTTTCAAGTTCACATTTAACATATTTGAAATAACTAAGCTATTTTAACCTCAGAATCTTCAGACTCAGCAGTGTTTGTGTATTCTGGGTTCTGATCCTGTTGGGATGATGCTGGCTGGGGTTTGAAGGATGGTATTTTTAAAAATGGAAACAGAAATAAGGTGGAACATTATTATTTATAGCTCTATCGTCTCATTTAAAGGAAAATTTACCGTGTTCTGGCAGTTTGTGTTTTCTAGTTAAAGCTGTATGTATACCAACTGTTTGGTAACTGCCATGCATGACAAGAAAGGAGTGTGTGTATAATAAAACTTAACATTTGAATTTTAGGTAACTGACTCAGTTTTCTTTAGAAGTGTTTCCTTCCTTAGAATATATGCCCCTCAACCTTTGCTAGACATGAGCGGTCTGGAGTACTTTCAAAGTGTATCCGTGACTAAGGTCTTAGTTTTAGAAGTTGATTCATTTGCTCTAGGGTTAGGTTCAAGTATTTTAAAGTGACCAACGTTTTCGTGTCTTAACTTTAAAAACCATGCATGATAGTCTTAAATTATACTGAGTTTCTAGAGTCTGGCTCCAGCTTTATTATTTACCATATTTATATATCTTCTGATCTTGGTCTTCAATTTCCTATTGATGAGGCTGGATTAGAGATTTATAAAAATTCTTCAACTGTAAAACACTTAAATCAGTTGGGCTAATATGATCTCATTTGGTTTGCATAAAGCTGTGAAAGCTGATTTGGATTATGAATCCGGTTGAAAACAGGTGAATGGTAGTAGCAATGAACAGTAGTAATAATAATATGAAACAAAACATGAGCAAACGTTTCCATTTTTTTCTTTCCAGTTACAAAGCATGGGAGAAAAACAATATAGATATTTCAGCTTAGAAATCACAAGAGACATGTAGTGCCGCTTTGTCTGTTCCCAGTTCTCTCAAACTGAGACTAGTCAGATGGTACCTGGGGAACAAAGGAGGGAGAGAGCTTACTACACGTAAATACAATACAAACCCCGAAGGTTTTACTCAACAGCTTATAACCTGGCCTAGTACAGTGAGAGTGTGGGAGGCGTGGTAGGGGTGTGGACAGACGCACGCACGAACACTCTAACCTTGCTAACCAAGCACCTGTCTAGTGGCAGGAAGAGGAAGAGGGGCTGATCCAGATCGCCTCAGCTGGCTCGCCCCGCCCCGAGGCAGAGCTGTCTGGGCTGCGCTGGGCTTCTCTGAGAGCCCGCGCCGGTGGTGGCCACCTCCGGAGTCGGTTTTCTTCTGCTCTTTGACTGAGCCTGTCTCCAGGCTCCTAAAATCAGGCTAACGCTCTAATCGTGACTCTAGTTCTCTAGAGTGACCGGCAGAAAGGGGCCCAACGGCCCGATTCCTCCGGGGACGTGATCTGACCTCTTACTCCTTCCAATCGCCTCCCCACCCAGAGCCTCGGGCAAACCGCCCCCAGCATCCTGTCTTCTGTACCTCTCGGTGCAGCGGGTACCGACAACCCAATTTTCCACAACTTCCGCACTCCTGCCCAGGTCCCAGCCCGAGACTCTCCCCGTGTGCGCTCTCCACTCCCTCAGGCTCTTCCCCGCTGCCAGTCCCCGGCCGCTGACACCGCAGGGCCACCCACCTGCTCCGATCTTCCCTCGTCCAGGACCCTGCCAGGGACAGCTCGGGGGCGCCCGGTCCCTCAGGCTCGGCGCCAGCCACCTGAGATCCTCCCGCCCTCAGCCCCGCACCCCGGGGCGCCCGCTCCCTCGCCGCCCTCCTCCTCACAGCTCCCCGCCCCGCCCCAGCCCTTAGCGGGGTCCTGGGCGAGCGTCGGCCGAGTCCAGGCCTGGGAGGTCCGCAGGGGACACGGGCCCGGCGGGAAGAGTCCGCGAGGCAAAGGCGGCTCGGGCGGCTGCACCGAGCGGGCCCGCCGCGCCGACTCCGCGGACACTGGGGGCGGCGGCGGTGGGACCCCGGGCGGGCGCGTGATGAGGCGCGGCGGGCGGCTGGCCCCGCGGCGCGCGCGAGCTCACTTGGGTCCGGGCGTTGGCAGCCGCGGGCCGCGGGCCTGAAGATCGGCCGTCTGGGGCCGGGGTGGGGGCGGGGGTCCCCTGCCGCAGCCCGCGCCTCGTAGTTCCCGGTGGGGTCCTCCCTCGCAGAGCCCCAGAGCCCAGTGACGCGCCAGCCGGCGGGACGGCCGCTCTCGCCGCCTCCGGGCGCTCGGGGCGAGTTCCCGGGACTCCCCAGGGGTCGAGCTCGCGGGCAGCGCTTCCCGCTCCGCTCCGCGCCGCTCCGCCGCGCCGCGCCGGACACTCGCGCCTCGGCCGGCGCGCCCGCCTCCCTCCAGTCACCCCACCCTCAGCCGTCCCCGCCACCTTACTCCACCGCCCTCCCCCGCCGCTCCGCGCACTCCGCGTCGGGGCCTCCAGCTCCTCGCTCCCGCTCACTTGGCAGCCCTTCGCCCCCGGGAAGAAGAAACATTTCCCCGAGCGCACTCCTCAGCCCTCCCCCCTCGGCCCTCCCCTCCCCCTGCCTGCTTTCCTGGGGGAGGGGGGCTGTCGCCTCGGATTGAAGGCCATTGATTTGTATGCATTTGTCCCAGCCCCGGAGGCTGCCCCAGCCGCCCGCGCCCGAGCCGCCGCTGCCAGTGGAGTTGCCTCCCTGCTTCCCTAGGGTGGTTCGGCTCCGCCAAACATGTCGGCTCCGCTCGGGCCCCGGGGCCGCCCGGCTCCCACCCCGGCGGCCTCTCAGCCTCCTCCGCAGCCCGAGATGCCGGACCTCAGCCACCTCACGGAAGAGGAGAGGAAAATCATCCAGGCTGTCATGGATCGTCAGAAGAAAGAAGAGGAGAAGGAGCAGTCCGTGCTCAAGTAAGGACCCGGCTCCATCTTCCCGCCTCCCTCCCTCCCTGCCCTCCGCCCCCCTCGGCCGCTTCCCCGCGACCGCCCGCGCGCCGGGGATCGCCGCCTTTCCTCCCCGCCGCTGGCGCCGGGGCCACGAGGGCTGCGGCCCGCGGCCGCCGGGGTCGCTTTCTAGTTGTCAGCCGCGGGGGTGTGTGTCGCGGAGGGAGGGCGCCGAGGCCGGCTGAGGTGACGGTGGCGAGCTCGGGGAGGCGGCGGTTTCCCCGGCGCCCTCCGGCTTTCCCCGCGGGCCACTTCGGCTCCCGAGATGAGGCTGAACCCTGGCTCCTCGCGTCCCATTTCCTTTCCCGCCGCCCCCGCGCGGAGGCTTTGACTGGGGCAAGGAATCCAATATGGCCGTGCACAGGTGCTCCCGGGCCGGACCCGGGTGAAGCGCCCAGGCCCGGGGTGCCGGTGCCACCGGGGTCGCTCGTCCCGCGCCTGCGAGGGGCGGCTCCGTCCCCAGCCCCGGGAGGAGCTGCGCTGCCCACGGTTGCAGCGGGCAGGAAGGCTGCGGGGCGGGCGAGGGGGCCTAAGCGCGGTCTCGTCTCGTCTCGGGTGGGTGTGCGGCCGCCGCCATCTTCCAGCCCCTCCCCCTCGGCGGGTGCTAACACCCTGCACTCTGCTGTTCTTCCTGTTTGCAACTAGTAAATCTGTAGGATCCCGAGGAGACTCCGGTTCCTACCATCGTGGCAGTTTGGGTTGCTCCCTGCCTTGTGAAGTTCTACTATGTTTGCTCACAGTCCAGCCAGCGGGGTTTTGGCGAGGGTGGGAGGCGTGAAAGTAGCACCCAGGCATCGGTTTAGAGGCGGTGTAACTTCAGCACCAGGGAACTGTCCAGAACGAGTTTTCCTTTACTTTGGGATTCCTTGTCAGTGTAGCACTGTAGCTGAGATTGTTTCTACAGGTTTGCTTTTAAATGTTTTATGATTTTTGATATCTCAGTTGCTTCTGGAAAAGTCATTGTCTGGATCTGTAAAGACCTGTAACCCTTTAATGTTTGTCCAAGTCGTTACTCACTATAAAAATTAACCTGTATATGCCTAAAGAGAGGGTAGTTCTTTCGCATGTCACTGAATACACTTTCCCATAATCGCTATAGAAACACACAACTAAAAGCGTTGACTTCCTCCTTGAAAAGAAATAGCTTACTGACCTTCACCACTTATTTTGAAAACAGGTTGTTGAATTCAGTATTTTTTACAAATAAAGACACACCTTGTCTAGATGTACATTTTCACACATTTTAGTGAAACAGATTTTACATAACCTATGGTAACAAACTATATCAAATAGATATATATCTTTAAAAGATACAATTACTCACAAAATAATAATAGAACAATTAAGAAGTGCTTCAATACTAATTTTTAGGTTTGGATATTTACTAGGGAATTTGGCTTATTCATGGTCATAGGATAGGAACAAAAAGTTAAAAATTTAATCAGTTTAAACTATGGAATAATAAAAATAGTTTTTAAAAAAGCGTTTTGAGCATACTCTAACTTAGCTCAACTTTAATCTATATACTAGTATGTGCTAAGGTTTTGATCATTGCAATTTATATTCAGATATATAAATTCATACTTCTTAATATAGTTGCTGAAAATCAGTGTTACCAAAATGATGCTCAAATAAAATATGGCTATATTTCTTTGACCTACATATTTAAATGGAAATGGGGTTTTATTTATAGTAAACTGAAGCATAGTGTTTATTGGCTAGTTAATCTTATGTAGTTTTTATTCACAGTTTCAATATATGGACATTTAAGTGACTGTTTGAGTGCTGAACTACAAATTGCTCAAAATGAAGAGCGTATTTTATTGAATAGATGTTTTCCAGGTCAAGTATATATGTGCATATCTCTAAGTAAACCTCCATATTTTGCAAATATATGTTTGTATATTTATTTTACTTTATTTAGGCAGACACATCTCTAAATATAGCTATATAATATGTGAAATCACATCAATGAGAAATATAGACTCAGATTTAAGTACTTATTCAGATAATTTTAATTAAATGTTCTCTAAAATGTTTTTGAAATAAGAGTGGACAAGTAAACTGAGAGAAACTTTATAATAGTATTGCAGGAACAAGTTTGAAAAAATTTGACCATTTATTAAATAATATGTTTCCAGCCTTGGGTGTTAAATAACAAATGTGCTGTGTAGAAAAAATAATCCTGATAGTTGTGTCTACTATTTCTCTTGAAAATCTAGGCCCATGTATCAGCTCCTGACTAAACTGTCTGTCATTGAACTGAATGCTAGCATCTTTCCTGAGAGAAGGTCATAGGCACAGAGAAGTAAACTAAAATTCAAATTTGTATCTGCTACTCTTTAACTATCATAATAAAAATAAGTTTGATGTGTGAAGAAATTGAAGACTGGATAAAAATATTTTGTGTGATCTGTGAGTTTCAGTATTCATACTAAATATTATTCAAAGTAAGATGTGTATACCCAGGGGATTCACAAGATGATATACTGGAATACAAGAAGAACATATTAAACTTATAGTCCCATCTTTGAAGAAAAAAGACCAAGCCCCATTAATACTTAGTATGGTTAGCTAATACTAACATGAATATAATTTATGAATAAATGCATACATTAAAAGATCATGCCTCAGATGTTTTCAATAAGAAAAGCCATCAAAACAGGTTGAGGCTACCACACTGAATTCTCTTTTAAGAGACTGAGTAATTAGAAATGATTCGTACTTCATTATCAGTGATTTCTTTAAGGCCCAGCTACGTATACATACCCAGGAAGTCTTCTGTCTATCAAACAATACTATCTTACATGTGAATGAGGTACTGTATTTTTCAAAGCATTTTATATCCCACCAACCCCCTTGTTAATTACTAAAACAAAAGTGCCCTTACTGAATGCCTGCAGCCGGTTCAGCCCTGAGCCTTGAGGAGTCACTGGTTATCTTGCTCCATGGCATCCTTAACACATAATAGGTACCTAGGAAGTAATGTTGAGCTGAATTACCATGCAAATGAAGTAGTTCACTCATTCTGGGGAAAAAAGAAGAATCATTGTTTTGAAAGAAAAAGTATTTAGGGAATGTGTATTACCATTGCCTATTGTTTTTATTTTGGTCTGACTAAAAATCAAGTAGAAAGGTATTCAGGAAATGTGTATTGTGGTTTTATTATGTTCGCAACATAGTCTTTATACAGTGTTTTGAACACTTCTTCCTTCCCTTTCTCCCTACTTAAAAAAAAAATCTTTTCTCCTCTTTTTCTCCTTTTCTTTCATTTGATAGTGTCTTTCTGTGTAGCCCAGGCTGACCTTAAATGATCCTTCTGCCTCTGCCTTTCTAATCCCAAGTGCTAGGATTACCAGTCATTGAGCTACCACACCTATTTATGTTTTTCAGGAGATGTGTATTGTCTTTGTTCTCAGCTTGGGCTTTCTATTAATGTTGATAGGACAACATGTTCCTCAAATCGAAAGAATAAAGCACATCGTGACAGATTAAGTTAGCAAGTACATACTATATACACATATGAGGAATTATAAATGTTTTATTGTACTTAGTTTCATTCATTTATTTAATGCTGGAGACAGGGTATTGCTTTGCAGCCCTGGCTTGCTTGGAATTTGCTACATAGACCAGACTGGCCTTAAAACTCAGAGATCCACCTGTCCCTGCCACCCAAGTGCTAGTTTTAAAGTTAGTTAGTTAGCTAGTTTCTGGCTAATATCTTATTTTATTTTATTTTATTTTAGGACAGGGTCTTTCTACATACCCCTGGCTGTCCTGGAATTCACTATGTAGATAAGGCTGGCCTCAAACTCACACAGATCTGACCGACTCTGCCTCCCAAGTGCTGGTATTATCGATGTGTGCGCCACCACATCCAGCTTAAATTTTTTAATAATGCAATTTTATAAGTGGTTTCTAAAGTTAATTTACAATTTTTATTTAATAGATAATATATACTTTTGCTACAAGATATCTTATTTACCAATTTACCTATGTGCAATTATTGGTACTAGAATATTTATTCTTTGCCTTATATGTTAGTGTACATGCATGTATGTGTTTGTGTGCAAAAAAGTGCAAGTATGTCCTGCATTTTGGGAAATGAATTTCACACTGGGTTAAGTGTCAGTATCTGTCCCATTTGTTGAATGTTTTGAAATTTCTTTAACTAATGGCATACTTTTAGGTACTTTGGTTGTCTTTGTTTTCCACTGGAGACAGTACTTTGATACACTGTTTTTAATGTGGAGACTGTATCTCTGGGCTAAATTTTTAGAAATAAATTGTTCTTTTAACGAGTCAGTAAACTTCAATAAATACTACCAAATTTATTTTTGAAGAGGAAGTATGTATACTGAGGAGACTTTCCTACTTCCTTGCCAAATCAGTGTGTGGTAAGCTTGGTTAGAATTTCAGTAATAAATATGCCATTGTAGATTTAACTTGAAGTTTTCTTATTATTAATAATAGTGAGAATGTTTTCTGCTTGTTTAGGATCATTTATATTTCCTTTACTGTTGGTAATTTTTCTAATATTTATGTCTGCCTGTCTGCCCATTTGTCTATGTGTGTCTCTCTCTACCATAGCACACCAGATAAATGAATCATAAAGATGTCTAAATAAAGATGACCATTTCATCATGTAAATATCCATTGCCCTGGCCAAAGATGAAAACCTTCAGTTTTTAAGGATTCAAGTGTATTTTAACAATTGCTTGGCACTTTATAAAAAAGTGTCTAGTGAAATTTTAATATATATTCTGTACATTAAAATAGAAGAACAATTAATAATATTTTCCATTTGACAGTACATTTTAATAAAGGGACAGTTACACTGTGTGAACAAAGAGATACTGGAGGCTAATGTGATGGGCCAACTGAGTTGTTACTTGACACTGATTAAGAAGTATCTTAATTTAACTTAATTCGTGCTTAAAGGATTAAACTTTCTAACTTTTCTCATTCAAACTAGAAGAACTAGATTGATAATTATAGACTAAGTTTCCCAGAGTATGTAGGTATGCAATAAGTAATCATTTTTGTTAGCTGATTTTAGACCATACTCTTTAAGGCTTAAAATGTTTTAATAACATTTCTAAATGAATTTTTCCTATTTTCTAAAAATTGAGAGATTTGTTTTTTTGTCTAGTAGAAAGTTAAACTGTTTAGAGGAACTTTTAAATAAGCATAGGATTGTGGTAAGAGCACAGGATTGAAGAGAGAGAACATGAGGACTTGAAGCCGGTTTCCTTAGCAATATTCATTTTTTAAGAAGTCTGAGGACTAAGGGATAATAGTGAAAAGAACACGGATACCAAATTCTGCTGCCAAGTTTATGTAAGTGACTATTTTGTGGAGGCTACTTTGTGATAATCCTTTGTGATTAGTTTCCATTATAGTATTGAACCAAGTATGCTGATTTGTCTTATTCCTATTACAAAGAAGAGTCTTAGTAAATTCAGCTAATTCTGAAGCGTGGTTATTAGAACTTAGGATGTTCCTCTTCAAATTGTCACTCAGAAAGCTCAGCCTTTGTATAACTGCATCTTTCTTATCCTTCTGATCTTACCTTCAAACATGCATGTTTAGAGAGCTCTTCTCTGACCGTGGCTTTTAACCAGGTTTCCTTTTAAATTCTTATTATAGTATTTTATATGTTTCTCTACTGTCTGTCTATTCTGCTAGAATATAAACTTTTATAGAGGAAACATTTTCATTTAGAGAATAATTAAAAGAAAAAGATTGCTCTGTAATAGTAAACTTATTTCTGAAATAAAATGTAATTAAAAAATGTATGCCCAGTTTACTTGGAAGTTGACATATATAAAGCGGCTTGTATACTTAGTGATTTGCACAATTGCAATTATTTTAAACCCAAGTTTGACTATTTTCACTGGAAAATAGAAGATTGTGATTATATATTATTTTAAAATGTAATCAACATGGGAATTAAGGAATATTTTGATTTCAAATTTACTTTTTGATTATTAATAAGTGTGTGTGTAGCAGAACTGAATAATAGGTGATAGGCATGCTGTGTACTAGGTAAATACTCCATAAATGAGATAATAGTTTTATTCCCAGGCCTTTAAAAATATTAAATAATTAACTAATTTATTTTCCGTGCATGAATGTATGACTACTGGTACACATGTGTCACAGTACATATATTTAAAGTCAGAGAACTACTTTTGAGAACGATTTTCTGTCACCGAATGAGTTTTGGGGAACAAGTTTAGGTCATCAGATCTTCTTTGTACAAGTGTTCTATTTGCTAGAAGTTTCTATTTGAGCTTGAAGCAAAAAGATCATGAGCATGTGTCCTTGTTATATGTTGGAGCATCTTCTGGGTATATGCCCAGGAGTGGTATAGCTGAGTCCTCTGGTAGTACTATGTCCAATTTTCTGAGAAACTGCCAGATTGATTTCCAGAGTGGTTGTACCAGCTTGCAATCCTACCAGCAATGGAAGAGTGTTCCTCTTTCTCCACATCCTCTCCAGCATCTACTGTCACCGGAGTTTTTGATCTTAGCCATTCTGACTGATGTGAGGTGGAATCTCAGGGTTGTTTTGATTTTCATTTCCCTAATGACTAAGGATGTTAAACATTTCTTTAGGTGCTTCTCAGCCATTCAATATTCCTCAGTTGTGAATTCTTTGTTTAGCTCTGTACCTCATTTTTAATAGGGTTATTTGATTCTCTGGAGTATAACTTCTTGAGTTTTTTGTATATATTGGATATTAGCCCTCTATTGGATGTAGGATTGGTAAAGATCCTTTCCTAATCTTTTGGTTGCTGTTTTGTCTTATTGACAGTATCCTTTGCCTTATAGAAGCTTTGCAATTTTATTATGTCTCATTTGTCGATTCTTGATCTTAGAGCATAAGCCATTGGTGTTCTGTTCAGGAATGTTTCCTTATGCCCATGTGTTCGAGGCTTTTCCCCACTTTCTCCTCTATTAGTTTCAGTGTTTCTGGTTTTATGTGGAGGTCCTTGATCCACTTTGACTTGAGCTTTGTATAAGGAAATACGAATGGATCGATTTGCATTCTTCTACATGCTGATCTCCAGTTGAACCAGCAAAAAAAGATCTCCAATGTATAACAAGGACACATGCTCCACTATGTTCATAGCTGCCTTATTTATGATAGCCGGAGCTAGAAAGAACTCAGATGTCCTTCAACAGAGGAATGGATACAGAAAATGAGGCACATTTACACAATGGAGTACTACTCAGCTATTAAAAACAATGAATTCTCAGGCAAATGACTGGAACTAGAAAATATCATCCTGAGAGAGGTAACCCAGTCACAAAAGAACACACATGGTACGCATTCACTGATAAGTGGATGTTAGTCCAAAAGCTCAAATACCAAAGATATAATTCACAGACCATGTGAAGCTCAAGAAGGAAGACCGAAGTGTGGATGCTTCAGTTCTTCTTAGAAAGAGGAACAAAATATTCACAGGAGAAAATATGGAGATGAAGTGTGGAGCAGAGACTGAAGGAAAGGCCATCCAGAGACCGCCTCACCTGGGGATTCATCCCAGATACAGCAACCAAACCCAGACACTATTGTGGATGCCAAGAAGTGCATGCTGACAGGAGTCTGATATAGCTGTCTTCTCAGAGACTCTGCCAGAGCCTGACAAATACAGAGGTGGATGCTCACAGTCAACCATTGGACTGAGCACAGGGTCCCCAGTGGAGGAGTTAGAGAAAGGACTGAAGGAGCTGAAAGGGATTTGTAACCCCTCGGGAAGAACAATAATATCAACCAACCAGATTCCCCCCTCCCCCACTGTCCCCAGAGCTCCCAGGGACTAAACCACCAACCAAAGAGTACACATGGAGGGACCCATGGTTCCAGCCGTATACGTAGCAGAGGATGGCCTTGTTGGGCATCAGTGGGAGGAGAGGCCCTTGGACCTGTGAAGGCTCGATACCCCAGTGTAGGGAATTTGAGGGTGGGGAGGAGGGAATGGGTGGATGGGTGGGAGAACATCCTCATAGAAGCAGGGGAAGAGGGGAATGTATGTGTATGTGGGGTTTCTTCGGGAGGGGGACCAGGAAAAGGAAATAACATTTGAACTGTAATTAAAGAAAATATCCAATAAAAAAGGAAAAAAAAAAGCCATGAGTTCAAGGCCAGTTTTAGTATGTAACCCAAGCTAGCCTTGAACTCATGATCTTTTTGCTTCTTCCTCAGGGATGCTGAGAGTGCTGGCATAACAGGTGTTTACCCCCATACTTGACTCACACAAAATGCATTGAGTGGAAATAGTTCATGCCTTACAAGGGCAAAGAGTCTAAGACTAACAATATCACATGAAGACCAAATAATATAAAATACCATAAAAATACAGTAAAGGTGTTTTCAGTACATAATAGCCATAGCAAAAAACATTCAGACTAATCTTATAAGTAGTTTGTTGTTTCTGAGGTGTTGTTTCAAAGTACCTGTTCTTTCCTCTTAAAATGCCTTGAAGTTTCACTTCTAGACTCTAGTTGCTCCTAGACTAGCTACTCTCTGGTGATTAGTGAAGAGATTTCTGAGTGTCTAGATACATTTAGCCACTACCAGCTAACCCTTAGGGAATTCACTGTGAGAAAGATGATGAACTACAACTGAACTATTGTTTAGTAAGTGTTCAGAAAATGCTGTGCACTGTGTCTCATGAATATATGCAGATGAAGAAGCTGAACCAGTCCTAGGCAGATGACTTCTCTTGTGTCCCAAAGGATGAGTAGATCCTGGCAAGTGGAGATATTCTAAGCAAAAACCCCAGACTCTCAAGTCTCCCTAACCCAAAGACTTCTTGAGTTGTAGAAGATGGGTGGCATATAGGGCTTTAAATGGAGATGAGTTATTAGAGGACATTGGAGAGATGGCAAGAGCCAGATCTGAAAACACCTTTTATGGTAGATATATTCTTTGGATCTGGGTGCCATCATAAATGGTAGCAGTAATGGATTTTAACCAGTAGTGCAATATAAGTCTACTTTTGTTGTAGAACACTCTTACCGTGATTATTACTGAAAGAGTGTAGAATTAGGGCACTAGTTAGCAGACTCTAATTCAGGTGATAAATGTTGAAAACATAAAATTACATAGTAGAGGATCAAGGTAAATTTTTGAAAAACTTAGAAGCCAAAATTTCAAGGATTTGATAACTGTGTTTAGAGTCATATAAGCCTCTTTAAGGCCCCTTCCTTAACTGACTGCTATATAAACCTGCCTATCTCACTGATAGCTCTCTAAACTTAACTAGTCTGAGGACTAGTGTTTTCCTGAGGGAGCAGTGGTGGAGTAGCTTCTTTTATTGCTATAGTTTTCTAAGGTTTATCAAATGAATATGAGTTTGAGAAGTAACTCTGTAAGTTGTAATGTCTTATGGAGTGGAAAATAGAGATGTAGTAGAAATGATCCAAAGTGAGAAAGAATAAAAGGGATAAGGGTGAAAAAAGTGGAGAGTGAGGTCAGCCAGGGCTCTGTGAATCCATTTGTATGTGGAAAGAACACTTTGATATATTGGCTTGTAAAATTTCTCTGCTGGAGATACTTGTGGTATGCAATCTTTCCTTTTTTCCCTTTCTGTTTTGCCTCCCCTCCCCTCTCCTCCCCTCCCCTCCCCTCCTCTCCTCTCCTCTTTTTCTTTGGGACAGGGTTTCTCTGTGTAGCCCTGGCTGTCCTGGAGCTTACTCAGTAAACCAGGCTGGTCTTGAACTCAGAGATTCATCTGCCTCTGCCTCCCTGGTATTGAGATTAAGGTTGTGCACAACCAAGTGTGGCTGCTATGTGATCTTTCAAAACTCCTGGTTTTTCTTTTATATAAAAAGTTTCTTATTCCCATTGATAAGGGGTCTCAGGAGTTTCTCACCCTCTTTGTTTCAATTGTTGAGCATTTTAAACTATGACACAAATCTTTGTTTTATATGTTAGGTTTACTAGAATAAATTCCTCTATTTGCATATCACTTCTGGCAGAATTTTGAAAATATTAATGCATTTTAGGAAAAAGCAGAGAGGAAATTATCTATGGAAGTGAAATGTTGAAATTAATGAAGATTGTTTCTCTTCTCACTAGATTACTGAATTTCTGAAAATTAGAGAATGTTTGTTATGAAAGGAAGAAGGAGCTTTTTAGATTTTATGGTTGTGCATTTCAGAGATAGGATCAGAAGTTGTCCAAAGTGTGCTGGGGATATGGTCAGCTGTTAGAAGCACTTGCTGTTCCTGCAGAGGGCCAGCTTTCATTCTCAGCACATACACAGTAGCTCACACTACCTGCCTGTTACTCTAGTTACAGAGGACATGACACTTCTTTTGGTCTGTACCAGTTCTGAGTGCTTATATGGTGAACTTAAATGCATGCAAACAGACACTTATACACATATATTTAAAAAAATTATTTTTTTAAAAAGTGAGAGAGTTTAGTCTCAGGTGTGATATGATAGTTCCCTTACTTTATCTGTAGTACTGTTACTTAAAAAATTGAAGTTACATAGTATAATAATAGACAAATTGACTAAAAGTTATCAACTTTTATACAGTTTATGTTTTATAATTTTTTATATGTATGCTATATAAATATCAAAGCCATTATTTATAGTTTCTATGCAACATAGTGCTACCTAAAAGCACTTACAAGGTATATAGAGTTAATAACTTTTACACGGTTTACAGATCATAAAAATTTAATATTTCTATGTAACACTATATGGTAGGTTCTTAAACAAACCTGGATACATACTCCCTTTAGGCATGGGAAGCCTTTGTCATTTTTTTTCCTTCCAACTAAGCTTATGTTTACCTGGAAGGGAACTAGCTTGGCAGTTTCAGGCATTCTGTAAGGCTTCTGGGCTTGCAAGACTGGGAAAAACAATCCGGTTAGATGGCAGAATACTCAGAGTGGTATTTGACAGATGGAGATGATGCTCTCATCCATCTTGTTTTGTGGGCATGTGAGAAGTCTATTATAATTTTCTAATAGTTTGTTTTCCAGGAACATAGAGGAAAAGCCTGCCTGTTTTTATCAAATTTAATTTCTGATACCCAAAAGCTATCTTTAGCCTGAAAGAATTCATTAGTGCCTTTTCTGTCAAAACTGAGTTTTGTTATGGAGTTGGTGAGGTGTTCATGTTCCTCAAAGGTCTGTGTTCTCTTTCAGAAAGTTACTGCTGTACAGCATGGCTCTGCCTACCTTTGTGAGTTCCCTTGCCTCTGGATAGGATTGACCCTGAGTTTTGGTGGATGTTCCCATTAGTAAAAATTAAGCTATGGGTGTTACATTGTTGCAGTTTGGGTAACTACTATTTTGAGTAACTACTATTTTGAGTAATACCACCTTTGTTTTGTTGCCAGGAGGTCTGTTTTGATTTTTCTATATTTGTCTAATACAAATTATTTTTTACACTCCATATTCCATTCCCCACCCCCCCATCCACCTTCCAACTGCTCCACATCCCACACCTCCTCCCCACCTCACCCTGTCTCCACATGGATGCTTCCACCCCACCAACACACCTGACCTCTAAACTCCCTGAGGCTTCCAGTCTCTTGAGGGTGAAGTGCATCATCTCTGACTAAACACAGACCGGGAAGTCCTCTACTGTATGTATGCTGGCGGCCTCATATCAGATGGTCTATGCTGTCCGTTTGGTGGTCCAGTGTTTGAGAGATCTTGGGAGTCCATATTAATTGAGACTGCTGGTCCTCCTATAGGATCGCCCTTCTCCTCAGCTTCTTTCAGCCTCCCCTAATTCAACCACAGAGGTCAGCTGCTTCTGTCCATTGGTTGGGTGCAAATATCTGTATCTGACTCTTTCAGCTGCTTGTTGGGTCTTTTGGTGGGCAGTCATGCTAGGTCCCTTTTTGTGAACGCTCCATAGCCTTAGTAATAGTGTCAGGCCTTGGGACCTCCCCTTGAGCTGGGTCCCACTTTGGGCCTGTCAGTGGACCTTTTCCTCAGGATCCTCTCCATTTCCATCCCTGTAATTCTTTCAAACAGGAACAATTATGGGTTAGAGATATGACTGTGGGATGGCAACCCCATCCCTCACTTGATGTTCTGTTTCCCTGCTGGAGGTGGTCTCTATATGTTCTTTCTCCCTAATGTTGGTTGTTTCATCTAAGGTCCCTCCCTTTGAGTCCTGGGAGTCTCTTACCTCCCAGGTCTCTGGTGCATTCTGGGGGGGTCTCCCCAACCTCTTGTCTCCTGAGGTTGCCTGTTTCCATTCTTTCTGCTGGCCCTCAGGGCTTCAGTCCTTTTCTCTCACCCAATACCAGCTCAGGTTCCCCTCTTCCCCACACTCCCCCCCCCATCCACTTTCCCTCCCAGGTTCCTCCCTCCCTCCCTACTTGTGATTTCTTCTCTCTCTCCCAAGTGGGACTGAGGCATCCTCACTTGGGCCCTTCAGCTTGTTGAGCTTTTTGGGTTCCATGGACTATATCTTGGGTTTTCTTTTTCTTTCTTTTTTTCTCTTTCTTTCTTTCTTTCTTTCTTTCTTTCTTTCTTTCTTTCTTTCTATCTATCTATCTTTCTATCTTTCTTTCACTATTTTGAGTAATATCACCTTTGTTTTGTTGCCTTGTCTGTTTTAATTTTTCTATATTTGTCTAATATAAATTTTCTTTAAAAATTGTTTTGCTTTGTTTTTGTTTTTTGAGGCAAGGTTTCACTGTGTAACCCTGGCTGGGCCTGGAATTAATTCCTGGCTGGACTGGAATTAATTTGAACACTAGTCTGGCTTTGAACTCATAGAGATCCAGCAGCCTCTGCAGTTTCTCAAGTGCTGGGATTAAAGGCATGTACCACCTTACCCGACTAACTTTTTGTTTTTAACTTTGAAAAGCTTTGCATTTCGTAACTGTGCAGTAGTTATCAGAAGCACTTCCATGTTACTAACACACACACACACACACACACACACACACACACACACACACATACATTTGTTTGCTTGTTTGTTTATTTATTTATTTATTTATTTATTTATTTATTTATTGAAGGGTATCATGTATCCTGGCTTGCCTTGAATTTGCTGTGTACCCGAGGGTAACCTTGAACTTCTGATCCTCCTGCCTCTACTTCCTGAGTTCTTGCACTTAGTGTATACAGTGTAGGGACTCAAACTCAGAGCTTTCTGCATGCTAATCCAGAACTTTTAACAAATGAGCTTCATTACTGGTCTTATGATACCACGTTTGCTTTTTCCCATAGGCTGATAGCTTTTCACTGAGTGTCTGATACAAGCTGAGTCTTAACTCATCCATAAAATTATTGAACAGAATTCATAAAGAAGGGCCTGTTCCACTTCCCTGGTAACAACTGAGCTATACCCTGCCTTTTATTTGGCTTGGTATAATCATAATAATTTGGATGGCTTAAAACCAACAGAAATACATGAAAAATAATTACATTTCAGTTTATCTATCTATCTATCTATCTATCTATCTATCTATCTATCTATCTATCTATCTATCTACAGATTTCTGCATTGTAGAAGATTCCAAATCAAGGCATGATATGTTCATTGTTTGGCCCCAGTTTTACTTTCTGGTTGTATGTGTGAGACATTCTTGATATAATCTCACATGGCACCGATCTACCATATACTCCAGTCATCAAATGCTCCACCTTCTGTTGTCAATGTGAAATACTGGCAGGTTACAATGACAGAAGAGAGTGAGGTCATATTATTTGTTGATAGTCTTTTGCAGTACCAGGTTTTCAGAGAAGCTTTGCCTTTGTCCTCAGTTCACAGGTGGCCTGTTCGCATCCCCGCAACCTTCGTTCTGGAGATTGCTTTCCAGTACTGTTAGTTCAGGCTTACCTCTACCCTTCGTTGGTTTCATTATTCCCTGCCCTCATCTCTGTAAAATACCTCTATATACAACTCTTAATTCCTTGGTATCCTTCCTATTATTTACTAACAAAGTAATGAGTGTAATTGATTACAATATTAGATATGAAGGATCTATAATTACCACCCTTCCTCCCAGGACAGGGTTTCTCTGTGTAGTCTTGGCTGTCTTGGAACTCACTCTGCATATTAGGCTGGCCTTAAACTCACAGAGACCCATCTGCCTCTGTCTTCTGAGTGTTGGGATTAAAGGCTTGGGCCACTACTGCCTGACTAATTATTTTATTCTTAATTCTGTTATGAATTAAATAAAGAGCCTTACTCTTTAACTGATGAACTTCTCTATTGCTATGATGAGAACCTTTTGATAAAGTTATGGAGTCTCTCTTTCAAGTTACATAGCACTTTGTATATATTTTATGTTTTTGATATCTGAGAGTAGTTACTATTCTTTGTTTTTCAAAGAATAGTAACTGATTCTAATTTGTGTACCAAATTTTAATCTTTTTAATAAAATGATTAATTGATTTTTATGGTCAGGGAAGTACTAGACACTCAGCTTAAACATTTTAAACTAAAACTTGGTGGTTCTGGAAGAATCCTCTTGTCTTGCCTTTTGCCAGCCACAAATATAACCCGTTACTAAATACTTTTTAGTCATATTTCTCAAATATCTTTCAAATCTGTCTTTTCATCATCTTTATTGTCATTGTCTTGTGCCTTTAATGTTATTTGCTTATTTATTTCTAAATTAATATTCATGTCTCAGTAGTTTTATTTTTCATGTTTACCTACTCTGACCCAACCTCTTCAGCTTTCTAATACACAGATGATATTTTTAAATGTTTGAAATTCTACAGTATCTCTACTTCACCGAACAATTACTTTAAGTATATTGGTGTTTTGCCTATATGTATGTCTGTGCATGATATGAGTGTTTGGTATCTGAGGAGGCCAGAAGAGTGAATCTGATCCCCTGAGAATGGAGCCACAGAGAGTTGTGAGCCACTATGAGGGTGCTCCTTTTAACAACTGAGCCATTTCTGCAGCCTCTGATATTCCTTTTTTATTTTGTATTTGTCTCCCATTAAATTTTCTTTGAGTTTGATTATACTGGTGAGCTTGTAGGAGCTGAATTATGGACTTACATTCATTCAGTATTTATTATATACTAGGTTTCAGGTCTCAGATGGACCTTAGAAGCATACAACACAGGTTTGTATCTAGATACTTCAACAAATATGTGCTTATTCACTAATGTGTGTATCTGTCTATGACTCTGTGAGTGTATGTGCATGAGCATGTGCAGATGTCTGTGTCTGTACATGCACCTGGAGACCCAAAGAGGGCATCAGACATCTCTTCCATCACTCTCTGCCTATTATTTGGAGTCAGGGTCTTTTCTTGAACCTGAAATTCACATTTTGGCCAGTCTCAGAAGCCAGCAAGCCCCAGAGACCCTTCTGTCTCTGCCCACCTCAGAGTTGGGTTTTATGCATTTGCTTAGATGCTGCCTAGCTTGCTACATGGTGCTAAGATCAGAATTCAAGTCCTCATGAGTATGGAGCATGAGTATGGAACAAGTGCTCTTAAGTGCTGAGTCAACTCACCACCCCCCCATATATAGCTTTTTAAAATCAAAAGATATTTTTCTCCCCTCACAATGCCATTTCTTCTTATAAAAGAAGAGGAGAGAAAAGAGGAGTGATTGGACTCTAGAATCAGACAGCCAGGGTCTAACTCCTATTGTTACTTGGTTTACCTCAGTGTGTGTATTTGTAAAATGGGAATGACAATATGCATCTCACAAGCTGTTTTGAAAATTCAGTTTATACTTGCAAAGCTCTTAAAATATTGTCTAAAATATCATACACACTCTGTCTTTTAGAAATAAATTAGTTTTGAACAAAACAAAACATTGACAACTATTGAGAATGTTATCAGCAAATACTTTCAACAATTATTACGAGGGTAGTGTTACATTTGTTAGTAAAGTCCTAGATCTTCTAAAGTTACTTAGTACACCTCTCCAGTGGCTTGAGACCCTAGATTTACTATTGTACAGCTCCACAGGTTGATACCTCACATAGCCTTGTTGGGTTACAGTCAAGGTGAAGGCTCAAGTGTGTTTCCTCTGGAAGCTCCATTTGCTTGCTCATTTCAGATGGCCAAGGTGACAGGTGGTGTGTGTGTGTGCTTTTGTTTTTTGTTAATAGAACCAAGATTTCCGGTTTTTCATTAGCAGTTGTCTAGAGAATATCTTTACTTTTAGAGGTCTCTTGCATGTAACCCTCTGTTTCAGAACTGACAGTGGGGCTGTATCCTTCTCTAGATGATATGACTTATGACTCTCACACTTCTTTTATTGTCTCATCTTTTTCTACCTTTTCTTGTCCAAAGCTCTGGTCCAAGGGGTATTGTGATTAATTGTGCTTGCCTATATCAGATATTCCAGAATAGTACCTTCCTCTTTTAACTACAACTTTAAATTTCTTTTGGCACAAAAGGAAACATGTTCATATATTCCTAGGATTAGGACAGAACAGCTTTTATTGGGTGGAGGTCGTTCTCCTTATTTTTCTATTGAGCACCAATAGAAATAAATTTGAATACCCACACATATGTATATGAGTGTATATATGTATATGTGTGTATTTTTTTTAACTTTATATGTGTGAGTATTTTGCCTGCATGAGTATATGTGTACTTCAGTTGTGCACTTTTTATTTACTTAGGAGTTTCTTCCAGAGTTAGAATTTAGTCTACATATGATCTACATATTTTTATGAGTTTTAAGGCAACACTACATATTGAGCTAGGGCTACATAGTAAAACAGTCTCCCCAACAAAAAAGTTAAAGTGGAGATGTAATGGAAGAATTGAAGGTAAGCAGAATGAATTGTTTGGTGTTAAGGGTATAAATATTAAATACTCTTCCTAAATAGCACTTTGGTCAATAATTATATTTTTATAGAGTGTGGGGAAATTTAACATATGGCTAAAGCAGGAGACTCATTGAAATATTACCAGATAATGGCATTTTCACTGTATGAAGGCTATCTTGCATACTTTAGTTAAGATTTGTGTAACTATTACTTTTCTTGTAGCTGTGACTAAACAGCTTAAGGGAAGAAAGGTTATTTTTACTTATAATTTCTGAGGGTCGTAGTCAACAGATGAGGCAAAGTTTCTCGTCTTGATCAGTGGCGGCGGCAGCACTTGGTGTTGGTCCTGCCCATGGTAGGGAGCAGGAAGCAGAGAAAACTCGCTAGGGCCAGAAGAATGAAAGTATACCTTTCTCTTTTTTTTTCCTGTTTTTTTTTTCAATTTTTTATTAGATATTTTCTTCATTTACATTTCAAATGCTATCCCTAAAGTCCCCTATAACCTCCCCCTGCCCTGCTCCCCTACCCACCCACTCCCACTTCTTGGCCCTGGCATTCTCCTTGTACTGGGGCATATAAAGTTTGCAAGACCAAGGGGCCTCTCTTCCCATTGATGGCCTACTATGCCATCTTCTGCTACATATGCATCTAGAGACATGAGATCTGGGGGTACTGGTTAGTTCATATTGTTGTTCCACCTATAGGGTTGCAGACCCCTTCAGTTCCTTGGGTACTTTCTCTAGCGCCTCCTTTGGGGGCCCTGTGTTCCATCCTATAGATGACTGTGAGCATCTACTTCTGTATTTACCAGGCACTAGGAAGGAAATCAGGAACCATAGATGCAAGCATCAGCAACAGAATACAAGAGATGGAGGAGAGAATCTCAGGTGCAGAAGATTCCATAGAGAATATGGACACAACAATCAAAGAAAATGCAAAATACAGAAAGTATACCTTTCAAAGGCCTGTTCTAAAGATCCTGCAGCCTACAAAATAGAGCCTCAGCTGGGGAACAAGTGACTGCATAGTTTGGCATAGTTTGGCATAGTTTGGCATAGTTTGGCATAGTTTGGCATAGTTTGTGAGGGGTTATTCCTTTTCTTACAGTAAAGTATATAGTTTTTGTATTATTTTTGTTCTTTTGGAATTATTAGCAAAGAATGTGTTTAAATAAAAAAAAAGTAGTTATGTGAGTTCAGCTTCATGGCTGTATTAAAACTGTGATCAGATCATTTGGCAGTCATGGATGTTAGAAGTAGCTGTGAAATAAAGTCGAACAAATAACCCCTAAATACTAACATACGTTCATATTACCATTTATTGTGTTATATGCTAGCATAAACCATGTTTCAGAGTCCAGTTAGAATATAGAAGCTACGATAGTTCTTTGAGCAGAAAAACATTAACATAGAAGATTAGCCTGAGGCAGAGTACCCATGAATTGAAAAAAATGGACGAAGCTTCTTCCTTTCTGTCTGAGGCCGAGATTCAGCCTACTGTGGAGGTGTGGCTGCGGCCCACTTTGCTGTCAGGTACTTGCCAAGCTAGGGCAAACAAAGTCATTTGTTTTTATGAAAGGAAGTCATTTGTGGGGGCTGTTGGACTTGGTGGATAGGCTGCCTGTGGTGCTCAAGGAACCCTTTGGGAAGCTTATTGGAATGTCAGTCAGATTTATTAAGAGCTTGCCTGTGGGAGTGCCTCCAGAATTTGCCGGAAGGATGGCCTGTGGGGTGCTGGTGAAGCATACAAGTAGGTCTAATACTAGTGGGTATTCATTAGCACCAGGTAGCCATGTAAACAAAAGCAACAAAGCACGGAGACATTTCTTCCTTTAATGTCATCATGGCTCCCTCTACTGTCAAAGCTTAGCATTGCACCCCAGGGAAAAATACAAAGCTGGGCAAAGAAGGGTAGATTTGGAGCAGAGAGGCAGTGGATTTTTAATAGGCTGACTGTCATAGACTATGCTGTCCTCAAATGCCCATATGTAAAACAGCATTGATTTACTTTTTATTCTATATGATTCTTTCTCTGGGCTACGGGGTGTGTGTGTCTATTCTACACCATTTTCATCCCCGGCATAGACTATTATGTATGCACACACTCTTTGTAATGATGTGCATAGAGCAGAAGAGAACTGTGTTGAATCAAATTGTCTTCTTAAGTTTCTTCTCAGAAGTGCATGCATAACTTCTGCTTACATTTTGTACAAAGCATGTTTTCTGATCATGCCTAGGTTAGGGTAGAAGGAATATATCTCATCATGTGGAAGAACAAGAAATAAATTGTGGGTTGATAGGACTGATACTGTAAAGTTTGGCAATATCTAGGACAGTTATTTATAATTTATACTTATAAATTTTGTCTGGGTTTGAAGTTTTTACAATTTTAGCAAAAATTGGTATTGACATAAAAATGGTATGCTTAGCTTCTGGATCAGTAAATTTTAATTGCAGTAAGTATAGCTATTTGCATAAAACAGTGTGGACCAGAACACACTTAAGGAGCAGGAAAAGTTTTTTTGAAGGCTAGATACAAATTAAACTTCATTTAAAAATTTGTATTAACTTGAGCTTACACAAGGAATATTAGATGTGAAATCTTTTAATCTTTGTGTGTGTATTTAATGTGTGTGATATTTCTTTATGTGCGTGGGTGTGCCATGCATTCATGTGAAGGCCAGACAGAGGACAGCATCCAGTATTCACCTGCTCCTTCCACCTTGACATAGGAGCACTGGACTACACTTGCTGTGGGCTGCTATGTCTGGCTCTATGTGGATTTAGGGAGATCTGGATTTATGGCCTCATGTTTGCACTGTAAGTACTTTACTCACTGTGCTCCTGAGCTATTCTCCTAGCCCTGGAAAATGAAATCGTTTGATATTAAAGAAGTGTTTTCATTCTTGGCCAGTCGTGGGTAGAAGATTAAAAAAAAATTAGATGCTTTGACTAGAGTTTCAGCTCCATCATAACATTTTGCCTTAAAAAAATTAAATAAGCTCTACAAAAATCTACAAAATGATAAAAAACAAAAGCCGTGATCTCTAAACTGAAATCCTAGTGCCAAGGTACTCTAGGAGTCATGTAATTTGGACATTGGAAATGCAAAGGTGCAGAGACCATTGTCATTTGATTGTCAGTAGACAGGGCAGCAACCTCCAATTCAACACACTCATTTTTCTCCAGCGAAATGGATGAATATTTACATGTGAATCAGGGATTTTTTTTGAAAGAGATTTTTGCTTTGTTTTTCAGAGATTTTGTATTTTTGAATTATAGTAAGGAAATTACAGGATTAAAGTGGCACTATACAGATGAAAGTGCCCATAAACTATGAGTTCATTATAGCCATAATGACTATTGATGACATCATCATTTCTAGTCACTTCAGGTAATATTTAAGGGAAGAAGTAAAATTCTTGTTTCGCTGTTCTATGCACATTGTATAAGACAAACATTGTGGTCTTTACTGATACCAGATTACATATGCAGTATATGATCATATAATCCTTTTTCTTAGAGTATCCATTATCTGCACTCATCATTTAATTAAAATTCCCACTTCAGAACTATGGAACACTCAAAATAGTAAGTAGTTGTGTCTTAGGAGTGGGTGCAAAATTAGTACTATTCTAAATGCATAAGAAATTATTTATCACATATTATGGACAATATTATAATCTATTACATATTACTAGGACAGTAAGGCTTAATTCTCTCCTAGTTCTCTGTATGCAAAGGCTAAAAAAAGTATATAGATCTTAGCATACAAATAAAATCTTTGTTTTTCCTTCCACTAACAGATATGATTCTTTAGGTTATGTTAGGGCTCTGAAACTTTTTTCATGTCATGGTATATATAGGAAAAATGATGGATTTGTAGTTTTATTCAGTAATATGGACTAGGTAAAAATCATATTTTCATATTACAGCTATAGCAAAAATATGCAGAGTTATGGATGATAGTAAATATTAAATTATAAACTTCTTGTTTCTAGTTTCACTGGGTAGACATGGCTATCTTGGAGTTCACTCTGTAGATCAGGTTGGCCTTGAAATCAAAGATATGCCTGCCTCTGCCTCCTAGATGCTGTGTTTAAAGGCGTGTGTCACCTCCTCCCCATGGCATTTTTAATAAAATATTTACAATCTCTAAATAACATGCTAAGTTGAGTTCTAAGCATATACCTTTAGTCTTGTTTATCTGTTTTTTGAAACAGATACATCTATTTTCAAGAATTTTTTTATGATAGTCTCTTCAGATTCTTCTTGTTGGCGGCCACTGATAAGGAAGTCTATACAAGCATATTGTAAAACCTTTAGGAATGCCCTTATTCTTTTTGGAAAATATTGATGGAAATTCTTTGTCATATTAGGATTGTGATTATTTATCTTCAAATTTTACTTCAAAGGTAGTAGTATTTTTTGACTTATGGTTTTATTTTTTATTTATTTTTAAAATATGTCTTAATACCAGGTATTGCTGGTGCTGTTGAAGATAATGATTACTTTGTTAGGAAATATGCAGATAAAAAGTTAGAATACTTTATAGGCATATGTAAAGTAGCCCAAATGTGACCAAAGTGACAGTTAGCTTCTGTGAAATGATGCAGGTGGGCACTGGGGAGAGGCTTCCATGGTGCTCATTACCAAGCAGTACATAGTCTCAACTTTTAAAAACAAAAAGCATTTGCCTTGTACATGGTTAAGTAGCTTCTAAAGTATTTTCAGAGCATATACAGTTTTGAAAGCAAAAGGCAGAGTTTTGGGGTTAGATATTTATTCATATTTTTTTAAACAAATGTATTTTGAATTCCTGCTATAAACTAGCCTCTGAGCTAATTTGAGAAACTGGATTAATATAGTGTCCATACTGGAAGTTTTACAATCTAATGGGATAGAATAATATAAATAAATTATAAAAGCAGGTGTAGTGCTCACACCTGTAATCCTACACTTAGGTGGCAGAGGCAGAAAGGATCTCTGGCTTGAGAAGAGCTTGGATTGTATGGTGAAACTGCCTCAGAGACAGTAAAATACATAATAACTGCTGTAAAATAGTCATTTTGAACTGACACAGGGAGAAGGGTGAGTATATGAACATTGAATATTTAAAGAAGGCTTTATAACCAAAGATAATATTCAGGCTTGCCTTATAGGAAAATATTCAATATGTGTAGAATAGGGGCATTTTAAGCATATTCAAAAGATGGACTATGAAAAAATATAGTCTTTTGGGGCCAGTATTTTATATTACCAGAAAAAGGAGATGCAAAGAGGGGATGGAGTGGTAGGAGAGGAAGCTGATGTGCAGGCTCAATTGTAAGTGTTCTTACGTGCAAGTCTGGAAGTCAACTGATGAACATAGTGTAGAAATTACTAATTTTGAAAATATTGAGCCACTTTCATGCTGATGGATAGGTATTACTTAGAGGATAAATGAATGCTGCTGTTCAGTGTAGCCTGTGGAGGAGGGTTGTGGGAATTTGTAACCTGCTCGGTGTGGATTAACTTCTCCCTGGAAGGCCTATGGTATCTGGAGTTCAGAGTGCCCTGCTGTTAGAAACAACAGACTTAGGCTGCAGACAAGCTGGGCTGGTTTTCTAACTTGTGTCTCAGGGGAGTATCCTCTGAAGCATGGAGTTTCTAGCACTATGGGAAATAGCATTTATATGACCATTATAAGTAAGCTTGCCCAGTGCCTTACAGTGTCAGGGGATTGCTGGGTACCAGAAACTTCATTACTTATTGTTTTAATGAGGGAAAAAAAATCAGGAAAAACTGGCACAGTTTTAAAGATCAAAACATGACACTATAAAAGAGGTTAATACAATGCTTTCTAAAATCGTCTATGAATTATTAGAGTGGTTATATAAATAATTTGGACTGTAACTCTAGCTATGTGGTAAACATTTATCTGGGGAAAAGATTTATTTTAACTTATATATTGGGCTTACATATTGATTTTATATTACTGTATTAGCCGTTAAATATTTAGCTGTGCTTCTTTTTTTTTTATTAGATATTTTCTTTATTTACATTTCAAATGCTATCCCGAAAGTTCCCTATACCCTCCCCCTGCCCTGACCCCCCACCCGCCCTCTTCCACTTCCTGGCCCTGGCATTCCCCATGCACTGGGGCATATAAAGTTTGTAAGACCAAGGGGCCTCTCTTCGCAGTGATGGCCGACTAGGCCATCTTCTGCTACATATGCATCTAGAGACACAAGCTCTGGGGGTACTGTTTAATTCATATTGTTGTTTCACCTAAAGGGTTGTAGACCCCTTCAGCTCCTTGGATACTTTCTCTAGCTCCTCCATTGTGGGCTCTGTGTCCCATCCTATAGATGAATGTGTTAGCTGTGCTTCTATATTCTGTTTAGCAGTTTGGATTTATCACACTAGTTTGTTTGATCTGCAGGGAAGGACTTTGAAATAAGGGTCTGTTTTGGTGTGTCAACAAATCCTATTGAGTTAGTGTCATAGCCTCTTTTTTCTTTTTAAAGATTTATTTTTTTTTATGTATATGAGCACACTGTAGCTGTCTTCAGACACACCAGAGAGGGCATCAAATTCCATTACAGATGGTTGTGAGCCACCATGTGGTTGCTGGGAATTGAACTCAGGACCTCTAGGAAGAGCAGTCAGTGCTCTTAACCACTGAGCCGTCTATCCAGCCTCACTGGTGGTTTCTCCTGCTGCAGTCACTGTTTTGTATTCTGGTTGTCTAGCAACAGAATATCTTAAGAATGAAATTTAAGCTGGGCCTGGTGATACAGGATGGAAATGTGTGCTATTTTGGAAACTGAGGCTGGAGAATTGAAGATTCAAGGCCAGCCTGGGCTGCAAAGTGAGGTCAGGGACAATTTAGGCACTTAGACTTTGTCTCAAAATAAAAAGTGAAAGAGGGCTGTGGATATAACAAGTGACTAGTGTGTGTGTCTAGTGTGTGTTCAGTCTCTAGTCACAACCTTCACACCATTTATTTCCTGGAATAATGATCTTGTAGGGTTTCTACTGGTTTGGATAAAACTTAGTTGCCTTAATTTTGCAGTTTTATAGTTTCCCTCCAATCTGTCCATCTAGCTTCATCTTTCCTTTTGATATAATAAAAATTCAGTTTTTAGAGGGTTGAAGGAGAAGGGTACTTTTCTAAGGGTCCTTTATATGGATTAAACAATTTAGTGAATTTATGTATCATATTTATTAGGTATCTGGAAATATTTGAGATTGAGATAAACCAGCTGCTTTCATTTGAAAAGAAATTAAAATCTTCTCAGATACTGTTAAGAACATAAAACTCTTGTTACTCATTTTTTTTCAACTTCAATAGGAAATCTTATGGAATTGTTTTGGAACACATGCTTCCAATCTGCTACCAGATTTTGCAGCAGGAATTTATATAATCATGCCATAGCTCAAACTGTCTCACAATTCACCATATGTCTCAATATTTCCAATGTTTTCAAACACTCTCTTCTCTTCCCACCCTTTCTAGTTTACATTTCTCAGCTTTGCCCTAGCTCCTACCCTGCAAATTTCATCCTCTCTTCTGATTCACTGGTAATTCTGTGTAGCTGCCTAGTGTAGGCCAGTTCTATGCTGGCTCTTTTTCTCGCCTCCTGCACACTACTAAGCAATGTTCATCCCTCACTCAGGAACTCTTGATTGCAGGTCTAACTTGTGCACTCTAACATGCAGCGCATGCTGTTAGTACAACATTTCCCACCACGAAGCTGTATTCTCAGCCTTACTGCTTGTCTTTTACCTCTGCTTATGTTTTTCTTTTGAAAATGACTATGCATATTAAAAAAAAAAAAGAGTGCCAATTGGGCTGGAGAGACGACGGCTCAGTGGTTAAGAGCACTGACTGCTCTTCCAGAGGTCCAGTGTTCAAATTCCAACAACCACATGGTGGCTCACAACCATCTGTAATGAGATCTGATGCCCTCTTCTGGTGTGTCTGAAGACAGCTACAGTGTACTTATATATAATAAATAAATAAATCTTAAAAAGAGTGCCAATGGTGATTATGAGGAGGTGGGGCAGCTCTGGTCAGGGGACATGTCAACGCTGGTCAGGGGACATGTCACAGTTGTACAGTACTAAAGTCAGAGGTGTGTGCAAATCTGATCAACCTTTTTTTTTTTTTTTTTCCTCTTCTGTACTAAGGATTAAACTAGTTTCTTAGGCATTCTAGGCAAGGTTTTACCACTGCACTACAGCCCCAGCCCTTTATAAGAGCACTTATTTCTATTTCCCCCTAATTCTATACCTCCTTCTCAGGAGCTAAGGCATCATGGTGTGTGGGGCAGAATAAAGGCTTTGCCTTTTGTCAGCTGTGGGCCACTCTTGTTTGTCAGGTGCTATTTCTGTGACACTGAAGAGCTCTTTTAAATCTTGTACTTTGTCTCATATTTAAACTGAAGACGAGAATGCCTGTTTCATAGCACTAGGGAGGTGGAGGCAGGGTATCAGAAGATTTAGGTATGCCTTAGCTCTCTAGTTAGCATGAGGCCTGCCTGGCCTGTATGACCTGTCCCAGACAAAGAAACGGTAACAATAACAAAATAGAATGCCTGCGTCACAGGGTTGTGCCAAAGTAAAAATGCAATGTATGTTAATTGGGGAGAAAATTAGTCATTGTCTCTTTTAGGGTTACTGGGTCACCATTCTGGTGTTCTCTCTCTGCTGAAGATAGAGTTTGTTTATATGAAGGTCTTGAGAGCTATAAAATGAGACTAGAATGAGAGGAAGCAAGAGTCTTGGCATGATTTATCTTCTTGAAAGGATTTGAGGTTCACTAAAGGAATTGTCCCTGGCTGCTGTCCTAGAACTTGCTTTGTAGACCAGGCTGGCCCTAAACTCATAGAGATCTGTCTGCTTCTGCCTCCCAAGTGCTGGGGTTAAAGGTATGCACCACCATTACCTCATGGAATTTTTACTTTTTTTAGGCTGGTCTAGGAATCCAGTCCAAGTCCTTGTGTATGCCAGACAAATGGTCTATCACTATACACTTGGTCCACTGAAGTGCTTCTAATACTGTTGATAACAACTTCATCTTTTGATACCACAAAATATGATCTTTTTTTATTAAAAATTAAAAAAAATGCTGAAATTGGTAAACAGAATGTCATTTGTGTTCTGACAGTTGGATTTTTAAATTCTTGTCATTGCTATTTAAAAATTGTTGAGCTGTAACTTTATATGCCCCAGTACAGGAGAACGCCAGGGCCAAGATGTGGGAGTGGGTGGGTAGGGGAGCAGGGCGGGGGATGGGGAAGGGTTTAGGGGACTTTCGGGATAACATTTGAAATGTAAATGAAGAAAATATCTAATAAAAATTGGAAAAAAATTGTTGAGCCGGGCGGTGGTGGCACATGCCTTTATTCCCAGCACTCGGCAGGCAGAGGCAGGCAGATTTCTGAGTTCGAGGCCAGCCTGGTCTTCAAAGTGAGTTCCAGGACAGCCAGGGCTACACAGAGAAACCCTGTCTCGAAAAACAAACAAACAAAAACCAAAATAAATAAAAAAAAATTGTTGAAACTCTGTAGTCTTATACTTATTCAGTTTGACAAGGGTACATACATCAAGGTTGTTCTTTAATTTGATCTAAATAGTAATATAAGGGTTACCTGAATCCTCTTCTGAGCATTCTAAATACTGAAGTCACCATCTTTTAGATACTTTTATCTAGAAATCTGATTATATTATGCAGAAATAGTAAATTCAAAGACTGTTCACTTCATCTTTTTATTATAAAATGGAACTATAGCAATAATAGACATTAAAATGAAATAATTTTGTATAATTATTATTGCCTTCATCTGCCTATTTGTTTCTGCCTTTATTTATTTAGTGTATGTGCATTCTTGTACATATATGGAGGTCAAAGGTGAACTTCTGGAATTATTTTTCTCTTTTACCATATGGATCTTGAGATTAGGACTCAGGCTTTGAGGCAAATGTCCTATTGCTTTGGGCCAGACCTCCCATTCTAATTCATTGTTTTCCTAGGTATATTCTTCTCCCCTCCCCTCCTCCCCTNCCTCCCCTCCCACCCTGCCCTTGGATATCAAGTTGTAGCAACACTAAGTGCACCCTTCTCCACTGAGGTCCAGCCTGGCAGTCCAGCAAGGGGAAAGGGATGCAATGGCAGGCAAGAGTCAGAGACAGCCCCCGCTCCATTTGTTAGGGGACCCACATGAAGACCAAGCTGCACATTTGCTACAAATGTGTAGAGGGCCTAGGTCCAGCCCCTGCATACTCTTTGGTTGGTGGTTCAGTCTCTGTGAGCCCCTATGGGCCCAGGTTAGATCACTCTGTAGGTCTTCTTGTACTGTCTTTGATCCTTCCAGCTAGCTCAGTCCTATCCCCCATGCTTGCACATGACTCCTGGAACACCTCCTGATGTTTGGCTGTGTGTCTCTGCATCTGCCTCCATCTGTTGCTTCATGAAGCTTCTTATCATACCACCATAGATTAAAACTGGACTTTAATAACAACAGAAACAACAGAAAGCTTACAAACTCATGGAAACTGAACAACACTCTACTTAATGACCACTGGGGGTGTGTGTGTGTGGGGAGAGAAATAGAGAAAGAAATGAAAGGCTTTCTAGAATTCAATGAAAATGAATGCACAACATACCCAAACTTCTGGGACACAATGAAAGCAGTGCTAAGAGGAAAGTTCATAGCATTAAGTGCCTTCATAAAGAAATTGGAGAGATCTCATACTAGCAACTTAAAAAACACCTGAAAGCTCTAGAACAAAAGGAAGGAAACACACTCAAACGGCAGGGAATAATCAAACTCAGGGCTTGAAATCAATAAATTAGAAACGAAGAGACCAATACAAAGAATCAACGAAACCAAGAGCTGGTTTTCTCAAAGAAAATCAACAAGATAGAGTAACCCTTAGCCAACCTAAATAAAAGGCAAAGAGACAGTATCCAAATCAACATTCTATTTCTTAATACAGAGATTTTATTGCAAATTAAAAAAATAAAAACAATGCCAATATTCTGCTGCTTGCTTTTAGTTTCCTCCTCATCTCTGTTATGTTATCAAGTCAAATTGTAAGGAGCAGCTGTTTCCTGGATTCTTCAATTTTGCTCACACCTAGTATCTGTATTAGTAGTGGAGATATGGGGGTAATGATGAAGTTTCCACATAGTGGGTAATTCACAATTGTAACTGATTTTCCTATTCTTAGAAACTATTATCTGTTTAATTGTGTGTATGTGTGTCTGCCACTGCACTTATGTTGAGCATATAGAACAACTTGCAGCAGTCAGTTCTCTCCTATTCTGTGTGTCTGGAGATCCAGCTCCAGTCACCAGGCATGATAGAAAGCACATTTACCCACTTAGCCATCTAACTGGCTTCAGACTTCCTAATGTGAGAGCATTTCCCTATAGAAGTAGTCTTTCCTCCGCCTCTTCCCATTTCTTCTCCATTCTCTTTATAAATGTTTTTAATAGACTAGAATTACATCACTTAATGTCCTGCTTTTCCCCCTTCCAGATCCTCCCAGTTACCCTCCCTTTTGCCCTTCCCATTGTCTCCTTCAAATTGATAGTCTCTTTTTCTTTGATTATTATTGTTACATGCATATGTATATATCTAAGTATGCACAATATATAAAAATACAACCAGCTGAGACTGTTTTTGGTTTTTTTTGTATGAGTATGGTTTCAGGGTGACCACTTTGCATTCTCCCAGTAGTTAATAGTTGCCTGTAGTTCTTTGTCCAGGGGTAGTATTCCACAAAAATTCCTCCCTCCCATGTTAACATGTCTGTTGATATTGTCACTGTTAAAGCCTTGTTTATGTAGTCATTTCTTGGAGAAACGCTTTTACTCCAGGTTTCCCTGTATTCTGGCTCTCAGAATCTTTGGACCTACTCTTGTGCCATAGATGCAGGAGCTCTGATGTAGATGTATCTGTCGGGTCTGGGCCTCCCGTGCTTTGTTGATCTCTGGATTATGTTCAGTTGTGCTTTTCTGCAATGGTTTCCATTTACTGTAAAGAGAGTCTTCTTTGATGAGGGGTGGTAGTAGTTACTTACTGTGGTATAAAAAGATTTAGAATAAATAATATACCAGTCTAAGAATTAAGTAATTATGTTGGTCAAACAAAGTGGCAATAGCAGAGTCTTTTCTAAGGTCCATTACCTTACTAGCCCCAGGAAGTTGACTGATTTCCACTTCTCCTGAGGAAGAAATAGGTTATTAGATAAGAGCATATGTAAGGATTGTTAAGTGTATAGGACAGTCTTGTCCAAGGATTAATAGGTGTGTATGTTAGAGAGGGAGATGGAGAGGGAATGAGGGGGGAAAGACAGAGATACATACATATACACACACAGCTTGCGCTGTGTGTGTGTATGTGTGTGTGTGTGTGTGTGTGTGTGTGTGAGAGAGAGAGAGAGAGAGAGAGAGAGAGAGAGAGAGAGAGAGAGAGCATTGCATGTTTTCTGGCTATTTTCTGTATATTTGTCTTGAGGATAAAAGCAGATAAATTGAGAATGATACTCTAGGCAGAGAGACTTCTATGGCACAGCACAGAGTTTGATCTTATTCTGAATATAATGTCAGTATAAACAGAGCAAATGAGAGGGGATGGTATGTGGAGAACTAGTGATGGGGGATATCTGAATGGAAGAAAACTCAGGCTCAAATAATGCTTCAGTTTTGAATAGATGTGACATTTGGTCTGTGCTCCCCAAGTAAATAGATTTTCTTTAAAGTTTCAGATGCATTAATGGAATCATCTTATTGCTATCTTGTAAAGCATTTAATAGGCTTGTTGTTTTGCTTGTGCTAGATGCTATACAACTGAAATACTATATGAGATGGAATCTAAAGAAAGATAATGAAGTTGGGCATGGTGGCAAACATCTGTAATCTCAGCACTTGGGAGGCAGAGGCAGAAGTGCTGCAAATTTGAAACCATCTAGGTCTACATAGTGAATTGTAGACTATCCAGTATTAAATATTGAGACCAAATCTCAAAAAAGCAAAGCAAAACAGTACAAAACACCCACTCACTCAACTATTTAACCAACCAGCTAAAACTTATACATGCACACAAATAAAACTCCAAATCCAAACCAAGAAATCAAACCAAACCAGCAAACAAAGAAATCCAACCAACTAAACAACAACAAAACAAAAAGAAAGGTCCACATTTTAATTTCTATCTAAATTAAAAATTTATTTACCTTTAATATTGGAGTTAAGATGGTTTGTTTTTTACTCAAGTGTGTGTTGTATTTATTAAAACATTTTATAGGCACTAACAATTATGGTAAAATGGAATTCTATTTTAAGAAAGAGTTTCTGAGGAAATTCTTGCCTTTGGTAATTAAACTCCTGATTATTTAAATTTAGGTTGGTCAGATTTCTTTTGATCTGGATATTATGAAAAATGGTGTAATTGTCATTGGTATACTTAAGGGAAAACAGAAAATAAGAGAGTATAAGGAGTTCAGTGGGTGAATGACAGAGGGCACAGGGGAAGAGAGGGGACATGAATCACAAAAATGATAGGAAAGGAAATGTCACACCACTGAAGTTGTGTAATTAAGAATACAAAAGCCCTCCTGAAAAGAGTATACTAAATGTTATAATCAAAGGAAGTCTAACATGGGAAATTAATTAATATAAGTGTTAATTATCTGTATGTTTTCTGAAAAGACCAGCAATCAAAGGAAATCATCAGTACTGCTGGGCTGGGAGATGGAAAAAGGAAATAGCTGTTAAATCAGTGGGTCTAATTGCTGTGATGCTGAGGTTGTTGTAGTACTACTATTACCTGGGAAGCTGCAGTTCTATTGACTCAGAAAGCCTCTAGTCATATGGATGATACTAGACTCACCTCAGATGCTGCACTTACTTATTGCTACATCTGCCAGAACTGCCCAGTGATCCTGGGAGCTTCTTCTCTGGAGACAGTTTTGGCCAGTGAGCTGCTGGCAAGTGGTGTATAGAGTCTGAGGATGCTTCAACACAGGGACAGCTCCACAGCAAAGAAGACCAGCTGTTGCAGGAAATATTAAAAAAGGCCAGCAGGCTTCCCATACTACTGCCAGCAACTCTCTGCCCCAGCGGTGGGACCACTGCATCTGCCTCTAGCCTCAGCAGTGATCAATAGCGGTCTTCCCAGCTCCAGTTCGCTTGTCTCTGGAGCCACTAGTTCTTTCTCAGCCACAACCCTCCTGTGGATGGTGGTCCCACATTCCAGTAACCCAGCAAAACAAAACTCTAGAAGCTTATAATTAAACAGTCAGATTTATATATCAATAAATTTCAATTCACAAGATGCCCATACAATAATTTCAGAACCAATTGTTAATGATAAAAGCTGCTCACCTAGACTAGACAAGTTATCCCAATTATTCTATCCTTTATATTTATAGCTACCTGTGGCTATTTAAATCCATGTGGAATCTGAATCTTCTTCCTCTCCATCTTCCTCTCTTCTTTTCTCTCTCTCCTCTGTCCCCGTCTCTACAACTCATAGCTCTGCCTCCCTTTCCCCTTTCCAATCACAGGCTTCCTGCTGCAATATTTAAACTAATTGGACTAACTAATCGTGCAACATATCACCTTTTCTTTTTAAATAAAAATAAACTTTTCTCTCAATATATAAATTGAACACAAGTATTACCATTTTGTAAAAAGTACAAGATAGACCTAACATCCAGTCCATTTTTTGTCAATAAAATAGAACATTGTCACCTGTCCTAACTAAAAGACTTATAATTCTGCACCTGACTTATGTCCTGACTTTAGATTGTATGCCATCTGAAAACCATCCTCTCAAATCTGATCTCTCAATGTAAATAGATGGGTTGGCTATGAGACTATAAGTCTTCAACCCCATCAGAAATCCAAGAATAAGTAATATTAACTGAAAATATATAGGAAGCCTAACACAGCTTTCAGAACTGAGACAAATTGTAGTGACAGCTGCCTACCTATACAGCCTCAGTAAATCAGGAAGTTGGAGTATCTGTCTTCAGCCTTCTGGCCCAGGATGATTTGACAGACCTTTGAAAAACAGGAGTTATTAAGGACTAGCCTATTCTGTCTTGGCAGAACTAAGCTGTCCTAACCCGTAAATTGTGTCCTTTTTCCAGACAGTATTTTGTCTTTAGATGAAATGAGGCAATTCTTGCCTAGTGGCTATCTTGCCACAACTGGAACAACTCCATTGATGCTCAATTTCTTCTTTGAATCTAAGAAAGGGATGTTGTCAGGAGCAGACTTGTCTCAACAACAAGTGAATAAATAACATTAAATGTCACATTCTGTGGATTTCTGACATTTTTGAAAACTATCTATGTAATCTAGACTGTTCTACATTAACTACTCTCAGCTATTTCTAATTAAAATATCTGAAAAGACCCTCACAATAAACTCAGAGTCCTGAATTTGCTATTTGGCTCTTAACTCACAGGCTTAAACATCTCAGATCAGTTTATAATAACAGTTATAGAAGAACTGGGTCCAAGCCCTATAATTTAAAATTTTTTGTATCAGTAGAAGAAATTTATACCAATGAGCCCTTGATTTTGCATCAAAATAAATTCTGTACCAAAATAAGAAATTATGATTTGAACTGAGTAACAATTATAAAGATTTCTATCAAAAGAGATTATGGCTATACAATCAATTCTAGCTATTTCCTCCCTCTTCCAATTATGACCATTTTTAAATTTCTTAGAAAGGCAACTTCTTTTTAAGCTATAGAGATTTATTTTATTTTTTATTAGATATTTTCTTTATTTACATTTCAAATGTTTTCTCTAGTTTTCCCTCTGAAAATCCTCTCCTAGTTTTCCCTCTGAAAATCCCCTATTCCCTCCCTCCTCCTCCTGCTCCCCAACCCACCCACTCCTATTCCTGGTCCTGGCATTCCCCTATACTGGGGCACAGAACCTTCACAGGACCAAGGGCCTCTCCTCCCATTGATGACTGACTAGGCCATCCTCTGCTACGAATGCAGCTAGAGCCACAAGTTCCACCATGTGTTTTCTTTGATTGGTGGTATAGTTCCAAGGAGCTCTGGGGTACTGGTTAGTTCATATTGATGTTCCTCCTATGGGGCTTCAGTCCCCTTCAGCTCCCTGGGTATTTCTCTGGCTTGAATGGCAACTTATAATAACCCCCTTCAGCCTCAAAGCCCATAGAACTGGGGCAGCGACTCTTCATAACTTCTTTAAGCTGAATATGGGCATTGAGATATTTTGAAGGGAGGTGGAAGGGCAGGGAAAATAGGGGAGTTGGTTGGACTTAAGAAGGCCACAACAATTAATTTATTCTCTGATGTCTGTGTCTTGACTGGATCTGGCTGAAAGTCCAAGACATCAGGAGATCAAGCAGGTCAGTTCAGCATGTCTGATGATGAGACTCACCAAGGGTGAATATTCTTTAATATACAAATCTCAAAACAAAATTTTAGTATCATCAAGATATCCTTTTTGTTTGATTCTCTGGAATCTAGTCCTCTGGGGGGGGGGGTTCCTTTGTCATATCTGATCCATATAACTCTAGCCTAGTTAGCTCATTTGATAGATCATGAGACTCTTAATCTCAAGGTCCTGGGTTCGTGCCTCATGTTGGGCACCACCTGTTCTGGGAAATATTAAAAAGGACCAGCAGGCTTCCATGCTACTGCTGGCAACTCTCTGCCCTGGCACTGCATTTGCCTCTACACTAGCCTCAACAGCTACTGATTGCGGTCTTCCCATCTCCAGTTCTCTTGTCTCTAAAGCTGCTAGTTCCTTCCCAGCCTATCATAAATCCCCTGTAGATGATGGCCCCATGTTCCAATAACCCAATAAAACAAAACTCTAAAAACTTATAATTAAACAAATTTATATATCAAATAATTTCTCAATTCACAAGCTGCCCAAACAATGATTTCAGAACCAATTAATAATGATAAAAGTTGTCCACCTAGATTAGACAAGTTATCCCAATTATTCTGTCCTTTATGAAATTTATAGCTACCTGTGGCTATTCAAAGCCATGTGAAATCTGAATCTTCTTCCTCTCCATCCATCTTCCTCTCCTTTTTCTCTTTCCTCTGTCCCCATCTCTAGAACTTGTAGCTCCACCTCCCTTTTCCTTGTCCAATCACAGGCCTCCTGCTGCACTAAGATTTTAACTAATTGGACAGGGAAAATCTTGCCACAACTAGCTGATAATGTTAGTAGAGCTTCGGATGAGAGATGTGAGCCGCAAGATATATCTACTTGTTAAATCAACTTGTTAAGTTAAGATGTGCACATTAGCTTTTGTTGAATAGGATAAGTGGCCATAGGATAAGATACACTACCAGGAAATTGAAAACATAGGACAGAACAATTGTGAGCCCCTCTCCAGCCTCCTCTTTCTTAATGATGGTCCATATGACTTCTGTACAATGTCATGTTCAGAAACTTGGTTGTGGGATCACTTATGGGGCTTGTCTAGGTATGTGGTAATAGTCTGATGCTGATGCTGCCACCACTGTAGCCTATGAACAGTCTTCTGAGTTTACTGAATATTGTCATTGTCCCTGCAGGAACCAGCATCAGAAGGAAAATAAACCTGACTACCTTCTTTTGCCATACAGTTATCATAAGTTCAGGTTGTAATTAGACACAGGTGCCAAGAGAGTGTTTTAGAGATGCTATTGACAGGTTTCTAGTCTTTCAAGTAGGAGTAGCATTAGAACCAACAAAGGAATCACAGGAAGCACGTATAAAATAGGATTATTTGACAATATAGGAGAAAATCAACAAAATCAATTTTTTTGATAACTATTCAGAATGTCCAGATAGACCTTTTTATTAGTTTGATTTCTTCAAAGGAATTGATAATGATATATGGGCTAATAGAAAAACTTTGAAAATGAGCTAATTCTCCACTGAAATATATGAGTATTTAGTTACAAGAAATGGAAATTGATCTTGTAACCAGACCTGCAATTGAAGCTTGAGCCAAGAGGACTGCCAAGAGCTTTAGGCTAGCTTACGCTACAGAGGGAGACCCTATCACAGAGTAATCCCAATAACAACTAGCAAACAAACAAAGAGACATGATTTTACTTAAGTAGAAAATATATTTGTTCTAAGTTCATTAGATGGTTTATCTCTGAGTAGCTGGTTTGTAAGCTAACAGATGGCCTCCTTGTGTGCTGCCTGTTGCTTGTATTGACCAGCACCAGCGTTTGTTGCTTTAGGTCCATATTATCATAGGATAGATTGGTCTAGTTTAGGTTAGTTGTTTGCCCTTGGACTTAGAAAGTCTTGATACCTGGACAGACAACTACAGTGTTATTGTACTTAATAACCAAAGACTAAATATACTCCTGTATTTAATAATTAAAACTAGCTTCTCAAAGAAAATTTGAAATCTAAAAAAAAAAACCAAACCAAAAACGATTACTAGACAAGCAAAAACTACAAGTTATTTATTATTTGAAGCTGTTTTAGATTAGCAGTAGGTAGCTCAAAATCATAGCCCAAAGTGCTTATGCACTTGATATGTAATGGATACTCTGATCTGTTTTAGTAGTACCTTGGAGGAAGTTGTCATTATTATCCTCATTTTACAGATGAGAAAAGTTGAGAGGTGCACTTCTGATGATGGTGGATTAGGCAATTTGGACTAATCCTTCTACTGAGAACAACTAGAAAAACTGGATCAAATATAGAGTTCATCTGTTTAAGAGTATCAGAGAGCTAACACAGCAGTGACGGCTATGGGGACAAGATCCTGGACAAGAAGGAAACCTGAAAGGTGAGCTGGGAATTTGAGGCTTCTTTCCCCTATGGGATTGTGTTTCTAGAAAAATGCCTAAGAGCCTGAGAAATTAAGAAGAGCTTTTGATATACTAATTAAATTGGGCTAATACAGATAGTTTGGAAGTAGGGTTTTCTGGCATGGAGACTGTTTGGTGAATCTCCAAGCTTTGCGCTGAGACCTGGCAGTCTACACTTTAGTAAGCATGAGTCAGAAAGTGAATGGTGTAATGCCATCTAATGTACATTGTGGCATACATCTGTAATTGCAGCAATGGGGAGGTAGAGGCAGGAGGGTCAGGAGCTCAGTGTCACCCTAATGAGTTCAGAATCAGTGTGGGCTACGTGAGATCCAATTCTAACAACCAAACAAAGTCTACTTACAGGACAAAGCTGAGCTAGGATCTTGAATAGAGATGTCCAGGAGGATTGTTAATGAATCTGATTACCAGTCAAAGCAGGGTAAATCTTTCCTGGCAAAGTAGAGTATCATGCATAATCTCAAAAATTTCTACCACTAATAAATATGTAATATCAGTGCTGGA
>LR750423.1:69444-79898 GCA_902729485.2 Mus minutoides
ATATATATATATATATATATATATATATATATATATATATATATACACATACACACACACATACACACACACATGCAAAACATTTATACACAGAAGTAAATAAAATCTAAAATTATTAAAATATATAGTTTTACAAACAAAAATAAGCATATAGGAGGTAAGATCATAAAACTGAAACTAAGAAACAACATAGCACAGGATACTGGTATGGGAAAATATGTCTAGTAAAACACAAAAATACGATATGTGGGAAGAAAAAGGAGAAAATTAAAGAGGCTTACTACATACAACTAGAATTTCAGAAGGACAGGAGAAAGCATGAGGCAGACACATTTTTAGAGACAATGGTTGAGACTTTTCTCCCAAACTGATAAACACCAAGTCATTGATTTGCAGTGCTACAAGCTCAAGAAAGCTAAGTATAAGAAAAACTTTAAGTAGGCCTCTCTTAGTAAATGCAAAAATCACACACACACACACACACACACACACACACACACACACACCCTCACAAAAAAATTATCCAGAGAAAAACAATAACAACTTTCAAAGTATCTTTCACAAAATCCATGCTGATTTACAATAGTAAAGTGGGAGGTATAAGATTCGAATGATGTCTTAAAAATGTTGAGGGAATAGAAAAGTATTTTTTAAAAAAGGATACAGGGTCTTATTATATTCAGATTGCCCCAACAACTGGGCTCCATTGATTTGCCTGTGTTTGCCTAGTGGTACAAATCTGTGCTGATCGGCCCATCTTGAAGAAAGACAAAATTAACTACACTTAATGTTCTGTAAAAACATCCCCCAGAAATGAAGCAGATTAAAGGGCATTTCAGAAATACAATAGCTGAAAAATGTCACCAACTTCCCACACTTTCCTAGGACATACTATGGGAAATGATCTTAGATGGAAGGCTAGAAATCAATTAAAAAGTTCAAAAATGGGAATTTAAATTGACTATATAAACAAATATGATGATCTGGGGTAAAATATATGTCAGCAACAGTCTATTCATACAGTAAGACAGATAAAAGAGTTAAATGGTGTAAGATGTTGTCAGGAAGAAGTTAACATACATGCTAGTTCGGTAAAACAATACATATGATAATTGGTGTGTTTATTTATAAATGATAGTTGCAGAATGTATAACTTTCAAACTAATGCATTGGTAAACCAGAAAAGTACAATCAATTGAAAAAAATAAGAGAGGAGAAAAAATAAATACAGGCAGCAGAGAACAAATGGTAGCATAGTTTTGAACTCAAATTTAGTAGTAAGTTAACTAAGTGGATTACCTGTAATCTGCCCTTGGGAGGATGAGGTAGGATGCCCTGCCTGTGAATTTTACACTACCTGGGTGCTCAAAACCAAACAATTAAACAACTGTAAATACACTTATTGTTACAGATGTTGGCAGACTAGATAAAAATCTGACTCTCATTATCTGCTGTCAGAAATGAGTTTAAAGCCTCTTACATATATTGAAAATGTATGGATGTAGAAAGGGTAAGAAATAAAATGTTACATAAAATCAGGAGCCAAAACTGCCAATTTTAACATTTTTAGCAGGAACATGTTTGGATCTGAAGATCAGTAGTTACAAATAATTATCTGTCTCAAAGTAAATGAATACCAAGATACTTTTAGAAATGTACAAAGTTTGAGAACAGAATGTATTTAAAAATTTAAGTAAAAATATAACTTAATTGGTAAAACCACACTTATTCTAGCCTTTTAATATAGATATAACAGGTACTATTATATATATATATATATATATATATATATATATATATATATATATATATATATATATATATTTAGATATTTTCTTTATTTACATTTCAAATGATATCCCGAAAGTTCCCTATACCCTCCCCGCACCCTGCTCCCCTACCTGCCCACTCCCACTTCTTGGCCTTGGCATTCCCCTGTACTGGGGCATATAAAGTTTGTAAGACCAAGGGGCCTCTCGTCCCAATGATGGCCAACTAGGCCATCTTCTACATATGCATCTAGAGACACGAGCTCTGGGGGTACTGGTTAGTTCATATGTTGTTCCACCTAAAGGGTTGTAGACCCCTTCAGCTCCTTGGGTAATTTCTTTAGCTCCTCCATTAGGGGCTCTGTGTTCCATCCTATAGATGACTATGAGCATCCCCTTCTGTATTTGCCAGGCACTGGCATAGCCTCACTCGAGATAGTTATATCAGGGTCCTTTCAGCAAAATCTTGCTGGCATATGCAATAGTGTCTGGGTTTGGTGGCTGATTATGGGATGGATCCCATAATAAATGCAAATCAAAACAACCTTGAGATTCCACCTCACTCCAGTCAGAATGGCTAAAATCAAAAACTCAGATGACAGCAGATGCTGGTGAGGATGTGGAGAAAGAGGAACACTCCTCCATTGCTGGTGGGATTGCAAGCTGGTATAACCACTCTGGAAATCAGTCTGGAGGTTCCTCAGAAAATTGGACATAGTACACTGGAAGATCCAGCAATACCTCTACTGGGCATATACCCAGAAGATGTTCCAACTGGTAATAAGAACACATACTCCACTATGTTCATAGCAGCCTTATTTATAATAGCCAGAAGCTGGAAAGAACCCAGATGTCCCTCAACAGAGGAATAGATACAGAAAATGTGGTACATTTACACAATGGAGTACTACTGAGCTATTAAAAACAATGAATTTATGAAATTCTTGGGCAAATGGATATATCTGGAGGATATCATACTTAGTTGAGGCAACCCAATCACAAAAGTAGTCACCACTTGATATGCACTCACTGATAATTGGATATTTTTTTCTAATTAGCTCTTTTTGACATTTTTTTTTTAGCATAGTTGTTCAAGTAGGCTTTTCTAAAATTGGTTTCTGCCTGTAGAAGATTTGGTGTATCTAATTACAGGAAGCAATGATGCCATGTAAGCCAAAGGGACTGTGCTCTGATTTATCTTCTCTGCTGCAGCCACATCACCTGTCTCTCTAGGAGAGCTCATGATGCTCAAGACATTTGACCTTTTGATTTATCACATGGATTGAAATCAGTATTGCTTGGTAGGTGAATGAATAAATGAAGGCTATTTAGGTTGGCATGCTACTATTTAATGGCATCTATAAAAACATGCTTGTTATAGTGCACAAATCATTTGATGTTTCTTGTTAGGCAAAGTTGATTTATTCAAATACTGGAGTCAGATTACAGAGACTATGGAGTCTGAAGTCTCTTTTGAGAGTGTATGATCGCAGATGAGGACAGAGGTGGCTATTGGGTAAGGAACAGGTCATTTCCCCTCCCACCACTTAGTTCTGTACACACTTGGCAAAGTTTCATACCAGATAGATTTCCTCTATGTCTCCTTTTTACTTTTAATGTGTTACTATTCTATTATTTAGAAAAATATTGATTTTTATCCTTTTTGCATGTGATATCAGTGATTTCATATTTTACATGAAGAAGTTTCAACAGCATATATTCCAATAACATTATTCTATGTTATGATTTTAGATTTATATCTGCTATACAAGAGACATTTAGAATCAAAACAGTCTTATTTGAAATTAATTAAGAACAGTAAAATAATGTACTTTGGTCAGAATAGTCACTGGATTCTGGTTGGGTTCTTTAGATTCAGGCCAACAGTCTAGATTATTTGGAAGTGTAGCTTTGGCTTGGAACATTTCTTATGCCACCTATTAATGTGGCATTTGCATGTCATTTACTCTGGGAAACTGTACCTAGGGTTCTACTACCTTGAAAAGTTATGAGAATTTAGTAAGAAGACATATGAGGTATATAATAGAGTATATAGCTGTCATTTTCCATTGCTAATTATTTTCTGTCCTGTTCTCTCTTTAATAATATCTCAGAGGACTCTATTCAATTTCACATGACAAGAAAAAGAATTGGCTAGAAACAGCACACTTTGTAATGTTTAAAAATTAATTGAAATTAATTTAGGTATAAATAAATATAATCAAGTACAGTAATTCACGTGTTATTACATGCTTCTGGTTCTCATGTCTAACTCCTCCTCCTTAAGCTATGGTGACATACCTATCCAGGCATAGTTGAAGGAAATAGTTTTTTGGTATTTTATTGTCCACAAATATGGCCCTCTGTTTCATTCAAATATACATCTATTATATTACAAAAGTTTGACTCAGTTGATCTGAGATGTGGTCCTAGGAGTGAGGAATAAAATTTTCTAAGATGTTTTGATCTCTTTATTTCTACCTTCGTGGGCTGTTTTGTTCTAGAAGCCTGGAAATGTGCATAGACAAAATCTGATGTATTCTCTGTGATTAAGAATGGTTTACATCTCCAATTGTTTTTGAAACCCCAAAACAACAATATAAGTTTCACAACTGAGCATATTTTTTGTCTATCTGTAGAAACTTTATCAATTCCAAAGCAAAAGCAAGTATGCAAAGCTATTGTGTTCTATGCCCTAATTAAAGATATTTTCACACTATTTTTCTCCTAAGTTACTAGCTTTCTGTTTGACAAAGTAAATCACAGTACTCAGTCTATCTTTGAGTAAAATGCACAGAACTGATAATGGTTAAGTGACCAAGAAAATGGATAAACCAGTTGTAGTAGAGATTAGGCTAGCAGGAACAGTATGTGGGTTGGTAGATGATAGTATAAGTGCTTTCTCCTTGCTTTTTTGCTGACTATCAACTATCCTTAATTATTTTTATGTTATTTAGTAATGGACCATGCTGCTAGAAAACCCTGATCTTTACCTACATTCTAACTAGAAAATATCAGAATATTTGTATAGAAATATGATCTATTGTTTAAGTGGCAGAACAGGTTCAAATGTATCTCTGGTATCTTAATATTTATTTTGTTTAATTTCATGACTGAGTTGATTACAGTCAAATGAATTGCTTTGAGTACCAACACAGGTTTGCCAGAATTCAACATTACCTTTTGGCTGGGCTCCATGAGGCAATGCTAAACTTTGCCATCTGGTCTGCTTTTTCACCTTCAGTTCTTGCCAAACAATGAGACAATAATCTGGTGCATCTGATTAGTGATAGGTCTAGCAGTAGGTGATGGGTTAGGCTTTAAGTGGTTAAGATGACTGGATGAGAGGCGTTCATATTCACAAATCTCTGAATGTATTAAATCCAGAATGATAAGTGCTGAAATTACTTGGAGAAAAGCTGAGGAAGGACTAAACGGAGCAGTGGAGATTGTGCTTTGTCTGCAGTATTTTATTAAACTATTATTGCTGGAATTTTTAGGGACAAATCCTGTGTCATGGCAGCCCTAATAAAGCTAGACTTAGCCAGGCAAGTCATAGTGAAAAGCAGAGAACTGGGATTTAGTCAGTGTGGCTGCACTGAGAAGAGGGCCAAGTAAGAGGTCCAGTGGGGTACTGACAAGAGGCCTATGTATGAAGAGAGGGCAGAGCATATGCATTGCTAGGCAGTCCTGGTCTACTGTGGCCTCATTCATCTTCCCCACCATTGTCTCTGCTTCATTCTGTCCTGAAAACTGTTGTGATGAAGCTCATACCTTGTAGACAGACTCTCCTCGGGCTGGCATCAGAAATTCAGCTTTTCCCTTCCCTCAGCATAGGATTCTTAGCAGATTTCAGTTCCTGGGGGTTGGGATCTTTTGTTTCAGTAGTCTGGTAGCAAAGAGCACTTGGAGATCAATTAACTCATAGTAGTCAGTAGTATATTAAAAGTTAAAGCTGGGAGTGGAGCTAAGACTGAACACTGTGGCTCATGCCTATAGTCCTGCTATCTCAAGACTCCAGGAGTTGATGCAAGAAGATTTTCAGTTGGAAGCCAATAGGCTACATAGTATGTTCTCAGTGAAACTAGTTACATACTGATACCTTTCTCAATAAATCATAGGCTGGGAATCTAGCTCATTAATAGAACTGTTTCAGTTTATGCAAAGTTCCAGGTTTGAGCCTAAACATGACCACAGAAACCAAACCAAATCAAGCCAAGTCAAACCAAACCAAACCAAACCAAACCAAACCAAACCAAACCAAACCAAACCAAACCAAACCAAAGGAAGCCAATCAATCAAATGTAAATGAAAGTTCCTGGAAAGAAGCCATACTTTGTTTTAAATCTTCTATAAGGCTGACTAACTGATTAAAACTTTAGTGACAAGGCTGGAATGTAATGGGACCAGAGCCTAATTACAGTTTATTTTGGGCTATCATAATCCCTTTAATAACTATTAGCTGGAGTGATGGCTCAGTGGTTAAGAGCACTTACTGATTGTTCTTAGAGAAGACCAGGATTGGTTCCCAGAACCCATATAGTTCCTTATAACCATCTGTAATTCCAGTTCCAGAGGATTTGGTACTCTCTTCTGTTCTGTCTCAGCACTGCATGCATTTAGCATATAAGTATACATGCAGGCAAAACATTCCTCATACCAATAAAATAAAATAAAACAAAATAAAAACAATACAGACACTATTCATTGCCTTCTTTTATGGCTAGCACCCTGTGGCTATCGAGTTTGAAACTCTTAGGAATGTAGTCCAGTTGGCAAACGACTAATTTCCACCAGTTCAAAAGCTTAAGAATGCCATGAGATGGCATCTGGTTCACTGAAACCCATCTATCTGATGTTTCCACCCGGGTACTTAGATTGTGTCTTATGATTTTCTTTACTGCTTTCTTTTGTTCTGTAACTACAAAAATGTAAGGATTCAGCTACTGGATACGAATATGGAATTTGAGGTAAACTAAATCTGTATTCTAGGGTCATAGCACTCATATTTAGCTCCAGAATTTACTGTCTCTTATTCCCATTGAGGTGAGAGTTGATGTCTTGTGCCAACATACACACAAATAGGTGATGACGACTGCATTGGGTTTAGAGAGTATCTTTCTCTAGTACTGGTACTCTCAGGTATAGTTAAAACAAATGGAAAGGGTAGTAAATGTAGAAAAAGACAATGAAAAACAGTATCCTGTGTCACCTCTGACTTCAGTTATCTCACTGTGTTTTTGGATAGTTCAGTCATGTTTGGTCTAACCTTTTCTGGGAGTGGAAATGCAGAACTAGCCTTCTCTCATTTTTATTTTTGACCCTAGGAAGTATTCTCCTGATTGTAGTTTAGCAGCATCCCTCGGGGTACTCCTTTGGGATCCAGTGCTGTGGTTGCAAAAGAAAAAAATTTTAAGCTTTATTTTAAGTATTTTTTAAAAAAATTTACTTTATGGTAGAATAGACAGACATTCTCCATAAAATAAAGAACAAAAGTAAGAAACGAGTATTAATAAGGGGTTAATTGTAAAATGTAGACACCGGGACATAGTAAGTGTATATTAAGATGTGTAGACTGGTAAGATATTTTTTATTTATCTTATTTTATTTTGTTTATGTTTCTGGAATTGAACACAAGGCTTTGTGCACACGTGACAAGCGCTCTGGGCTTGAGCTGCAGCTCTAGTTCTGGTCAGACTTTGGTGATGTCTGCTTAAGGACTGTAAAGTCTTAAGGAAGAGTAAGAGAAATATACAAAGGAAAGCCTGAAGATCTGATGGTAGGCCATAAAACAAAACCCAAATTGTTAATTTAAGAAATTAATAAACCAACCATGAATCAAACATAGTTATTGTATGACATTTTCACCAAGCACTAAGGATATAATGATGAACAAGATATGATTTATGTCTTATTTCTCTAAGTCACAGTTTTAATATCCATAACAATCAGTTTATAATTCTTAGTTTAAAGTACTCTTATGTGTAAAATTATGTTAGCTTCCAGTTATTGTAAAAAAATGCTTGAATCTTAGAAAAGGTTGTTTTATTCAGAAATTTGGGGGTTCTAGACTGTATTTGTGTAGCATGTTGTTGCTGGGGTGGTATCACTGCCCCCATGGCTATCCCCATGTGGCTGTCTGCCCAACTTCCTGTAGTTCCCTTGTTGCTGAACCGCTGTTTTCCTAGTCATCCATCTCCTGTGGGTAGCTGCTACCAAACTGCTCAGCATTCCCAAATTTCCGTGGCTAGCTGGGGGCACAGTCTCTCCAACTCATGCTCTGCTTCAGTTACCTTCTCCCTGGAGCTCAGTCACCTCAAAATGGAAAGCACCAGACAATCTTAGTTTAGAGTCAACAGATAACACAACTGCGGGGCACAGAATCTATCAACCTAAACTCATCAGCTATTCTGTTAGAAATTTTCTGGTGGCAGATAAGATCTAACAGTCCCAGTCTACGTTTTACCTGCTGTCCTCCTGCCTCACCATCCAAAAAGAGGTGCATTCTTTCCCCTACTTTTCCCTCTTCCTCTCTCAGACCCAGAAGGCCTGCCTTCTCCTCACCCAGTGATTGGCTTCTTGTCATCTTTATTATCCAATCAATTAATTAGGGAAAATTCTGCTACATATTTGTTTGGCTCCATTGCTTTTGGCTCTTGGGTCTTAATAAATGTTAAGACCTGAAACTGAAACTTAGAGGAAGAAATCGTGTGTGTGTGTGTGTGTGTGTTTTTGTATTCTTATGTCTGTGTTTCCTATTATCCCTAATATATAGGCAACAATAGCAAAAGTAGACCAATTCAATTATTTGAAATAAAAAGCACATATGCACAGGTAGGAAACAGTAAAGGACTGGGAGAAAGGATTTTGCAAATTTCTGATAAAGGGTTGATAAGCAAAAATTTCTAAAAGACTCAAAAACCAAATATTGCCAGAAAAGGTAATTAGACATTTAAAAAAAAAAGACATACAATGGCCATTAAGTATGTAAAAATGATTAACACCATTAATCATCAAAGAGTACAAAATAACTTTTAGCTCTCCAAGGAGATGTTGTCTGTTGGAATTTCTGTTACTCGAAAGATGAAAGATTTGGAGAGGGTAAGGAGGAAAAATAGCCCTTAAATATGGTGATGGGAATTAACATTGCCATTGTGAAGAACAATGTGGCTGTTCCTCAGAAAGTTACAACTAGAACTATGTATGTCCAGCTACATAAAAATAGCAAAAATAGACCAACTGGATTATTTGAAATGAATAGCTTATCCTACTTCTGGTTAAATATCCCAAGGATATAAGATAAGTATGTTGAACTTAGTGCTCTTATGATCATTACAAAATTATTCTCAGTAGCCAGCATGTAGAATCTTGATAAGCATCTACCAGTATATGACTATATATAAAAAATGTGGTATACAAACACAGTGGAATATTATTCAGATTTAAAAGTGAAGGACCTCCTTTAATTTGGGACAGTGCCAGAACCTGGAGGATGCTAGCTATGTTAACTAAACACACACACACACACACACACACACACACACACACACACACTTTACTTTTCACACTAGCAACAACAAAACAAAAGAAAAGGGCACATTCCATTTTTGTTGTTGTTTTCTGTGTTTTGAGATTGGATTTTTCTGGGTGGCTTTCACTATCCTGGACTCTCTCAGTAGACCAGTCTGGCCTTGATATCTTTGCCTGCTTCTGCATCCCAAGTGCTGGGATTAAGGGCATGCGCCACCACTGCCTGGCTGACACCACTCTTTTCATTGGCCTTTATTAGATGCTGGGGTAATTACATGGAAGGAGGAGAAGAGAAATCTCAAGTCTGATTTTTGTGCTGTTTAGCTCTTTGGCACATATTTTGATTCTATAGAATTGTATAAAATATTTAACTTCAAAATTAGTAAATTGAATGAAATGTGTACAGAATTTTACTAATGGTAAAGATGCCAGCTTTACTACTAAGCCTTTGCTATAGAAGTGCACGTTTGCAGGAAAGAAGCAGGGTCTCTTCTGCTTTAAGGCTAGTTAAAGCTTTTTATGTTTATACTTGTCTTTAAATTTTTAGTAATTTCCTGGTGACTTGAGTTTTTTTTTCTTTATTAGATATTTTCTTCATTTACATTTCAAATGTTATCCAGAAATTTCCCCTTACCCTCCCGCATCCCCGCCCTGCTCCCCTACCCACCCGCTCCCACATATTGGCCCTGGTGTTCCCCGGTACTGGGGCATATAGAGTCTGTATGACCAAGGGGCCTCTCCTCCCAATGATGGCCAACTAGGCCATCTTCTTCCATATGTGCAGCTAGAGACATGAGCGCAGGGGGAACTAGTTAGTTCATGTTATTCTTCCACCTATAGGGTTGAAGACCCTTTCAGCTCCTTGGGTACTTTCTCTAGCTCCTTCCTTGGGAGTCCTGTGTTCCATCTAATAGCTGACTGTGAGCAACCACTGCCGTGTTTGCCAGGCACTGGTGTAGCCTCCCATGAGACAGCTATATCAGGTCCCTTTCAGCATTATCTTGCTGGCATATGCTATAGTGTTTATTTTGGTGGCTGATTATGGGAAGGATCCCTGGCAGCCGCCGTCACTGGTTGGTCCATCCTTTTGATTCAGCTTCACACATGATCTCTGTAACTCCTTCAGTGTGTGCTTTGTTCTTAATTCTAGGAAGG
>LR750423.1:107813-136729 GCA_902729485.2 Mus minutoides
GCGGTTCTGGCTGGGGGAGGCCCAGCCTCCGGTGGGGCGGAGTTCTCAGTTCCTGCCCCTGGAGTGAACTGCTGACCCGCTGCTCCCAAAACCACCTCTGCACTCACGCGTAACCCCAATGCGATCTTAAAGTCCTGGGGTGTCCCTAGCTGTGTCCGCTGGGCTCAGAGGAAAGATGGCGCGGCGGCGCGGTTCTCGATGTTGAACATTTTTTCAGGTGCTTCTCAGCCATTTGGTATTCCTCAGTTGAGAATTCTTTGTTTAGCTCTGTACCCCATTTTTAAAATAGGGTTATTTGATTTTCTGGAGTCAATGTTCTTGAGTTCTTTGTATTAAGGAAAAGTAATTGTTGCTTCCTGATTTTTGTTGTTAGAGTTGGGATTCTGTTCTTGCGGCTCTCTTCTTTTAGATTTGATGAAAGATTACTTTCTTGCTTTTTCTAGGGCATAATTTCCCTCCTTGTGTTGGAGTTTTCCCTTTAATATCCTTTGAAGGCCTGATTCGTGGAAGATATTGTGTGAATTTGGTTTTTATCATGGAATACTTTGGTTTCTCCATCTATGGTAATTGAGGGTTTTTCTGGGTATAGTAGCCTGGGCTGGCATTTGTGTTCTCTTAGTGTCTGTATAACATCTGTCCAGGATCTTCTGGCTTTCATAGTCTCTGGTGAGAAGTCTGGTGTAATTCTAATAAGTCTGCCTTTATATGTTGTTACTTAACCTTTTTTCCTTACTGCTTTTAATATTCTCTTTTTATTTAGTGCATTTGTTGTTTATCAGTTACTCTTAACATGGGACTAGCACCTAAGTTTGGTTGATTTACCCAGTGTCATTCCATTGGGGGGAAAACCACTCTTTTCCCCTCTCCCAGTAGCTATTAATTGCAAATAGCTTCTTGGCTAACAATGGGACTTTATGCCCACTTCCTTTCTCTGCTGGCATTTTTTTTTTCATGACAAACTTACACAATTCTTATGCATGCTTTTACAGTCTCTGATTCATATAAACACCAGCCCAGTTGTGTCTGAAAACATTGTTTTTAAAATTTTATTTATTTATTTATTTATTTATTTATTTTGTCAATTACCCCTGGTTCTTGCAGTCTTTGGGTTCTCTATTCTGCATAGATCTTTGAACCTTGAGGGGAGGGATGTGATAAAGACACCCCAGTTAGGGCGAATTATTCCATAGTTTTTCATTCTCTGGATATTGCCTAGCTGTGGGTTTTTATATTAATTACTGTTTTAGCAAGAAGCTCCTCTGATGAGAGTCAAGTGATGTACTGATCAATGGGTAAGCAACATGTTATTAGGGGTTGTTTTATTGTTATGTTTATTTACAAGAATGATAATTGTAGGTTTTCCCTTGGGGCCCTTGACCTATCTGGTATCAGGCTGTTGTCCACTTTAGCAGTTTGAGGTGTGGGTTCTGTGCCATGGAGTAGACCTGAAGCCAATAAAAACGGGAGAGAGACACTCCCAGAGCATTGTGTCGCTATTGCACAGGTGGCCATCTCTTACAGGTTTGTGTGGTTCATGGGGTTCGTTGCTGGGCGAGGCTGATGCTTCCCTTTCTCCTCTCAGAGCGTGAGTGCCTTCTGGCGCTTTGAACTTCAGTAGGAGTGAAGCTTCCACTTGATCACCAGCTCAATTTTTCCATGTTTAATGACATAAGCCTGTAGCATCCTTACCAGTAGGGCCTTAGCATCAGGTCATGGAGGGTAACCAATATCATTGGCAATAACCTATTCTGTTTTGGAGGAAAGTCTGTAGGGCCTCTTTGACCAACAACTCAAAAAGATTTAACCCATTTCTGATAACTGGGTAGTATCTGGTGTAAAGTTGGTTATTCTCTAGTAACTGTTTTCAAATCCAGGGGAATTGACATTGTTAATATTGAGAGATATTATTGAACAGTAGTCATTAATTTCTGTTATTTTGTTGTGCTTTTTAGAACTTTTTTTGTTGAACTGTTCTGGCATTATTTCTTGTGTCCTATCCTCTAGGGTGTAGTAAACTTTTTCTTTAGGCTGAAATATTCCATCCAGTGTTATTTTTAAATCTGGATCTGTGGACCTGAATTGTTTTAATTTGATCTTATGATGAAATATGTTTTCTCCTATTATAATTGATAACTTTTTAAAAATTTCAAAATAGGGTGGTGTGTGTGTGTGTGTGTGTGTGTGTGTGTGTGTGTGTGTATGTGTGTGTTTAACAGCCCTGGCTGTTCTGGAACCAGGCTGGCCTTGAACTCATCTACCTGCCTCTGCCTCCCTTGTGCTGGGATTAGAGGCTTGTACCAGCATGCCCACTTGGCATGATTCATAGCTTTGTTGGTATCTTAGTTACTGTTCTATTGTTGTGAAGAGACACCATGTCCAAAACAACTCTTTTATAAAAGAAAGTATTTAATTTTGGGAGTGCTTACAGTTTCAGAGATTTAGTCCATTATCATCATGCTGGGAAGCATGACAGCAGGCATCGCAGGCATAGTGCTGGAGAAGTAGTTGGGAGCTATATCCTGGATAGCAGGGTGTGTGTGTGGGGTGTAAGGGGTAAGGAGGGGGAGGAAGGCAGGGTGTATGTGTGTGTGTGTGTGTGTTTGTGTGTGAATGTGTGAGTGTGTGCTCGCTCCTGCTGAGCTTGGCACAGGCTTTTGAAATCTTAACGCCCACACCCCAGTGACACACTTCCTCCAACAAGGTCACACTTACTAATGCTTTCAAATAGTGCCTTTCCCTGGTGACTAACTATTCAAATATTTGAGCCCATGGGGGACACTCTTATTTAAGCCAACTGGGTATAGTGGTCTGGGTTGGTATCTGTTGTTTCTCAGAGTTTGTAGAACATCAGTCTAGGTACATCTGGCTTTCAGAGTTAACATTGAAAAGTCAGGTGTTATTATAGGCCTGCTTTTATATGTGACTTATCATTATTATTTTTTTTATCTTTATTTTTTGTTGTAGTTTTTAATGTACTTTTTGTTCTGTACATGTAATGTTTTTGATTACTATGTGGCAGTAGGAGTTTCATTTCTAGTCCTGTCTATTTGATATTTTATATACTTCTTGAATCCTTTTTTTTTTTTTTTGTCTTTTGAGACAGGGTTTCTCTGTGTAGCCCTGGCTGTCCTGTGTCCTGGAACTCACTCTGTAGACCAGGCTGGACTCGAACTCAGAAATCCGCTTGCCTCTGCCTCCCAAGTGCTGGGATTAAAGGTGTGCGCCACTACTGCCTGGCTCACTTCTTGAATCCTAATAGGTATATTCTTATTTAGATTTAGGAAATTTTCTTTTATTAGTTTGTTTGAAATATTTTCTGTGCCTTTGGCTTGGGTTTCTTTTTTATCCTGTATACCTATAATTTATAGGTTTATTTGTTTGTTTGCTTGCTTTTTTCATAGTGTCCTAGATTTCTTGGATGTTTTATGTCTGGATTTTTAAATATTTTTAACACTTGAGTGATTATTCAATTTTGTCTACCTTGTCTTTAAGACCTGGCATTCTCTCTTCTAATTAATTTAATTTGCTGGCAAGACTTTTCTCTGAGCTTTTTTTGGTGTCTTCCTAAGTTTTTCAGTTTTATTTTTCATTTTGGCTTTTTTTGTGGAAATCCTATTTCTTTGTTAAATTCTATTTTCATATCATGAATTATTTTCAGTGTCATTCAACTGTGTGCTTTCAAGTTCTTCATTCAGTCATTTATTTTTATCTTTAAGTTCCTTGAACATACTCATAATTGGTATTTTGAAGGCTTCGTCTTGTGCTTCAGCTAAATTGCCTTTCTCAGCAAATTTAACAGTAGAAATAGTGGCTTTTGGAGAAGGCATATTGTCTTGGTTGTTTATATTGGTGTTTTTGGGATGGGATCTAGACATCTGGAGTTATAATGTTTTTGGTGTTTCTTGGTATAGATATCTGGTCTTTCCTTAGTTTTCTGGGTGTTGGACATTTGTTTCTTCTCTACCCCCCCTATCAGTTTGTGTGGACCACCTGAATGATATTTGAGTTTTAGTCTTGGTGCCCCTTTGGGTTTCAGGGACTTTGTACCCTAATTGGTGTAGTAGATAAGGTAACTGACCTTGTAGTTTGGACTCTGGGTTCATACTTGAATTAGTCCCATATAGGTGCAGTGGGAGGGCTGGGTGATAGGCCAGCAGACAGTATAAGTGGACTGACCCCAGAAATCTTTAAGTAGGATTTTGTTTTGTTCCATATTTACCAGGTCTTGGGACTCAGTGGTTGGTGTCTGCTGATGGCATTGAAGAGGTAGCATGGGGAAACTAGCTTTGGGAATTCCTGCCAGAAGTTCAGTATAACTCTGGGCTTATACTCCAAACAGTCCCAGCTTGATGCAGTGAACCCTGTGCTTGGTAGGTGAGCAAGCTGGGGAAGGGGAATTACTCTGGGGAATCTCTTACTTAAATAGAGGTTAGAGGTGGGCTTCATGTACTTGCTGTCTTGGGCCATATATATATATATATATATATATATATATATATATGGCTATATTGTTAGCCTAAAATCAATGAAATACCCGATTCATTGGAGATCATTTTGTTAAATATTTTCACAGTGACTTACAGATTTTTCTAACATGTCAAAAAATGAGTTAGCTATTTGTTATAATAATAATAATAATGTTAATAATAATTCTTAGCATGGAATTAGAGACAATTTCTTCTAACTTGCCTTTCTAGCTTCTGCTTTTCTGTTATTTTTTCATTTGTTTCCAGATGTATATGTTCTTTCAAATGTAAATTCTTTCCACCTCCTGAATTTTCATCTACTTTTATGCTTTGCATATAAAAAAGTCCAGGTTGAAATTTATTCCTTAGTTGATGCTTACCATACCTACTAAGAACAAGATGTTTAAAACCCCAAAAATGTTCCTTTTCTGTGAAGTCATTCTAGTACTATCCACAATTAATGCCTGTCTTCTAGAACCAGTTTTTCTTACACTTTCTTTTGCAGGTGTTTAACTGACTTATAGTTTATTTACGTGATATACCCAGTATCTATACATCTGTCTTGTTTTTTTCTTTTTACTGATGATAGTACTAGGTTATGTTCAAGTTTATTTGTTTTGCTTCATGTACTAAATAGGTTATATACAATGCTACATATCATTCATTAAAGCATCCAGTAAGTGTTTATTGAGGAATTTGCTGTGACATATATTAAGCTAGTCACAAACAAAATCGAAAGCAAAAACAAAATCCTAATAGATTTCTTTTTAAAAATGACACAAGTAGAGGTCATGTAATGAGCAAATGTGCAGTTGTGATAAGTGCAATATGTTATGGTGCTTTGAAAATATCTAATGGAGAGAGTTGACCTAATTTTTGAAGCTAAGTCATATATCCCTAAGGAATTAACGTTGAAGTGCTATAAGAACACTGAAAGTAAGATAGAAAATATCATAATTTTTGTTAGCTTTATGGAAGTGTGGAGGAACATTCTTTTACTGTTTTTTTTTTTTTTTGGCAACTACATAATAGAATCTGAAGATAATTTGGTTGTTTATATAGTTCCCTGGACAATTCAAGTCTATAGATGCCATGTTAAAGTAAATATAATAAATTAGGGAGGGCGTTTTTAAACTGAAATATAGTTTTGACCATGGACTTTGTAGTTGATTATAAATTAAAGTAGAAAAATTTGAGCTAAAATATCAGTGATAAAACCATTGTCATTTTTGAGAATCAGCAATAAGTGGGACTACTATATGAGTAGGAAGATTTAATATTCTAAAGATGTCCATTGTCCTGAAACTACTGTAAATATGCTGGTCACTAACAAGCCCACTATGATTTTAAAGAAAGTGGTGAAAAGCATCACAGTATTTTATGGAAGTAAGATGTTTCTCCAATGGTCAAACTGTTTCAACAAAGGAAAACAAAGAGGCCAACTGATTTTTACCACATTTCAAAAAATCTTAAAACTAGATATCTTAGTTACTTTTCTAGTGCTGTGAGAAAACACTGAGACTAAGGCAACTCATAAAAAAGTGTTTACTGGGGCTTGTAGTTTCAGAGGGTTAGAGTCCATGATGGCCAAATAGAGCCATGGTGAAGGTGGAGAGCTCACTTCTGGATCTATGAGCAAGAGGTAGAGAGTGCATTGAGGAGAGCAGGAGACTTTTGAAGCCTCAAATCACATGCTGTGATACAGCTCCTCCAACAAGGTTACATCTAATTCTTCGTAAACAGTCTCATCAACTGGTGAACAAATGTTCACCCATAGGAGCCTGTGGGAGAATCACCACCAATATACTGTGTATTTGGGATATGTAGATTTTTTTTCTGTCTTTTCAAGTCATCTCTATAATAAAGGGTAGGTGTTCTAATTTGAGGTTTTATAAATTGACCTAGCAAAGTGTTCTCTGGTTTTTTGTTTGTTTGTTTGTTTGCTTTTGAACTACAATATACTTCTTGAAGACAACTGTTGCATTTATTGTTTCTATAACATAAGATTAGACAGAAATAAGGGAGAAGACATTTATTTTGGTTCATGATTTCAAAAGGTTTAGTCCTTGGTGCTTGGCCGCATTCATCAGTTAAGCAGAACTTGGCAGTAGGAGCATATGACAGAGACTGGATACCTCATGATAGACAGACAGATTGTGTGGAGATTGGAGGAAGAGAGAGAAAGAGGTCTGAAAGAAGTAGGGGCTAGGAAGAAGATGCCCTCAATAACCTTTAGGACAGTGGTTCTCAACCTTCCTAAAGCTGGGATCCTTTAATACAATTTCTCATGTTGTGGTGATTCCCGATCAAAAAATTACTTTGTTGCTACTTCATAACTAATTTTGCTACTCTTATGAGTTATAATGTAAATATTCGATATGCAGGATATCTGATATGCGACTCTAAAGGGAGTTGTAACCCACAGGTTGAGAACTACTGCTTTAGGATCTACCCCTAATGACCAGAATCCTTCAGCTGCCCTACCTCCCAACATTTTTGTAACCTCCACAAATATTTCCTCAGTTAAGTATCATACATTCAGTGAAAGATCCTTTTGGGGCAACATTTCTTATCCCAATCATTACAAAAATCCATCATTTAAACACTACTTCAAAAATAACTCAAAGTTTGGATACCTGTATCTATAAAGATTATATGATGGATCTGTGAAAAGGGAGAAAATAAATTTAACAGCAGTCTAGAAATATGAAAAGGTATGACTTCACAATGGAAAGTGTTTTAAGTTTTATGGAACAAACCTTCCACTGGTGACCTTTAAAATAATAGTGTTAATTATTAGTTTGTGGAGAGTTTAAAATTACACCAAATATTTAAAGTAACAACAATAAAGCTAAGAGGCTGGCGATCAGATTTTCAGGGAATAGCAGTAAACACAAATTTAAAAGTTCTGTTATTTCACTAAGAGTTAACATTTGCTTTAGAAGATACTAAATTTAATGAGTTCTTTAGTGAAGAAATTGATATTGAACATACACTAAAATTTGGATTAGAACTTTTATGAAATTAAAAAATAGCAACACTTCAAAATTAATATATTATTGTTTATATCTTAAATGTTAGTTTGTAAAATAATTCTTATTAGAATATTATATCTTAGTTGTATTTATACAAGAGATTTTCTAAATATGGATTGTGCATAAAGTTTAAGTGGAATATATCTAAGATCATTTATTTTCACATTATTTATGATGCCTTCATGTCCCAGTGATGAATTGAGAAACTGACAAAGACTCTATGGCCACCATGCCTAAAATATTATGCAGCCTTTTGCTGAAAAGTGTATTGACTTTTGCTCTACCTTACCAGATGGTTATGTATTCAAATTTATGATTTAAGGTCTGTTGGACCTTTTATTGTATTTCAAGTTTGGTTTTGACAGTGTTGTTCTGGAGTAGTAGACACAGTTACCAATGACATACAGTATTGTGTCCACCTGTGTAGTATGGAACTTAATACGTGATAGGCTGATATCACATATTGGTGGAAGAGAAGTTAACTACTTAATAAATGATGATGGGGAGGTAGAATGTCTATATAAAGAACAATGAGAGTAAATCTCTGCATCACATCATATATAAAAATAAACTTCAGATTGATTAAAAGCTTAGCTGTGAGAAGTAAAATTATAGGCTATTCAGAAAAGACTGTAGAATTTTTGTGTGTTACATAGCTAGGTGCACACACATGTATGTGTGCACATATATGTGCCTACACAAACACACACACACACACACACACACACACACCAGTCAAATCACAATAATGAATGAAGATATATTGTCAATTGATATATTGACAACTTCAGAGGTCAAAATTAGCAATTACACCACAGACTTGGAGAAGATTTTTCTTTTTAAATTTACAAAGGATTACATGTAAGCACTCCTTCAAACTAGGAAGAAACATAAAAAGTCAAATCTAAAGTATTTGGTAAAAGATACAAATAAGCAGCTGATATGAGTGACAGTCCATCTGAATTAACTTTATCAGAAACCAGAAAAATGTGTTTTCTTGGGTCTAATAGCTAGACTTCACTGTTCTCACTGCTATATGTGCCTTGGGCATGGTTTTAGGTTTGAGAGTCTTTTCTTCTGTTAGACATGATGGCACACATCTGCACTCCTCTCTGTTGAGTCTAAGCAGGAGGATCTTGAGTTCTAGGCCAACCTGGGCTACATAGACACTGGGGTAGATAGATAGGCAGGTAGGTAGGTATGTAGCAGATAGATAGATGGATAGATAGATAGATAGATAGATAGTTACACGGATAAATACATAGATAGATGCATAGATAGATGATAGACAGGTAGATGATACACAGACAAATAGATGATGCATAGAGGGATACAGGACTAAAGAGAGAAATATGGATCTAGGCAGGGAGAACACGTTATGGAACACATTATGTTGTGTGTAAGGTATTAAAAGAAAGAGAGGGTAACTTTAGAAGGTAACAAAAGAAATAGTGTGAAATTTGGGGTTGAAGATGTGGACTTGTCCCTTGTACAGATATATGTAACAGTGGGGACATATGAGAAATGTATGGTTCAACGTCTTGACCACTCTGCAGATATCATACAGTATAATAATGAACCTAAACAGTAGAGTTTACTGTGTACACCTAGGTTAGAGCTATATTCCAATTTCATGAAGCTACCATTGTATATGCAGCTGGAGGATCATCATTTGGCACATGACTAGAGATCCCAGACTTGTAGGTCATTATGAGTTTTCTTCTTTATAACAGTGGACAATGGATTAATAATGAATATGTTATTTAATTTCCACATACTTGTGAAAATTTCAAAATCTTTCATGTTGTTTTATGATTTATATCATGGAGTGTTGTGTATGTGTGCTTTTGAGATAAATATGTATTCTACTATTTTGGTATGGAAATATTACTTATTTTTGTCCTATTTGATCTAAAGTTCACTTCAAGACCTTTATTTTATATTGATTTTCTGCTTATATGCTCTATACATTGTTGACAGTGAGCTAATAGAGTTGATTACTCTTATTTACTGTCTCATCAGCCAGATGCATTTTGCTGCTTCAGTGTTCAACATAGATTTTGATGAATTTATTATAATAGAACTTTATTTGTATCTTTTTTACAGTTTTAAATATAGTTGTGTATCATATCTTTACTTTGTGGATTTCCGCTTGCATAGAATATTTTCTCAGTCCTGCTTTCAATCTGTGTATCCTTCCTTAGTGGTGAAGTGAGTCTTATAGGCAGCCTACAGCTGAGTCTTTTTTTTTTTTCTTTCCTTTTAAGGAACTCTTTTCATTTCTTTCTATAAGAGAACATTATCTGTTATACATAAGATAAGCATTTGTTCATAAATAATATGCACATTTTGTATATATATTCTTTATCTTAATAATTAAAAACTTTTAATTAAAATATAATTATACTCAGACACTATTGGATAGGACAGTAAGAGTTTGCTGAAGAGACCCTGATATAGCTGTCTTGTATGAGGCTATGCCAGTGCCTGGCAAAAACATAAGTGGATGCTCACAGTCATCTATAGGATGGAACACAGGAAGGGCTCCCAATGGAGAAGCTAGAGGAACTACCCAAGGAGCTGAAAGGGTCTGCAACCCTATAGGTGGAACAACAATATGAACTAATCAGAACTCCCAGAGCTCATGTCTCTAGCTGCATATGTAGCAGAAGATGGCCTAGTTGGCCATCATTGTGAAGAGAGGCCCCTTGTTATTGCAAACTTTCTATGCCCCAATACAGGGGAATGCCAGGGCCAAGAAGTGGGAGTGGGTGGGTAGGGGAGCAGGGCAGGGGGAGGGTAGATGGAACTTTCGGGATAGCAATTGAAATGTAAATTAAGAAAATATCTAATAAATAAAAAATAAAATATAATTATAGCATTCTTGTTTTCTCTCTTCCATTCCTCCTGTGTTCCAGCCCCAGTCCCTCTAGAATGTGATTATTTCCAAATCCATTATGTCTCTTGCCACAGATTATTTATTCTTATTTCCATCTCTTTGTGCTATGTCTTTGAGTTGCATACCTTGAAGTGGACAGTTCCCATCAGGCTGCTGGTGTTGAGAGCTGAAACATGAGGCAAATGAAGAATTCAGATAGGTTTGGATTTTGTTATCGCCATCACCGACTTCAGTGGAGCATAGTCATAAAACTCTTCAAAGGAAGCGAGCTGCTTTTGCACGCACTTATAATAGATGCTAGAGGACTAGAGGTTGCTTCCGTGTTCTGCTGTCCTTACACACATTCCCTCCTATGAAGATTGCATATATTGCTCCTCATGCACTTGAATCTTTGCAAGCAGTTGACTTCTGATGCTTATTGCTTGGTAATTGCTGTGGAGGGAAGTAGGTGTTCTCTATGTTTTTTAACCTTTCAGTTTTGACAGGTCCTAGTTACCTGACCTTGAGCATGGGTCATCTTATGAGTTTTCTCTCTCCTATTCATGGAATAGTTATTCTTTGATTTCCAATTCTGGATCAAGTTTGGAGGTAGGAGCTTCCTCCTATGTCTTAATGATAAAAGATGTTTTATTTGTATTTGGGTAGGATTCTGGAACCAAGGTTGTTTTTGTTTTGTTTTGTTTTTTTTCCTGCATTCTGGATAAAGGGTTTTCTTCTTAAATCTTGTTATTAGCTATGATGGCTCTTTGCCTTTATCTTAATCAACAGAGCCTACTTTTTTTCCCTGTGGCTTAAATAAAGCTTTAACTATTTTATCAGAGTCAGAAAATTGTGTCTGTACATCAGCGGCCAGTTTACCTTTTAATGCCTGCAATATTCACTTCTCTAGAAGTAGGAATTTATTTCTCTTGTCTGTGTTTTCAAGTCTTCCAGAGTACTTATGAAGGAAAAAGAACTTGTGATTATCAGCATTCTTTGAGTCTTGGTCTTTAGCCGTTTGAAGCTGTCATTTAACTGAATCTTGCTATTGCACAGTTTAATTGATCTCTCTCTGGAGATGTAGCTTCTTAGACAGAATGCTTACCTAGAATGTGTGAAGCCATTCTTTCTGTCCCCAGAACCACATAAAATGAATGTGGTTGTGTATGCTTGTAATACCAGAAGTGGACTTGAAACTCGAGTATGAGAAGTCCAGCTCATCTTTGAATATGTAACAAGTTCAAGGTCAGCCTTGGATACATGAGATGCTATCTCAAAAACAAACAACCTACATAATAAAATAATACAATCCCTTTACCTATCTGTATGGTACTTCTTCTTATTTCTGTTATTGCCAAAGATGAACCAGTTACACTTGGTGTTCTTGGATTTAGATTGTTTGCCTGATAACTTCTTTTCTGGAGTTGATATCATTTTTAGTTTTCTAAGTTTTAAGTTAATTAATTATTGTTATGAAACACTTAAAATTGTCTTTATAAATACAATAGAAAAGTTTATAATAATAGTAAATGAAACATCTTTCTAAGATTATTTTCTCTTAACCTAGTTTTCTTCTTGTTTCATTTTATTTTTATTTATGTGTGTGTGCGTGTGCACGTGTGTGTGCAAGATATCAGAAGAGGGTGTCAAAACTTCTGGGGCTGGAGTTAACAAGTCATCGTGAGCTGGGGGTGGGAGCCAAACTTGAGTCCTCTGTAGAGTAGCAAGCGCTCTTAATTGTTGAGATAGCTCCTAGGCTCGAGAGCTTTAATTTGGAAGTGTATTTGGCTTTACTTTTTTTGGTTAGGTGATAATATTTCACAGTATTCTCTTTTTTACAGCTAAGTTGTATTTAGACTGGTTGAGCAGATGCATTTATCTCTCTGTGAAATTATTTAGTTCACTCCAGTTGAAACTGTGTCTCATTGGTTTTAAGATAATAGATTATGGCTTCTTTGTGTATATAAAATTGGCTTCCTGTATTTCTGAAGCCAAACTATTGAAAAATAATGGTAGAAATTTTGTCTAGTATTCAAGGAAATGTTCCACAAACATAATCAGTTGCTTTTATAGTTAATATGTATATCAAAGATAGAACTAATTTCAACATATATATATATATATATATATATATATATATATATATATATATATATATATATATATACACACATGTGTGTGTGTGTGTCAAGTAAGCAAGATATTCTGTAGTTTTCAGGTTAAATTTGTACTTTTATTCTTATCTTGTATATTTAGATTATAAAATGTCTACAGATTGTGATTTTGATTAGGAAAGCAATGTTTAAACCCCTTTCTTTTCCTGCAGAAAGCTGCATCAACAATTTGAAATGTATAAGGAGCAAGTTAAGAAGATGGGAGAGGAATCGCAGCAGCAGCAAGAGCAGAAGGGTGATGCCCCGACTTGTGGCATCTGCCACAAGACAAAATTTGCAGATGGATGCGGCCATAATTGTTCCTATTGCCAAACCAAGTTCTGTGCTCGATGTGGAGGTCGAGTGTCATTACGCTCAAACAAGGTACAACACTGGAACACTACTGTTTACCAATAGTTATTGCGAATAAAATCAGACAACTGAAATTGCTTCTGAGATTAACCAAAGAACAAACACCTGTGTTGCACTTATCTTACACAAAAGTTTTTAGTTTTTTCTGAATGTGAAAGGTAATTTTAACTGCTTCATATCAGCTTATGATTTTGGTAAGAGTTACAGGGCCTTTGACTTTCAATTTACTGAACGTTTGGAGAATAATTGTTCTGTCCTCTGTATGGATAATGAAGACACTGATCCAGGGAGACTCAGATTGAATCTTAGAGCAACACATCTGATTAATGCAGAGTTCTAATATGTTTCTCTCTTACTATGATACTTTCACAAACTTTGTAGATAATTTTTCTTCCTTGGATATTTGAAACAGGCCCATTCTAGCTCTGAGACTCGATTTTTCATGTTATATCTTTGGAAGCTTTACTGGTTTTTGCTTTTGTTTTTGTTTTCATACTTATGAAATAACATTCAGTGTTGAATTTAAAGATCTCATTTCAAATTTATATTAGGCTTCTCTTCTTTATCCACTTTAGTGAATGTGTGAGCGATACTCATAGAATACTTTGTTAAATTAGCAAAGCCAGTATTAGGAATGCTCTTTTCACTAAGTTCTTTTGAATTTCTTTCCTAATTAATATCTTACCACCACACTAATTACTTAGACAGTTCTTACATACAGAACTAATCTTTATGTACATTATCTGGAAATAATTGTGGGAATTAGTTCTCTTTGTGTGATTTCATGTCTTCATTTTCTTATTGTTTCTCTCAATGTTTTGTTTGCCCAATACTAATCCATTGTTGGTTTACTTGATGATGGTTTGTGTGTACATGTATGTGTGTTTGTGTATGTATGTATGTATGTATGTATGTATGTATATGAATATATGTATAATATTAAAAAAATCTTGTCACAGGGTTCCTTCCCACCTTAATGGTTTATGTTCCCAGAAAACACACACACACACACACACACACACACACACACACACACACACAGAGTCTTTATATTTTAGTATGTCTTAAGCAGCACAATAGTTGGGTGGGCAACTACCTATCCTTTATGTTGTTAGAATCTACTTCCTATCCATAACCGAAGCTATTACTTACTATGTTTCACCTGGGCTGCTCTTAGCTCCAATTAGGTGACCCTTTGGGCCACATTCTCTTGGCCCCTAGCCCATGGCAGCTTTCTTTTCTACTTTCCTGCATGTCTTCTCTCCTTTCCACGTGGTCTCAAGGCTGTGAAACCCAAACCTCATCTGTGTCTCTTCTTCCCAGCTATTGGCTGTTGGCATCTTTATTCACCATTCAGAATTAACTTGGGAATGGGTCCCAGAAGCTACGAACTGACTCCAGAACTTAGAGGCCAGTACTTAGCATTAAAATAAACAGTAAAAGAAAACCTCAACAAATTTTGTGTGTGTGTGTGTGTGTGTGTGTGTGTGTGTATGTGTATATTTATATATGAATTGATATATTGGTATAATTTTACATAGAAGCGATATGAGCAGACATTCTTAGTCTTAGGAGGAATATATTCAGTCTCCCAATATTAGGTATAATTTTACCTATAATTTTTCATAGGTACCATCAATTACAAATTTGCTAAGAATTCTTTTATTGTTTTTAAAGATCTTAAATAGTTATTGAACTTTCCCAAGTGCCTTTTGCCTTCTACTGAGGTTAATTTTTGTTTTTGTTTTTAAATATGGTGATATATATTGAAACCAACTTTGTGTTATTAGAATAAACTCCATTTGGTCATGATAGATAATTCATTATATATATTAATGTGTTTGGTTTGCAGCTGTCTTTCCTTGATTTTGAAATTAATATCACACTGGCCTAATGGAGAGGATTAGAAAGTAAATTGCTCTCTTTAACGTCACAGAAGAGTTCGTATAGAATAGAGTTGATATTATTTCACTTGTTGAAGTCTGATCTACATGAAGAACGACTGAGTTGCCATACTTGTGCCACTCCATGACATGAGTCCATTTTATTATTTTAATTATTAAAAATATTTGTTAGATTTTAATCTGTAAAGTTATCTGGACATAAAGTTTTATTCAGTGGGAAGGTTTTAAAATATACTTAAAAATTTTTTATTTGATTCAAAGTTATTTCTTCATATGTATGAATAAGTTTTCATAATTAGATCTCTCTAGGAATCTGTCCAGTTTCACATACATTATTAAATTTATGGATATAAAAATCTTCATTATCTATTATTTTAAATTATGCATAGAATCAGGACTATTGCTATATCATCTTTGATTTTGCTAATTCAAATCTTTCTTTTTTGTTGAATTTGGCTACATATTTGATAGTATTGATTTAAAGAACCAACTTCTTTTTTTTTAATAATCACTATGTGATTATTTTTTCTTTGCAAGTACTTTACAATACACTACTACTACTACTACTACTACTACTACTACTACTACTACTAAAATTAACAGAAATAAACAAAAGAACATAGCAGTTTCCCTCCAGACGAGGCAGATTTCTAACCGTGGCTAAAATCGCTATTGCTAGTAGTATCCCTTTTTTCATTCATGAAATGGAGAAAGCTTTGTTTATTTCAATGCCAAAGAATACATTTATTTTAAAAACTTGAAAAAGTTATTTGCTATCTGATTTGTACATGTCTTATATTTATATAGATCAAACAAAGCTTCTCAAAGGACAACTCTATAGGGACAAAATACACAACCAAAAAACCAACTTCTTACTTGAATTTTCTCCATTGCTAAATTATGTTTCTATTCTCATTACTTCTGCTTCCTTTGGTTGACTTTTATAGTTTCTTATGGGCAAAGTGAAGTTTTAATACCCTTTTCTTCTCTGATGTAGGAATCACATGCTACTAATTTTTTTTAAATTTTAAACAAATTTTTATTAGATATTTTCCTCATTTACATTTCAAATGCTATCCCAAAAGTCCCCTATACCCTCCCCCTGCCCTGCTCCCCAACCCACCCACTTCCTCTTCCTGGACCTGGCATTCCTCTGTACTGGGGCATATAATCTTTGCAAGACCAAGGGCCTCTCCTCCCAATGATGGCCGACTAGGCCATCTTCTGCTACATATGCATCTAGAGACACAAGCTCTGGGGGTACTGGTTAGTTCATATTGTTGTTCCTCCTATAGGGTTGCAGACCCCTTCCACTCCTTGGGTACTTTCTCTAGCTCCTCCATTGGGGGCCCTGTGTTCCATCCAATAGATGACTGTGAATATCCACTTCTGTATTTGCCAGACACCGGCATAGCCTCACAAGAAACAGCCATATCAGGGTCCTGTCGGCAAAATCTTGCTGGCATATGCAATAGTGTCTGCGTTTGGTGGCTGATTATGGGATGGATCCCTGGGTGGGGCAGTCTCTGGATGGTCCTTCCCTTCGTCTCAGCTCCAAACTTTGTCTCTGTAACTCCTTCCATGGGTATTTTGTTCCCCATTCTAAGGAGGAACGAAGTATCCACACTTTGGTCTTTCTTCTTCTTGAGTTTCATGTGTTTTGCAAATTGTATCTTGGGTATTCTAAGTTTCTGAGCCAATATCCACTTATCAGTGAGTGCATATCATGTGAGTTCTTTTGTTATTTGGTTTAGTGTCTTTTCTCAAATTCCAATTTAATGCTTTTTTCATTTTCCTTAAATTAAAAATACCTACAGAATCTTCTCAGCAGTCTCTCCTCTTTGAATCTTACTGTCTTGGGGATTATTGAACAGTATAGGCCTGAGATTTATTATATAGCTTAGCGCATAGTCTATCTTAAACTAGCACTGTCCTTTGTTGCCTTATTTTAATCATCTTAAAAATGTAATATTTAGAATTTATATTTGAGATCACATACATACTTATATGTATTTTGATCACTTTTGCCTCCTCTCCGCTCCAGCTCTCTCCAGTCCCAATTTCATTCTCTCCCTCTTCTTCACTCTCATTCTTTCAAATAACCCACTGAATCTACTCAGTGTTGACGATATGCCGCTGGGACCCTTCAGTGGAGCATGGTGCTCCACTGAAAAGACTTTTTCTCTCCTAACAGCCATCGATGGGCAGGAGCTCTTTAGCGCGGGGCAGGAGCTCTTTAGCGCGGGGCAGGAGCTGCCTGGCTCCTTCCTCACTTCATGCTGAACTGTTCACTAAACTGACCTTGTGCAGGTTTTGTACAAACCACCACAGCTGCTGTGTGCTTATACGTGTCTTGTCATGTTGGGAAGATACTCTTTCACTCCAGCACTCCCCACCCTTTGGCTCTTACATTCTTAGCACCTTCACTTCCTCAGAGTTCTCTGAGCCTGGGAAGACCATATCTCAGTTAAAGTGAAACAGGACCACAGTGATATCATGCTTTCCTAGTGTACATGATCTCGAATCTGAGGTTGGTATCAGGAAAGTAAAAGACAATGGAAAACAATTTAGATTTTAGTTCAGGGAAGACAGCCTTGAATTTCTTTTTTTAAGATTTCTAGATTTTCATTCAAGTAGGAGAGCTGTAATATGAGTGTCTTAATTTATATAGAAAGGCATTCATTGAGTGGAATGGGTGAAATCATCCAAGTTTTGAGATAAAAGACCACAAGGTTCAGTGCATGTTTTAAAAATTGGTCTTGTAAATGCTCAGCTGCCTCTCATGTTATAGGCTTTTGTTCTCAACAGTGGCTGAGTGAATTTTTTGACTTATGCTAGCCCCAAAGAGTTAAGTTCAGTGAAACATTGTCAGACCATCCTTATAGAGAATACAAATATTTTATACATCTATATTTGGTTATAAAACTATTAAAATTCTTTTTGTAATCTTCCAGGAGAACACAATAAAATAACTGTCTATTATAATTTTCAGGCTCTTTCATGTGGATCCATCCTTAGCAATTAATTATGTCTCTTGAGGTACAATGAGGACACAGAAAGAACAAAAGGAGTGCAAGTTATATAGACATGCCAATACAAGATATAATACAAGATACTGCTTCCGTTAATTTTCTCTTTAGGTGGTATTTCCTTAACAAGTAAAATTGCATATGAGTTTAATCAAACTGAAAGATAAGAAAACATTATTTTGTACCAGTTTAATTGTGAAAGACATTGAATTGCACAGACATTAAGGGTAACTTAAAATAAGGATTGCTTTAAGCTTCAAAATATGAAAAGCTGTTTCTTTTATCTTTTGGGAGGAAAAAGTGATTGCCATTATATAATTAGTTTTCATCTGTTTGATTATTTTATGAGAAATTTCAGAGTTAAATTGATTAACTTAAATGGAAGTACTTAAAATGGGACACTTCATCTTATAGTTCCTTTTTATAATCTGTAAAATAAAAGAAGTAATATAAATTACTTCTAAGATTTCTTTGGGGTTTAATATCTTATAATATCAAGATTTATGCTATCTTATACAATTCTTAAAATATCTGATAAATATATTGCTACAAGATGAAGCAAAGCAGTATTTCTATTGCTTTAATAATTTGGAAATTAATCAAGAAGTGCATTGATTTTTATTATTGTATGTAGTATATTTTGTGAATTAACCTTTGTTTTATCATTCTCTCACATATAATATTAAGGTGTTGAGAATACTTCTATTTTACAAACTGCTGGTTTACAGAAATTTGAGGAATTGGCAAAGCAAATTTATATAATTAAATAAACTCTTTAAGAGGATTCTAGTGCATAATCCATGGTTTGTAGAATCAAAATTTGGAAAGAGGTTGAATTTCTGGTACCCCACAATGACAATTATTTAATTAAAAAACGAGTAGGACTGTGTTTGAAAATTGGATTTGGCTGATGACTTGATAATAGGTGCCAATTTGTCACATAGATTGCATGGCTGACAGTTTCCTTTTATTGAGTAAACCTAGTATGTAGTACCAAGATTTGATAAACATGTATTTAATCTCATCAATTTATAATACACCTGAAAATTTATTATAAACACTTAATCTTTAATGTTAACTTGAGGATGTATGAGAAGCACACAGTCTTAGACTCTAAATAAACAAGTAAATCTTCTCTGATTTATTTAGGAGAAGAGTAAAACTACTGAATGCACAGTAGGGAAAATTATGGTTATGTTTGCATTTGCTATCTACTTGCTTTAAGACTCTTGGAGAATTTGAGCTCTTCAATTCCTAATGTAGCTATCAGTAGCCAAGGTGAGCTTCTTATCAGTAGCTAAGGTGAGATTCAAGTTAGGAAATACTATTTAGAATATATGGGAAGATTAACAATATCTGTAGAATATCTATAGAAATTCTAATAATAACAGACACTATATGATAGTTTAAGATACTCCTATAAAATAGTTTAATTTCAAATATTAGCCCCAAACAATTGGAAAATGAAATCATATTTTAAATGTATTACCAGTACTTACTTTTAACTTATTTTAAAATAATTAATATCCATAAAAGAATTAAGACATTGTAGTCTTTTGAAATGATATTTTTATAATTCTTCTTCTATAAATTTCTTAGAATGCCACTAGATTTTACTTATTCTGATTAGACTTCCTGTATCCTTTTTGTTTTTGGACTAATGCTCAGATTTCCTCCTCCAATTTTTAACTTTTAAAATAGTATTACTACAAGTTGTCACCTAACCAGAAAGCCAGATCTCAGATTTTTTTCTTTAGCACTTTTTCCCCACAAGTTATAAAAGTGGAATATTTTTGTTTCTAAATGTGTAAATTACTGATAATGTCTCTTTAGGCTCTCATTTAATTCTACTCTTCTAACTGGTCTGTCTGCTCTAGTCTTGGCTTCTCAAACACACACACACACATACACACACACACACATACACACACACACACACACACACACAGACACACACACACACACACACACACACACACAGCACTAGCGATTCCTTATCTCTTTTTCTGGACTTTTTTTTTTTTTAAACTGAGTAATACTTCAGTGTGTATATGCACCATCTTTTATTTATTCATTCATGTGTTGATAGGACTTGCAGTTGGTTCTATTTCCTAGCCATTTTCATAGATGTACAAGTGTCTTTGTAGTTGGGTATGACATACTTTGAGTGTATATATATATATATATATATATATATATATATATATATATATATATATATATATATATATATGTGCTCAGGTCTGGCATGACTGAGTCATATGATAGTTCTATATCTAGTTTTTGAGAACCATCTGAACTGCCTTCCAAAATGGAGACCGATGCATTCCCAAAGTCTATAGAACCTTTCCCCCCCCCCCCCGCACCCCTTCCCCCCACCAGTGTTTATTCCTGATGATAGCCATTTTCATTGGGGTGAGATGGAATCCTGAAGCATTTTTAATCCTGATGGCTAAGGATGTTGAACAGTTTTTAAAAAATGTGTTTCCTAACGGATTTGCATTTCTTTTGAGTTTCTTAATCAGTTCCAGAACCCATTTTATTTTTATTTTTACTTTTTTAGGATGGTCACATATTTTCTTCATGTTTAGATTTTTTTTAAAAGTTCTTTGTATATTCTAGACACTAATTCTGTCAGAAGTGTGTGGAAAGACTTTTCCCATTCTATGGCTGTCTCTTCCCTCACTTGACACTTTCATTTGCTGTACAGAAACTTTAGATTTGCGAGTTTCCATTTGTTGATTGTTGGTCTTATTTCCTGTGCTATTGGAATCTAATTCATAAAGTCCCTGCCTATAAGATGTTGTGTGTTTCCTACTTTTTTTTCCTGTGGCAGTTTCAGTTCTGATGTTGAGGTCCTTGATCCATTGGAGTTGAATTTTGTGCAGGGTGGAAGATAAAGATCTAGCTTAAATTTTTAGTACGTTGAAGTCCAGTTTGACTAGAACCATTGTTAAAGGTGCTATCTTTTCTGCAATGTATTGTTTTGTTGTCTTTAAAGACTATCAGGTGACTATAGTTTCAAGGACTTAGATCTAGGCCCCCAATTCTATTTTATTGAGCTCTACAGAGCTCAGTATATGTAGAACAGCACTTCAGAAGAAAGCTCTGTTGTCTTTTTTTTAAAAAAAAAGATTTATTTACTTATTTTTATAAGTACACTGACTTTAGACACACCAGAAGAGTGCATCAGATCCCATTACAGATGGTTGTGAGTCACTATGTGGTTGCTGGGAATTGAACTTAGGACCTGTGGAAGAGTAGTCAGTTATCTTATTCACTGAGCCATCTCTCCAGCCCAAGCTCTGTTTTCTTGAGGCTGACAATTGGAACTAATATAAAGGTCAACTATAGAGGAAAAACTTAATTTATTTATTTATTTTAAAAAGAGGCCAAGCCTGAGAGAATATTATAGTGGAATGAAAGTGGGACCTTTCAATTGATTTAAAAAGGCCAAATGAAAAAGAAAATGATGATAGTTTAACTATAGAGAGTAGCAAAGCAGCAAGGTAGAGGGATACATTGCTCTTTTTGTCAGTATATAGGAGGAGATAAAGACTATATGGAGGAAGAGTTTTGAAGGGAAACTAATGTCTTTTGACTATTTTCTTTGATTTGTTTCTACATTTACAATATTAGAACTATGACCCACAATTGTCAAATATAATATTTTGTCAATTTTTCTTTTCATTTATATAAAATTTAGAAGAAATCTAGGTTAATAATTCATTTGTGAAGCAGATATGCATAATTCATGTAATACTTCAATTTTTCTACTTTTGATAGTACTTGATGAATTGAACAATGTTATATTTTTATCATTTTTATGTGTAAAAGCTTTATTTCTAAACAGTTTTCAAATTATTTTCTTTGAGTTCAGGATTTAGTTAAGGTTGAATTGTGAAAGGGCATTTTATCTTTTATAACACTTGGTTATTTAATTGCTCTTATGGAAATTATTTTGTTTATATGTCAATATATTATAATATTTGGCATGCTTTTATTTGAATTTAATAAAATAAATGGGAAAAATTTCCTCCTAAATATAAAGTTGAAATTTTAGAATTGAGTCAGAGTGTAAACATTTTCTGACTTCTGACTGCTCTTACTTTATAATGGAATTAATCATTCCTCTTTTTTGTTTTGTCTTTTCTGTCTTTTTAAACTTGCTTTCGTGGATATTCACACCAGGAGGACAAAGTGGTTAGAGTCTTTTTCTTTCTGTCTAATATATTTTTTCTTATTGTTATTGCTAATTTAATTTTATAGTTGCATTAATTTTATTCTAAGCATTTTGTTAGTTATATTGCATGACAATTGCTAAACAGTATAACATATTTAAGCATATTAAGCATGCTGATTTTACTAAAAAAACAACTTGCATTTCATTATATTAGAGATGAAAATATTAATTCTTTATAGATCCCTTAGTTTTTACAAGTTAATACTTTCGTTATTGTGTCTCTGGTGGAAAACATTACTACCTACTGATTTTGCACCCTTCCAATCCTCCCATTCTCGAGACCCTGAAAAGACTGAGACTGGTGCCTCACAGCATTGTCCATTGTGATCAGTACCCTACGTGTTTTCCTCAACTCACTCTTGGTCAGGTTTTATAAAGTTTCCAACTTAATACCTGAAGTCAAAGACTGTTACAACAAACTAAAATACTATTGAAAGTGGGTTCACTGAAACAAGTCTCTTGTGTTTATCATAAATATTTAATACATTGCTGTTTTATCTCAATAGTTTGTTTGAGGAGTTAGTGAAGTTTTTCATAGTTTGATATCTGCCCAAGAACATCTGATTAGCATTTAGATCTGCTCTAAAGACTGGTGACTCTGCATATAAAGATAACAATATTTTGGTTCTGATAACTTCTAACGTGTCAAACTCAGACTTGGGTCCTTTCAAATGGCACACATTCAAAGTAGTTAAAGTCTTCTAAGCAGTACCATGTTTTAAACCAGTGGGAAGGTTTTGCTTCCTTTCAAAGTCTTAAGCTACCCAGTTGGGAACAATGCATCTTGTGGCAAATTTTACCATGTATTTGGAATGATATCTTAGAGTAGAAGAAAGGAAACTGCAATTATTTCCTTTTCTTTTAAAAGTCCTGTAGAAATTCTAACAACCTTAGAGGCTGTTTTGAAGATTAACAGGTCAATTAATGTACAAACTGTGCATCATCTTTGGGGTGATTCTTCAGAGAACCCATGAGCTTTCTGTTTCCTACCACAGCTTACCCACAGAGAGACAACCCGTGTGGTTAGTGACCTTCAGAGTCTCTATGGCAACTTTTGTGTTTGGAGTTAATATAGGCTGCATAATGGTATAACTACTATCTGGGTGTTTGTTTGTTTGTTTTGTTTTTTTGTTTTTGTCATACCTCCTATCCTGGAAATTGAAAATGTAATGATGGAAACCTAGTTTTCATGTGCTGACCAGACTTCATTCTCACTGTCCAAAATCAGCTAAACTAAAACATGGCTTCTAGCAACAAGTCATTCTTTTACCATTGTGTAATTAGAATTATAGCTTATGATTTATTTTCTGACATTTTATAAAATGTGCACAAAAAGGTCACCAGATAATTTGTGTTAGTGATGGCTCCTCAATATTTACTCTCAGTTAGAAGGTTTCTGTAAGAGTTAATTTTACCAATAAATATTTCATTAATTTTGGAGTGGAAGTTGGGCTGCTAATGTCAGAACTCATGTTCATGTTTTAGAAGCCCTTTCTTTCTAGGTGTCTACCTGAAGATTGGCTTAATTAGAATAAAATAGCTCTCTCTCTCTCTCTCTCTCTCTTTGTGTGTGTGTGTCTCTCTCTCTCTGTGTTTCTCTCTGTCTCTCTGTCTCTCTCTCTGTCTCTCTGTCTCTCTCTCTGTCTCTCTCTCTGTCTCTCTCTCTCTTTCTCTTTATTTTTAAAAAGTAGCCCAAAGATAAGATGTCTTGGGTCCACTATGAGTATCCAGTGTCAGATGAGGCAGCATTTTCCTGGGATAATTAGCCAAGTCCTCCTCAGAATCCTTCCAGGTATCTCTGGAAGCCAGCAGAAGGAATTTTCACTAAGTGGGATAACTTATTGTTTTCAGTGAATGGCTCCCACTGTCACTAACTGTGAAAGCTGCCGCAAAGTACCATTTACTCGGAATTTTAGAGCTACTATATTAATAAAAAGTTATTCAGTTGTCCTCTGAAGTGCTTGTTTCAGAAAACTGATAAACAAGAAACAGAGACTTTAAATTTGGTATAAGAATGATCTCCTCCCCCTCACCCAACCCCGCTCTTTAAGTTCTGCATGAAACATTAAACGTCTGTAACTATTCTGGTTTAGCAGCTCATCGCTTGCTGTATGTAAGGTTTAGAGCAGTCTCACTCCTCAGCAGTATTCATGAATTCACGTCATTTATGTGTAATAGCATTTTGGAAAGCATAAATTGTGACATCAGTTATCATGGTACTTCTTGATGACATAATGTAGCCATAATGTGAAGTGGTGCTTCATATTTGCTTTGTAAACTCTACGAAGTCATTGTTTTCACATTAAACATGAAAAAAAGATTCCATGCTTATCAGTCTCTAGTTAGTTAAGGGTGACCAGTAGATAAAACATACTAGTTTGTATGGATTTGGAACATGCAAATAAAGCTACAGACCATTTTGTGACTCTTGTTCACAGAAGGCTGTAAGCTGTTAAACACTTGAGAAATGTTTTACCGATATAGTTATGAGTAAATTTAATTTTAATTAAAAATTTTTTTCTGCCTCAAAAAGCTTTAACTTGGTCCAAGACTTGAGAGAGGCTCCACAATGGTCACAAAGCTGTCTAGTGGCTTGAGAGATTCATTCAGGTGGAGGTCCCAAGGCAGGCTGGTGCAGAGCAGAGGGGAGCCCCTTGGAAGGCATAGAGGCCTCCTAGTTGTGCTTGAGAGTGAGGCACTCAAAGAGATACTTGCCCAGAGATCCCTGGGTCATGCCAGTCTACACTGGTTGTGGTCCTGCCACCTTATGGAGGTTGGTCAGGTGGTTACTCATCTTCTTGATGAACTTCACCCCCATGTGGCTTTTCAAGAAGTCACAGAGATGATGGTCTGTGCAGGCAGAACCCAGGGCATGCAGATCCAAGAAGGCCTGGTTCAGGTTCTTCTCCAGGGCCAAAGCAGCTTCCATGGCCTCCTGGGTTTTACCCCATTCACCTTGAGATGGCTTCTGCACATCCTGGAAGAGTGCACGCTCCCCCCCCCTCTCCCCGCCCCATCAAAAGTTGGCTTTGAGTCTCAGAAAGTGGAGGTGGGCATCTGATGATGCAAGAGTTCTCTATAAGCCTTAGATACCACTCAATAAATTATGAGTATTTTAATGAAGAGAGTAGTCAAGCTTAGAGATACTTCCCCAATTTCTCTGGAAGGAAAATGGGATTGGAAACGAGACTTTGGAAAATGTTGGACATCTGCTTCAGCTGTGCTACCTTTTGATGAAAGTGCATTCAGGAATTCCTTCTCCTTAGTGCCTCATCCCTTTGCAGTATTTATATCTTAAGCTATGGGGTCCTAAAAACTAAGCATGAAAAGTTAGCTCTTCAGTTGGAAGGAAGAAAGATTAGTTAGACTTGGGTGTGGCCTGCAGATTACTCTCCTGACATATACACTTGCTTTGTGATAGCCTCAGAGATTTAGATTAGGTTTTAAAGAAATCACTAATATCTAAAAGCCACAATTTGAACTTTCTGATTATACTTGACTTCAGAGGATGTTGAAGATGACCTCACAGTTGACTATGATAGGTGGTTATTAGCCTTGGAATAAAAACCTAATGTAATGCAGTCAGTGACTAGGAGTCAGCTGATATTCCTATTTCAACAATGCTCCCTCTCCTTCAACAACCATTTGCAGTTCTTTTGTTGTTGTTGTTGAGTGTGTGTGTTCATAGCAGCCTTATTTATTTTTTAAATATTTTTTATGTTATCTTAAAGAGTAATTTTTATTTATTTTTTTCAATTTTTTAATTAGATATTTTCTTAATTTACATTTCAAATGCTATCCCGAAAGTTCTCCTCCCCCCCCCCCACTGCCCTGTTCCCCTGCCCACCCACTCCCACTTCTTGGCCCTGGCGTTCTCCTGTATTGGGGCATATAAAGATTGCAATACCAAGGGGCCTCTCCTCCCAATGATGGCCGAGTAGGCCATCCTCTGCTACATATGGAGCTAGAGACACGAGTTCTGGGGGTTCTGGTTAGTTCATATTGTTGTTCTTCTTCTAGGGTTGCAGACCCCTTAAGCTCCTGGGGTTCTATCTCTAGCCATTTGCAGTTCTTAAAGTGTTACATGCCAACAACAAAGATTGTAGAAAATGAGCTAATCATAACCAAGAATCCAAAGTCTTAGAGAAAAGCTTCCCTACCCATTTACATTAACTCTAGTCACTGGTCCCCAGGACCCTTGTTCTGTGTGTCATTATAGTTTATTACAACTTGTTATAAAATAGTTTTACCACAGCCTTGAAACTATAAGAACAGATCTTCAGTCCTTGATAGATGAACAAAGGACTTTGAGGAATAAGAAGTCAAATTTGTGTCCATTTTTATATTATTTGTATTTTGTGGATATCCGTATTTTCATCCTAACCTCTGATGTTAGCGATTGGCTCTTTTCCTACTGAGGCTTATTGTCTGTCAGCTAGTTGGACCAATTGTGAAAATACACATTAATGTCAACATTGCCCCAGATCTTTGAATAGAGCAAACACACCTACTATTTTATTCTACTTTCTTCACACCAGAAGTTTCTTATAGTAATTATTTCAGGTGTTATAATTCAGCTTGATCCTATACTAAAGGAAACTAAAACTATAGCAGATAGGTTGGAAATCACATTCTATGTTTAGATACACTGGTAGAATTTCTTAGATGTTTGTCAAGCCTATTCTAGGCCTGCCAAATCTAGGTAGTGTGTTAGAAACTTGTCCTACATCAAATGTTTTGATGATCCATGCTCAGCTGTTTTGAAGTAGCCAAACCTTATTTTAAATGAAGAGTATTCTGTCTTCGTTTAAATCCATGCTTTGAAACAAGCTGAACCTGATCAAGATAAAACTTACACTTCTGTGGGACAAATCGTATCTGAGTATGGGTACAGAGTTGGGTAGCTGTGGGGCATGGGGTGGTGTAGGGGAAAGAGGGGGAAGGAAGGAGCCCACGTTCCGCCAGAGGCCCTGTGCTCTGGGCAGGCGGGCACGGGAGGGCTGCCGGACGCTTTCCACTTGGCACCGGGTGGGCATCTAAGCCACTGACTCCACTCAGCAGGGGGTGGACAAGGGGCAAACCCTGATACCAGGGTCCCTGGGGCCACACCCTTGGCCCTGGGGATACGGGAGAGAGGGCAGAGGAGAGAGGTTCCCACGCAAGCCAGAGTCTTTAGTCCTGGTCTTGACTGGAGCACAGGAAAGCCTTCCATCCAGAGATTAGAAACAGCTCATTAGAAGAAAGCCTGTCCCATTGTTCAAGCACAGCGGGCCTTGATGAACAGAGACAGTCTTTGGTTTTAGAGCTTTATTGTAGAAAGGCAGGGAGAAAGGAGAGAAGGAAGAGAGAGAGAGAGAGAGAGAGAGAGAGAGAGAGAGAGAGAGAGAGAGAGAGAGAAGAGACCGGCCATGGCCAAGAGAAGGGAAGAGGGAAAGAGAGAAGGAGGAAAGGCTAGAGAGTAAGAGGTTAGAGAGAGAGAGAGCAAGGAGAGAATGAGGAGAGAGTGAGGTGGGGCCAAGCAGCTCCTCTTATAGTGGGCTGATATCTTATTGTTGCTAGGTAATTGGGAGGTGTCTAGCCTGAAGGTCAGAAGCTTGGGACATAGTCTACATGACTACTAGCCACGAATCTCTCTTGTGGGGGATATGGGGTGGTAACTTTGACAGGAGCCAGGAGTACAGGAGCCTTCCATCCCATGTAGGTGAATTATCACCACCGGGTCCTACCAGGGTTCACAACCTCAGCTCTACTGGAGACCAGACTGTCTGTGTATAGCCCATTGCCCCACACACAGGACCTCCAAGGCACTGCTCCAATTAATTTAAATTTTAAAACCACGTGAATCTAATTGTTAAAGCAACTAGCCTTGATAGCAAATACTATTTCTTCTGCCCCAAGGGACTCCTATACTCATATTAGCAGTAGACATACAAGCTTTACAGTTCTCCCAAAGCGTATACATGTCAGTACTAATCTCATAGAAAGGCAAGGATGAGAATGAACAATGGTTTTCCTCCTTAGAGACAGAATTAGGAATACAAATGACAGTGAGGAAAGGGCTTCTTGGATGACTGAATTGGGGTAGCTGGACAGGTTGAACAGGAAACAAAGTCACTCTTATAGACTTCTCTGTGTACTCTGGTTTTGAATGAGATTTGTTACTGAAGTCACGTTTTCCTTTGTCGATTATCAAATCTTTTAAGTATATAAATGGTTCACACACCAGGCACCATGATGAGATTTGCTTGCTTTCAAAGATTTTGGTTTGGAGTTTGTTTTTATAATTAGTTAGAAGAGGTTTTAGAATTGCCTTCTTTAGGGAAGAGTCAAATATATTAAATGTAAAATATGTTTGAAAGGTTGAGCAGTTGAAAATGTGCACCCTACTCAATGGGGTCCTAACAGATATTTGCAATTTCCTTTTCTCTTGCAGTTTATATTTAAACAGTGTGAAACACCACAAAACTTTCTTAGCTCACCTTGAAACTGGAAATGATGTATAATACAGTTCTAGTACATGGCATAGAAGAAAATTTCAAAAAGTTTCTGGGAAGTCATGATATTCAGCACAAAAGTTAACATTAAGGTATTTTATAGTATTTGTGACTATTGTGAAGGGTGTTGTTTCCCTAATTTCTTTCTCAGCCCTCTTATCCTTTGTACCTTGGTGTGACTCTAACTAAGGAAGTGAAAGATCTGTATGACAAGAACTTCAAGTCTCTGAAGAAAGAAATTGAAGAAGATCTCAGAAGATGGAAAGATCTCCCATGCTCATGAATTGGCAGGATTAATATAATCAAAATGGCTATCTTGCCGAAAGCAATCTACAGATTTAA